>JAODJU010000095.1:4097939-4110057 GCA_026776725.1 Gnathonemus echidnorhynchus
GGTGCGTGCTCGCCGTGCGTTAAAATCCGATGCGCACTGTCACTGTGGCGTAACTGAATGTTACTAACTTGTGGGACGATTGTGGTAAATAGCCGTTACGTTATTGCTCACACAGTGGTAAATATACATTTACTATGGATAATGTTATTCGACTGGCTGTCTTTATTATAGCTCGTTTTTTACATGCGCTTTTTTTAAATTCAGAGATGAAATACCGCAACCCCACGGAGACCAGCGCGTCTGGGGGGCAGGGGGTGTCAGCAGAATGTCCATATAGCGCTTTAAAAGTGAGCCGTCGATATACAGCCAGCGAATCCTCCGAGGGGTTAATTATGCGCTGTTCACTGTTAGCCCGTTGGTGTGGCCCCCCAGGCGAGATTGGGGTTGCTGGTGCCGGACTCAGGTGCAGCCTGTGCCTTCTGCGGCGCCCACCATGCAGGTGTACATTCCCAGTGTAGATACCCAATCCCACCCCCCCACTTTCCGGGGCTTTGCTGGACCGGGATCCCGGTATTCGGGCGCGTGGCTCCCTCCCTCCGCCGCTTTCTGCCGAGGCCTAATTGCCGTCCATTATGATGACTTTATTAATGCAGAATTATCTATGTCTTCCCTGCGGATTTATTATTGATTGTTCCACCTACTTATTGAGTATTGTTACGCTTCATTTATATACAAAGTGACTAAATTAAATATCGGTAGGTTTTTCCTGACCTTGAGGTAAATTTCCCTCGGGAGAGAGATATTTAACTGGCTGAATTAAAACTTCATTTTCAGAAAAGGTGAGTAGATCAGGCAGACCATAGTCCTATTTCCCCAAGAGCAGATAAAGGGAGAATAGCCCATTTATTTTCATATCACATTATGTAATTGATTTATATGACACATCTCATTGTGCCTGTAGTGCTTTAATGATACAGCGTTGAGACTGAGGTGCCAGTCAGCCTCATATTATCATGCTGTTGGCGGCGCCTACTGCATCCTCTCCAGGCGTAATGTTTGGGCTCCTGCGGCTGGGTAACCGGAGCTGTGGCCCTCCGCAATGGAAAGCGGAACATTCCGGTACACCTAGCTGATGAGGGTGATCCCAGCATCGCCATCTGCCCGGTTCATTATTGAGTTCCTCTAGCGATTTCTCTCCTAATAGTCACCCCATTGTGGCTCTCAGGTGTAGGATGCTGCTTAATTTGTCTGTGGGGGGGGGGAGACAGCAGGGGTCTTATTTGTGTGTGTTTGTGATTAAGGGTGGGGGGTGGTTACTGATTGTAGGCCTGCTGACATTCTGGTTGGGACCTGGGTGGTCCGTTGGTGGCTTATAATCGTGTCCCGCTGTTGATTGCCCAGATCTGCGAGGCATGCACTCTCATTGGTTGCGTTAGTGATGCGTGTTGTAAAAATGCACAGAGTGAGATGGACACCATCACGGTTAACATGCGCTATGAGACATTTGCACACTTGTAGGCAGTTTGGAGAGACGCCCCCAAACACACAGAGGGCCATTTAAAAGCCTGGAGATTTGCGGAATCTTGACGAGTTTCTTGTTCTGTATGCCGCTGTTCGTCATGCCGAGGTGTGCGCCGCACTGCGGCGCCCCCTTGTGGCCACACTTGGGGTTGATTCTCTCCCTTGTCCCGTCTGCAGGTGATGCTGGTAGGGGACTCTGGCGTGGGCAAGACGTGCGTGCTGGTGCGCTTCAAAGACGGCGCCTTCCTGGCCGGGAGCTTCATCTCCACCGTGGGCATCGACTTCCGGGTACGTGACGCACACGGAAGCGCAGAAGGCAGTGCCCACTCGCCCGGGCGTGTGTCTGACATCACCGGGGCACTCAACCAAGCGAGAAGGGTCCAGCTGCAGACACCTGTAGAGTGAAGCTCCTATCACGTGTTTCCTGAGGAGCTCCACTCTACAGGCGTCTGCAGCTAGACCCTCTTGAACCAAGCAGAGGAAGATGCACAGACACGCACACACACATGTCTGAGATCGCAGGGATTCTCGCACAAGCAGAATGGGATGCACAAATGCATGCAGGTGCTCGCTCGCTCGCGCGGTTCGCTCCGCCCACCGCTCTTCCCAGCTGGACAGTATCAACCCCCTAATAAGCGCACGCCTCGTCTTTCTCCGTCGGAGGTGTTTTTCCCTGAGCCAATCATAAGCTTCCCTTGGAATGAAGGCGGGGCCAGCCTGCCCGCAGAAGGCGGTCGGTTAACGCGCGGGATGTTAATGCAGTGAGTGACAGACAGGTGGTGGCCTGTACACAGCTGTCAGCTTTAACGTTGGCCCCGTGTAATGTGATGCGATACAATGAAGCACTGGAGGAAAATATCCTGTTAAAATCAGATTCTGTTGAGCATATTGTAGCATATGGCATGAGTAAAAGCCCTCTGCCTCTCAGAATGATGGCACATGTCTGTAAATACCAGCTAAAGGGCATCGATTTGTGTCCTTCAGCGTCTGTACAGTCAGTATTACTGTGAGAGACTCTAACTTTTCCAGGAAGCGATTAGAAGAATCGCTAGTGAACTGGATAGTTTCTGCTTGTAAGGTCTGTTTCTCACATTCTATAGGTGAGGTTTTTATTCCCATAATGCTTTGAAGCAGACCTAGTACAGATCTCTTTTTACTGGGTGATCATAATTTCTCACCCGTTTCCAAAGCTTGACTTTTACTATAGTAAATCAAATTGCTACTTTGTCTCACCGGGCCTGCCAGCCGTCACACGGCTCATCGTTGTTACGTGATGTTGTTTGTAGGAAAGGCTGCAAGCTGTATGGGGGGAAAAAAACTCAAAGTCTGATCTAATGGTAGGTTTGGTGGGGTGTAAACAGACTCCCCCTGGTGGTCATTGTTGCCAGTGCAATAACAGTAAGTAAATGAAGTGCTGCTACGTGTCATTTTCTGTGTGTGCGTGACGTCGCTCAGTATTTCCCTGTGCTGTGCGGGACACGATTATTTCCTGTGCGACACCCATACGGGGGAAAGTGTGTGTGTCATCGGTCGGACCTCAATGTCACACGGCGTGTGCGTCCAGAGTGACGTTCATCCTCTTGTCACCCACGTCACACCACGGGTGTGTTTGTAATTAGCACCCGGCAGGTTGCAAGTTTGTGTATCTGATTGTGCGTTGCTATATGAGTGTCCACCAAGTGGCGTGGTGGTTAATGTACCTAGAAACGTCTTGGAATATTAAAGAAATTTATCAACGTGTATAAAAGGATTCTGCTGCTTGCTCAATATTTGCAGCGAAACAAATAATAGAGAGTAACTGGAGAAACAGCTGGTGAGCCCCCAGCTGAATAACGGTGTTAAATTTGTTTGTATGATGGAGGCAATAACGATTAATGATGCTGAGATTGTCTGTCTGACGGGTTGCTCCCTTTTAATAAGACACCTCTGCTGCTTCATGCATCACAAAGCCACGGGCACGAATCTCTCCTGTTTGTTTAACGAGGATCTGGATGCCCCAGTGCATCGTGGGCTGGGAACTGTCAGCACCGCTCTGAGCGCCGGTAGGAGTGCAGTCAAACAGACCGGCAAGCCCCTGGGCCGCGGGAATCCCACCGTGAGCCGTGGCTGTGAACAGCAATCCGGCACGGGTGATCTTTATGTCGCCAGGTGTGTGTGTGTGTGTGTGTGTGTGTCTGTGTGTCTGTGTGCGCGTGTGCTGTGCGTAACGGAGAGCAGAGCGCAAGGGCTGGGAAGTGAGTGCCCCCGCAAATGTTTACTGCCAGAACAATGCTGAATCTATTACGCGGTGAGAGGCTCCGCTTCAGCCCTGAGGGGACTCGGATAGTCGTCCTCGAACCCTCTACTGAGGCGAGATGCTGCACGGAGGCTCAGAGTCAGGGAGATGGAAATCTGCATGTAGTTGGGCTGTAAAAGCCAGCTTCCTGATAGGATCAGTGCGAGGTGTTCATGCTGTGCCCTACGGTGACACTGCAATCCCTTCACAGCACCATCCAGTGATTTTGTGTGGTGCATTATAGCCCTGCCACACCAACCCCCCCCAACCTACAGTGACTCCACAGTTCCCTCCTGGTGCTCTCCAGTGACTGAACAGTGAATTATAGTCCTCCCACAGCTCCCCAGTGCCCAACAGTGACCCTACAGTTCCCTCACAGCACCGTCCAGTGACTGTACAATGCATTACAGCCCTCCCACAGCTCCCCAGTGTCCTGCAGTGATCCTACAGCAAACATTCAGCAAGTTATAATGATTCTCCTGCAGCTCCGCAGTGCTCTATGTTGTACGATTGCATTCTGACACGTCTGGTCGGCATGCGACAGCAGCGTGTATTTATGGGATGTTCATGTGTCGGAAGGCGGAGATCTGCTTGAGCGCCGGGTTTCCGATGCAGTTCTGGATCCACGGCCCAAAATAGACCTGTTAAAAAAAAAAAAAAGCAAAAGAAAGTGGGGCATTCTGCATTTTAAACGGCTCCTTTCCTCAGACGAGCTGAGGAGTGAAGCACCTGCTCTTCTGGAGCGCCGTTATCTGAGCGGAGCAGGCCGAGGGGGCGGGGCCTCTCCGCGCCATCGCAGTTGGCAGGTGCGGGGGCAGGGTCGGTTTGTTGTTTCTGTGGCCCCAATAAAAAAATAAATAAATGAATTTCTCAGGGCCCTCTGCGCCCCTAGTGTAGTGATAGTTTATGACCAACAGAGGGCCGGCGGGATTGAGCGGCGGGTAAATACTACTGCCTGGGGAATCAAGCCATCCTGATCGGCCCCGAGGGGCCACACAGAACGTTTGTTGTTGTCCTATTTTGTCCATCCCGGCTGGATGGTGGGGGTGGGGGGGTGACCTGGGGCATTAAGGGGGGGGCATCTGTGGCGGCCATGGCGGCAGGATGCAAGGGGGGGGCTGGGCTGGCGGGTGGAAGGTGACACGGAGCAGCCATTCAGGGGCTCAGCTGTGAGTGATGATGTCACGCTTCACTTGCCCTCCCTCCCATTGCGGGAGGTGAGATGCAGCCTCTGCCCAGACACACACAGGCAGTTTGCGGGGGCAGAGCTGAGCGATTCGAGGTCAGAAGAACCTCGATCGAGGGTGCAGTGGAAGGACCCCCCCCCTCCGAGACCAGCAACCTGCGATCAGAGAGCACTGAGCTCACGCACACACAGACACACTGAGACAGACAGTCACACAAACACTCGCACACACACAGATAAATATCTTTTTGTTCTTCTGTTTTTGTGGGCACTTTGCGGTTTCAAACCACATTCCAACAAAACCCTGGTGCCATTTCTCTTTGCAAAAGAGTGGATTATAAATGGTGGTGATTGAATGAGCCCACAGAGCTTTTCAGGGTCTAACACCTGTGGGAATGTTTGTGGAAAATGCATCGACACAGCTACAGTGGACCCTGCCTCCACGCACACACCCGCAGAAATCCACACACTCCCATCTTGCGGTGACCATTTTGCTTAGATTTTGCCAGTTCATGGGGTGATGCCTAAAAAGGCCGCTGAACTCTGAAATTGGGCTTTCAAGTTCAAGCCCCCTCAAGTCCCACCCTTCTGCATGAGAAGTACCGGGAGAGGCTGTGACCTCCCCTCTTTGGTCCCGGATCAGGACCAGGTGGAACCCCAGATCTAGAACTGATGCGAGTTCTTGGTGCAGTGGAAACCAAGCCGAAAGGTTCTGATGGTACCAGTGTGGGTTGTGACACTCTCTTACGAGTTGGTTTGGTTCTGATTTTGGGATTTGTGAGAATAAGCCAGTAACAGAGTGTAGCAATTTTCCAGAGCAAGGATTTGAAAGTGCTGTGAATGAGAAGGTGCCTTTAGTAAAGACGGATTTGTCACAGAAAATTACTGCCTGTCCCTGTGTCTGTACCCAGGTCTGTGTCCCTGTGTCTGTACCCAGGTCTGTGTCCCTGTGTCTGTACCCAGGTCTGTGTCCCTGTGTCTGTACCCCTCTCTATACCTCTCTGTGTTCCTGTGTGAGTGGTTTCCACGTTGAAAGTTGCAGCAGTTCAGGGTTCAGTTCTTTCAGTTATATAAGTGCTCTGTCTTTCTCTTTTGTAGACCTCACTCATTAGTTTTTGTAAAATGTGATAATTTTCTTACATAATGAACAATTACTCGCTTTCTTCTCTCGTTGCCAAATCGGCTCTCCGCCATCAGTCTGGCCAAACAGACGATCACTGGCCACATGATGTGACCGCCTTTCTAACGAGAGCCCCGTAATCCGCGGGAGACGGACGGTGAGCCTCGTTGCTGTGGCAACCCACTGTGTCGATCAACTCTAAGAAGTGGTAAAGTGAATCTCAGCAGTGTGATTTGCAGTCGCTGGCGCCCATCGCCATGGATACAAAGTGGCCCTCCTTTGTTGGGGAACGTGGCCCTCACTGGTGTATAACAAGAGTACAGTTCATGCTCTTTATGTGCGGCTCAGAAATGACACAGGTCATCACAGAGCCAACGCGGTAAGCTTTCGATGGCCACCTGCTGATGGTTCTGTTTACTTCAAGAGCTATGATGATCATTTGGTTGGTCTTTCTGTATTTGAGTCTGCCCCTTGTCTGAGCCGTGAGGTACAGCGCCTTACAGATTACCCAGTTCCATCTTCGACTAGGGATGGAATCGTGCAAAGGTCGGTCTCGTCCAGAGGGTGGAAGAGGAGGAGATATATGGGCAGGATTTTCGTCATGGTCCATGTTGGCCTGACCTTTTCTCCGGGGTCCGTGTGACCTGTTATCCACCTTTTGATTATGTCATGGCAGGAAAATGAGTCCGTCCCCCCAGGCATTGATCTGTTCCTCCCCCATCTCTCCATCTATGCTTCCTGACTTTTGTGTCAGCTTGTCCCTCATTTTGCATTTGCACTGACCATCCTTCCAGCTGTAGTCACTCCCTCCTGTTGTTCTCATCGACCAAGTACTTATTCTAGAAATCTCCGGAAGTCCAGCTTGCATGGTTTGCCTGTCACCACTCCCCTTTCCCTCCCTCCTTCCGGCTAACTCTCTAAACCCCCACTTCCAGCGTCCATCGTCACCGGTTTTTGCTCCCCATTAGTCATTTTTGTCCAACAACCTGTACACCCCCCCCCCCCAACCAGTAGTTTAATCAAGGTCCAGGTGTCATATGGCCTGAACCACAGGCTGCCTGGCTGCTTCCCCTCGGCTGGGCCGTATTCCTCACCTCTGTCCCTGAAGCCCGCGGCCCAGCACTCGTTCTCCTGGCAGCCGTCTCTCTCTGCCCTCCTTGCTTCTGAGGCATGAGGCCTCATTGCACTGTGCTACCTCCGGCACGTAACCGCTGGTGCCTTGATGCCCCTTGTGGTAATTTTTCCCAAATTGGGGGCAGACGTGAGCGTTGGGTAATAGAGTAATAAAAAGGAAATGATGATATGGAACTGGGGCGGCCTTACTGTACCCGGACATGTCCTCAGAGCGCCCCCTGGAGGGAAAGTTCAGCTAAATGTCCCTGTTTGTTTTTCTCGTTGCTGAAAAATGGGTAAACATGAAAAAGCAGATGATGTGGGGACAATGACAAATGACCTATATAACAAATGTTCTTTTGGGTGCGTCTGTCGTCCTCCCCATTGGGTTAACATGTAGGGACATGTCTTCATTCCTGGACATTCTCTTCAAGGGTCAATGATTTCCTGACATCCAAGTGTGACACCCTTACCCCCATCCCCTTTCAGACAAACATCTTAATCCAGGACTATTGAAGAATATCCTGTAAGGGGTTGGAAATAATTGAATTTACTCTGGACTGAGTCCAGTGTCCTGATGGAACTGTCAGGAGAGCTTCCTGAATGGGTTCCCAGGACAATACGCACATGCTATACAATGTCATTAGTATGGGCCGGTGGCGCCCCCTGCTGGCCATCTCAGGAGGTACCTAGGGATGTCAGATGGGAGCCGGAATCGGGGCTCTCCCCTGCACCCCCACCACGCTGTCTTGTGTCACGTTCAACTCCGAGAAGCTCGGGGGGTGGAAGGAGTGGAGGAGGTCATGGGTTTGCCGCCCTCCTGAAGGAGACCTAACCCTAACCATCTACCCAGAGATGCCCTGAGTAGTAATCAAAGTAGCTTCCAGCTTTGACTTATCTTTATGTTGTACTCATCATGAACATCATTGCTCATTAGATGTGGTTTATTTCACCAGCTGTACTCATTATGAACATCTGTATTCATTAGCTGGGGTTTATTTACCAAGTGGTACTCATGAATACTGGTACTCATTAGCTGGGGTTTATATCATCTTCCTAGGTTTGCTCATTATGAACATGAGTACTCATTAGGGCTGGGAAGTCGAACTTTATTTGCATAAAATTTGAATCTTAGAAATATTTACAAATCAATGGCATAAATCAACTTTTGAATTTTTAAGGATTTATGTAAGTAACTATTTACACATCTCACACACATTTCCTCGTTTTTGTTTTGCCTAATGGTCCTCGTCGCTTAATGTAGATCTGGCACTAGGGGCCATAAATTGAGGTATTAAAAATGTATGAAACTATCCAGCAAGAAAACTAGTGAAGTAATGTGTGAATCAGAAGAAGAATGTGGCAATACAGTAACTCCAAGAAACCTGAAAAGCTCAACTGGAAACTGTTTTGGATTTGGCCAGCAGTCTTTGTCATTGCCTTAAAATGGCCTGCGTTTGATGGCATGATGTCTTTTGTTTGTCTTAAGATTATTTATGCATGTAGGTATATATCAGCTGTCCAGTGTTAATCGATACTTTAATTTCATGCTGCAATTTGGACGACTGGAGTGAGAGAACATGGGGACGGGAGATTGACAGAGATTGCAGTGTCTGCAGTGATGCGGACGTCATACCGTTCTGTTGTGATAAAGAGGAAGCTGAGCTGGAAGGGGAAGCTTTCGATTTACCAGTCGATCTACGGTCCTGTGGTCATGAGCTCTGGTTAGTGACCAGAAGAATAAGATCGTGGATACGAGCGGTTAAGATGAGCTTCCTCCGCAGGGTGGCTGGGCTCAGCCTTAGAGGGAGGGTAAGGAGCTCAGACATTCAGGAGGAGCTGAAAGTAGAGCCGCTGCTCCTCCTCATGAAAAGGAGCCAGCTGAGGTGGTTCGGGTATCTGTCTGGGATGCCTCCTGGACGGCTCCCTGGGGAGGTGTTTGGGCCTGTCCAGCCAGGAGAAGGCCCCAGGGCAGAGCCAGGACACACTGGAGAGATTACATCTCTTGGCTGGCCTGGGAACGCCTTGGGATTCCCCCGGAGGAGCTGGAGGAGGTGGCTGGAGAGAGGGAGGTCTGGGCATCCCTGCTGAGACTGCTGCCCCCACGACCCGACCCCAGATAATGGATGGATGGCTAGAATTTGACCTTTTTTCTGTTGCTGCTGGTGTTTTTTGTCTTTTGGGTAGTTAATTCTAAAAAAAAAAAGTTATGCTATTGTCTCGTCATTCTCCTCGTGTAAGTCAGTAGTAGAGTAACCCTGCAGGGACCTCGCACTGCCGCTTGTGGCTCAGGCTGAGAGGTGGGCTGAGTGTAATACATTAGTAACCAATATTACTCGCAATATTACTCGAGTAATAAATCTATTATAAAAATTCGAATGTCTTTTTAAAAGTCCCCTCCCTAGTACTCATTATGTGTAGCTTATTTCCCTAGCTGTACTCTGCCTTCCGCAGATCACTGTTCGGTGCCTCCTTTGAGGGATCAGCGAGTCACACTGGCTGACTGCCGACCCGCTGGCGCCGCCCTGCAGGGCTGTGAAGGAAGAACTGCCATAATCTTGTTTGTGAATCGGAGTGGTGCTGATGTAGAAAACACATGATATTGAAGCCATTGCATGTGGCCTCCTCTCTTGAGGGTAGGATTGATGTGCTGACCGTGGTCCGCTGTAGCTGGTGGCTGATTGGATCATTTTGGCTGCCCTTCGCTTTTGCCACGACGATCTACCTGGCTGATGTAGTTAGGGCAATACACCTAAGATCAGTCTGTAAAATCATCTGAGTGTGACAGGAAAAGAGAACAAATGTGTCTGTCTGTACATGTATATGTATGTTCTTTTCTAAACAGGCGGGGGCATTTGTGGGAAAATCACCCCACGAGGACAGTGAACTCTAAATCTGAGGCTGCAGTGGGACGTGCCCACGTGTTAAATTGATCTGAGCCTGGATTCCTTTATATTCTGTTCACTGGGGGCAGTCGCTCCCCCACCCTGTCTAACCAAGCCCTACAGAGGCAGCCATCTGAAGTTTACGCCTCGTCGCTCAGCCAGGGCATATGCGCATGGACTCAGCCAGCCGGACTGCGGCACGTGCTGGGAGACCCACCTGTGACATCACCGCTGAGTCACAGCCACACACCTGCGTGAGTGCTCTGCTCTGACTCTACTCTGAATCGGTTCTGATTCTGCTTTGAATCCGGGAGCAAAGCCTGCATCTGAGACTCGTGGCTGCCGTTCTACTGATGGGGATGGGGAGGGGGGGGGGGAATTCAAAGGCGGCCAGATAAACGTTACCCTGCTGGTTTGAAAATTACAAAAATGAATGTGGAAAGACAACAAATTTAAAAGAGTTGTTTGAGGTGCTTTGGAAAAGAAAACATGAAAGGCAGAAAGATTATTTATATGCTGGGTAGGTCCTGTTCTCGCGTTGGGGTATTTAGGGGGGGCTTTTGACTATCATGCTTCAGTTTGACTTTACTTGGCTGTCGGGCCTGATTTCCCTGCCTGTGTGAATGCGTGTGCGTGCTCTGCGTCTTTCCCTCCCTCCATGTTTTTTCATTCTTGTCACAGCTGTTTGTTGTCTGAGGTGACTTGCAGGTCAGCGGCTGCAGACACGCTGTGTAACGTACCATGAAATGCTATAAACGAATAGCAGCGTGAGGTCAGCCTTGTAACAGCAGCGTGCGACATGACTTGCTAACCTCCTGGCTGAGTTTCAGGTACAGTAATATTAAACTGAAAGGGTGATTCACGTCGGATGTTAATTACCACCAACCACCCGCTCCTGTTTGGAATTTGCAGTTCTCCCATCTACCACACACACCCACCTCACCCAAGCCGTAAGAATAACCCTGAGGCAACTGCCTGTGAGCTTTGGGGGGTGGGGGGATGTGTCTGTGAGCTGGTGGGTTGAGAGGTAACGGCAGAGAGACTGGTTTAAGTGAGCTTGTGTCACCATGGCGATTAATTGCTATCCTGGGCCAGCTGACAACTGAGGTCATGCACTTGATTGGAGCTGGTCACGTACTTGTGCGGGTGCAGTCAGCGGGAGCCGCTCTCGTGTCCTGAGTGCGATGTGGTCACACGCTGGGGAGCAGCTTGTGGTCCTTTAAGTTCACTGTCCAACCTGGTCCTCCTAACCCCCCCCCCCCTCCCACTCACCACTGCCCAGCCGCAGCAATGCTCACGGTGACTGGGGCAGAATTCCAGGTTTCAGAGGGGGGGGGGGTCTGTGGCATGGCCAAGACTGAGGAGGCGGGGTCACTGCAGTGTGGAACCAGGCAAGACGGGCTGCAATGCCAATGACATCATCTCCACCTGCAGCCAATGAGAGAAGGGCCCAGAAATCTAAGCTGTTTCACCCCATTATCTCCTCGGTGGCCGTTTTAATCCAAAGCACTTTTCTGTTCTTTTTTTGTTCCCAGAACAAAGTGCTGAACATCGACGGGGCAAAGGTGAAGCTGCAGGTGAGGATGGACGGGAGGGGGTCTCAGATCTTTGTTAGATATTCCGGGGCTGAGAGCCTGGGGGGCAGAGAGGGAGGGTGTGTGACTCGCTGATTAGCGGGGGGGCCACCTGACCCCAGCAGGGCCCTCTGTCAGCCCATCAGAGGGCTAGGTGACTGCGTTCGGGGGTGACTCCCCCGGGGGGTGTTCTGGCGTGTTTAATCGCATGGCTGGAGCTTTTTACCCTGTTTTTGTGTTTTTTTACCATGTTTTTTTTTATTACCATGTTTTTGTGTGTTTTTACCATGTTTTTTTTTTTTTTTTACCCTGTTTTTGTGGTTTTTACCATGTTTTTGTTCCTGTTCCCCTCTCTCCACAGATCTGGGACACGGCTGGACAGGAGCGATTCCGCAGCGTCACACACGCCTATTACCGTGACGCCCACGGTGAGCCTGCTGCCGGACCCCCTCCCACTGCCCCCCTCCCCCGTTCCTCCCTGTATGACTGAGATCCCATTTCCCC
>JAODJU010000095.1:4125750-4139568 GCA_026776725.1 Gnathonemus echidnorhynchus
CCCCCACCATTGCTGGCAAACTTCTTCACACCCCCCAGAAATAAGAACTTTCTGTTTGGCCTTGAATGCCTGAGTGCTGTTGTGGAATAATTAGGAGATCTGTGGAGATTTCTGCAAAGACCATCTTTATTCATGTGGGGGCGTGACAGCCCCCCATGCCCCCTGGGAGTGAACACACCTAGAAATATTTGTTATAGATATTTATACAGTGGGGAGTGCAGATCAGCAATGTGACCTAACCTAATGTTCCGTTACTACGGGCGACTCTCTCAGAACACAATGTCCTTGTAAATAAAACAGTATCCCAGCCATAGCTACAGAAACGCAGCACTGCAGGGGCTCGTCCCGGCTGGCCTTGGTACCTTCTCACCACTGTCTTCTCACTGCTTTCTCTCTCTTCCGGCTCCCTCCTTTCCACGTCGCCCTTCACTCAGTCGTGTCTTTATGTTTCTCCTTGTTTTAACCATTTATGCTCCCCTGCAGTGAAGCAGATTATCATCCGCGCAACCCTTCTAAAATCGAATCAGTTTTATTTGTCACAGTCAGTTAAACTCAGTACAGTGTGCAGTGAAATGTTCGGTTGCCTAGATCCAATCTATAATGTGTTAAGCGTAAAGAGACAAAACGTTAAACAATAACCATAAATAATGTGCAGTTGGCAGTGAAGTGTCAGGTCATGCAAGTAAGTAAATGTGTTTATATATGTACAGTGAGTGTGTGTTGCGATGGGCATCGCTACACTGTGCTGCAGTGATGTGTGTTGCAGTGGTTAATTCTGTCTCTGATCAGATTGGATCCCAAGATCAGCAGCATGGTTTCCCTGTTGGGCCCCTGAATAAGGCCCTTAAACCCCCAATTATTTTCTCAAAAAATGTATGTTGCTTTGGATGAAAGTATCTGCTGCAGAAATGAAATGTGATGCAACCTGTAATTTTTAAGCATAGATCCGAGGGACTGTCCTCATTAAGGATACAGATTCGCTGGAAATTGAGCCTCCCCCCCCCTGACTGAACCCCCGCCCCCCCTGAAACACTTATGGGTCAGATCCCATACCCTGCCGGGACCTGTTTGCAGTTCATTGCAGAGCGTGAACATGTTTCCTCCCCTGACCATTCCAGCTTCCTAGCTGCTTTGTTTTCCATTTTTTTTTTTCCATTTGACTTTTTATCAATTAGGAAAATGGATTTTGTGTTTCTCTTGTTGTCCCTCGTCGGGAGGAGCAGGAGGCCAGGAAGGAGGGCAGGGAGGAGGCCCGGGAGGAGGCCCGGGAGGAGGGTCGGGAGGGAGCCGCCTGATACGAGCGTTTTGACTCACGCCGCTCACTCTCCTCTCTTTGGTTCCTGCTGTCGTTTTTCCTCTTTCTATGTGGTGACCCCTCTGACCCGCCAAGATGTCGCGTCAGTCCTTCCTGGCTCTTAGAAAGGTCCCCGTTATCATCCCTGACACAAGTCCTCTGCTTCAGTCAGCCCCACTGCAGTGACATTTAGGAAATTGCCATCGATTTGGACGATGGTACCAGGTGCAGTTTTGATGGCGTTTAGTGTGAGGCTTCGCACCCAAACTTAAAAACTCTTAGTCATAGATCTCATCTGTACAGCACCCCGGCCTTTCCTTCTAGGACTGGTTGGGTCTGCATTTCACACTGCCCCCTGTCTGTTTGTTGGCGTAACTGCACCATTCACTGTGGTGCCAAGGGAGACGGAGGAGGCTAGAGGTTCGAGGCCCAAGTATGGAATCACCAACTAAGGATCTAAATGCTGGACGAGTATAACTCCATTACCTCCCTGTTTCCGTACCTCTAACACTCGTATGTCAAGGGTAGCATCATGTGACCAGTAGCCCAGCCAGTGCCTGAAACCTAGAATGAATGAGTTACATTATAATTAAGGAGGCAGAAAAGCAGGGATGAAAAATATCAGAAATTTACTAGTCAATACCAGTGAAATTTCAGGATTTTCGATACCTGATTCGATCCCATGGTGGTAAATCAAAAACAAAACAATAAATCCAATGAACTTCAACATTCAGTCCTTTGTTAAAAACATCGGTAACACTGAAATACTGATCTCATGTTTGTTCATCATTTAAGAAATTGTAATATATGTTTTGTTCATGATTTGTACTTCAGTAGTAACTAAGTTACTACTAAGTATTTGTACCCCGTCAAGGAAATTGTTACTAAAACATTGGAACAATAAAAAATGGCAAGAGTAGCATGTAGCCTTCGGTTATTTAAAACAAACAATATTTTGTTTAAAATACAAACAACTTTTATCACACAACATTCCAGTTGCAGTACCTGGCTGAGACATGAAAAAATAATAGGTATAATAAAATGAAAATAAATAAAACATTAAATAGAAATAGGTAAAATTAACATTTTATAATGGATAACTGTTAACATTACAAAATAGATCTGTGGCATGTAGCTTTCAAGTATTTAAAATATCACTGTGCATAAAATACAAGCAATCGAGTTTTATGGTGCAGCAATCACAGTGCCCAGCCGAGCCATCAAACGAATAAATAAGTCAAACAAACAGATAAATACACAAGGTAAACGTACAGATTCCAATACGAACACCAACCAGTCCAGAGCTGCCATATAGCCTTAAAATAAGACAAGTGCAGGAACCACCGGAAACGCCTTCGCTCGAACTATCCTGCTGTACATAAAAATAGCAACAGAATACAACAGTATGATTATGTGCTACCATTTTATGGGGATGGCAGATTCCTGCCAGTTGAAGGTTTTTAGAAAGGAATACCATGAAAGAACGAAGAAATGGCATCTGGGGGGGGGGGGGGTAGCCCGGCTAAGCAAAATGTTAAAACAAAGCAAAATAAAAAAATATTATGGCATCCCACAAACTATACAGTAAAAGTAGTTTTTACCTGCACAAGTAACACTTTTAGAAATCGGTTTGTGATCTATTAAAATTTTGTGACTGTCAGGATTTAAAGCAGACTGTGTTTATGAACGTAGCACAGGTGGGTCAGCGGTAATAAGCAGTATACTCTGGTTATATCCAGCTTTTGTAAATATATTTTTAAATTGGGGGGGGGCACTATTGAGGGAGACTAGAACACTTGTAGGTGTATTTGCTGATCCCGTCAGGTCTGGAAGAAATATCCTTGGTTGAAAATCCGCTACCGCCATATTTTAAGAATTTTCGCATCGAATTGGTACCGAAGTATCAGTTCTGCTGACATCCCTACAGCGTAATGGCTCAGTGGGTAGCACTGTCACGTCATACCTCCAGGACTGGGGGGGTTTCAAACCCCTGTACATGTGGACTTTGCATGTTCTCCTCCTGTTTATATGGCCTTTCTCCAGAATCGGGGGGTTAGGGGAACAGGTCCTGTGAAGGCGTCCTGTCCGCAGCATGTCCCCCTGCATGATTGTGACACTCTACTGGATATGTACTTACAGAAGAGAGGCAGAAGAATTTGATCTATTATTATACAGCATCAGCAGTGTAGTGGTCGCTTTTTATGGAATTATTATTATTAGTCTTTTAATGGCGGAGTACGACACAGAATTCTCAGAAGGAGCTAAATGTTTCGCGTGATTTGATGTCTGGGTTCTGGCGTGTTTAAGACGCTAGATGCTTGGCATGTCGCATTAAGCCCTTGACTGAAACACCGCTGTCCTGCTCACCACCGATTTCTCCGATCACCCTGTGAATCCCGGCGCAGATTTGGTCCAGTTCCTGCCGGCATTTTCGGAGGGACGGCCCCCGTCATCGGCGGCTGCCGCCCGCGACAGGAGTAGTGTGTTCTCCTGGTGGATGGATTCACCTCCTCTCAGGATGAACGAGAAGGTCCCTCCAAACTCTGCAATCGGGTTTTAGGAGAGTGTGTCCCCCCCCGCCACGAGGCAGAGGAACCCCACGGGTTTGAGAGGAGCGTGACCGAGAGCAGACAGCAGTGCATGCTGGGAAAGGAGCCCATTCCCGCTGAGACGGCGTGGGGGTTCGAGGGCTGAGCGGCAGCTTGGGATCTGTCAGTGTCCCTCCGTGGTTGTGACGCTCGCTGCTCGCGTGGGTGGGGTGACAGTGGGGACAGGCCAAGGCGTGTGTGTGACAGACAGAGAGCCACATGGGACGGTCTTATTAGTGACTGGCATGAAGGTTCAATCTGCATGAGACCCTGTTACCACCAGGTCTCCTGGCGACTGCCCGGCAAGCAGTTAATAAAGATTAAAATTCAAATTAACACTGATTTCCATCCGTCCATCTTTCCATCTTTTCATCATCCAGCTGCTGTATTTGAGGCCTCACGTAGTGTAGTGGTAGTTTTTGGCCTACAGGGGCCGCCAAACCTCAGGGGCCCCAGGCAAATGGGTGATTTTAGTGGCGGTAAACACCACCAGTGCCTGGATAAGGGGTGTGGGGTTAACATCGATTTGTGTTCTGCTGTAAATACAGTCTCCAGGTTTCTCTGGCAGAATTGCTTGGAGAAATAAAGCAGTGAGCCTCTGGCGTTATCCGTATTTCTGCATGAATGGCTCCTAAAATGTGATCTAGTCTTCATCATATTTATAATTAAATAAAGACTGAATAAAGATTTATTTAGCCAACAGCCATTGCAGTCGGCAACAGGATGCTGTTAAGGAAGAGTAATTAGCGTGAGACTTGATGGGGGGCCTGTACAGTCAAATAGGGATGCTCCTTTGTGTGTGTGTGTCTGTCCCAGCAGATTGGGGATCAGCCCCCCCCCAGGCCATTGGACGCTTCACTTGAAGCCCGGGGCCCCTGTCACTTTTCGCCGGGGGGGAGCCTGCGTCCACTGTTTAGCAACAGCGGACTCATCCCAGAACATCCTGCGAGAGACGACCTAGATTCTCGTCGTTTTGTTTCCTGTGCTGTTTTCGACGTGTTTTTGTCCTACCCAGTGGAAGATGTTATACTGTGAAATTCTGACTTTTTCATACATATTGATGATGTTCAGTTTTTTCCTTTTATAGAGTTTTGCGCATAAATATGTTCTCTTGAGCTCTGGGCTCGCTTGATCAGCCTGCTTGAGAAACTCTACATGCAAGCCCTTTGCTTGAGCCATCATCTGAGCACAATACATAATTCTGAGCTGAGTGTGCGATTGGGGGATGTTCTTCCAAGCTGGCTTGCTCTGAGATCGCTCGATTAGCCTGAACAGGCTCTGAACTTGGATCTCATATTGTATTGCCTTGCTCTGGGCTCGCTTTATTAGCCTAAATGACAAAGCATGTTATCATCTGTGCACAATTGATTATCATGAACAGTATCAGAGACTGAGGGGTGTCTTGCCAATATGCGGAGCTCTGGGCTCGGTTGATTGAGTTCGGATCTCACTTCACATTGCTCACTTCATCTCGTCATCCTTAGATGACAGTTAAATTTTAGACGACATGCAGTGTAGTCATGCTCTGGGATCGTCTGATTAGCCTGAGCTGTTTATGTGACAGAGGGACCCGGTAGGTGCCAACCTGGGCTGCTCCACACGATGGCGCTGTGACAGCAGCTCGGCTACGCTGACGTCCTCTGCTCCCTGCGTCTGATTCTGTGAAACCTTCACGGTCACGTTCCTCTGTAATCGCGATGCTTCTGACTTTCCTAGCGCCTTTTCGCATCTCCACGACACTCCCATGCACCCGTGCTTTTGTTCCCAGAAGTGGTTAGACGGCAGGTGTGGTTGCGGTTAGCAGGCCGCCGTAAGTAAGTAAATTTTACTTTTTAAGTGCCTTTCGCAGATGAAGCAGCCACAAAGCGCTGTACAAAACAAAAATGCAAAAACATAAAACAAACCAGAGAAAACGTATACAACCTATTAAAAAAAGACAAAACACGATTTCACTGGATCAGCTCACATTTTACCAAAAGCCTGAAAAAAAGATAAGTTTTAAGCTCCTCTTTAATACCTTCAACAGAATCTGCAAGACGCAACGATGGAGGGAGATAACTTGAAACGGCGGCTCACCACGCGTTTTACGTCTTGTTCAAGGAACAACAAGGAGTCCCTGATCAGAGGACCATAGAACACGGCCAGCTGAATAGGGATGTACTAGGTCTGTTATGTACTGCGGGGCCTGACCATGTAAGGTTCTGAATGTAAGGACCAATATCTTGAACTCGATTCTGAACTGGACTTGACGGTTAAGCGTCGCTTCTGCTGTGGAATCTGGCGTTTACTTTAAGCCTGCCTCAGTAAATACCCATAAATACGTACAAGCCCTATGGATGATAAAGTGAAACAATTCCTTTCTTATATGCACAGTCTTATGTGATTTTTCTTGCCTAACTTGTCCATAGCCTCATATCACAGGGAGTGGTATTCTTTTGTAGTCAAATTTACGAGCGTAGCTTGTATTCCAGTGGAATATCCAGTAAAACACAGCTATGTAGTTCTGTGATTTCACTGCATGATTTCCTGAGCATGTCCTTCCTTCTAAATCTTGAATGATTAGGAGCAGAACACCTTCTTCATTTAAAATAAAACAGCTTTAGCTGAATTCTCAGTCCACAGCATTCTGGGAATTTCTTGCAGAAGCGTAATAGCTGATCTCCGCGGGGGGGTCCATTGTCCGCCGCCAACAGTCCCAGGGATGGGATGCCCTTCGGTGGCACAGCAGCTCTGATCAGCTTTACCTCACCCCCCCCCCCCTCACCTGTGGGGGGGTTTCAGAGAACCTGGGGGGTACGGTCTTCACTGCAGGGCAGAAGGGGGCCAGCTCAGCTAAGACCCTCCCCCCCCCATCCCACGGGATGTTAGTCAGGCCCATGTGGCTTAACACCCACTGCAAAGGCCTGGATCGACCCCCGAGGGTGGGGGCCCGGCACAGAGCAGCCAGGAAAGCTGGGATTCAGAGCTCTGGCATAAACGGTCCTTTTGGGAATTCTGATCCCTACCATGGATCACGGGGCTGTTCTTTTCAAGAGGAAGCCGGCAATTTAAATTTTCTCAAACTGTAGATAGAATATGCAGGTTCCCTGAGGGACCAGGGGGGGCTGTAAACTGCCAGGGAGGAGAACGCGAAGCGGGGGGAGGTCGGCACAGTGCTACCCTGGCATATGGATGATCCCCGACGCCAAACCCATACGGCGCTGGCACCAGGATTCACTCGCTCTGCACCTGGGGGGAGAGGAGGATGGAAACGGGAGCCCGGCTGACTCACCCCCCCACCCTCACCCCCCAACCCAGCCTCCATCATGGCCCAGAAACACCAGCCTCAAGCCCGTCTGGATCCAAACACCAGACGGGGACGGGAAGAGGCAGAGCGAGGCCTTGGGGTGCGGGAGATACGTGTACAGCAGTGTGCTCTCCTGGCTCCGAGGTCGCTGCTTTGAAGCTGATGCAAGCAGCAGGATTACTCTGTGCTCTGGGTGTAAATTAGTGTCTGGTGACACCACCGGAGCCCATTCTAGGATTTTTTTAAGGTGGGGGGCATAAGAGGGGCCATAATTCACATAGAGGGGCAACCTTGTCATTAGCCAATGATACGTTTTGCTTGGGGGAGTGACGGGGGAAGGGGGCCACTCGAGGGCCAAATCGGCTTTCAGCTGGACAGCAGGTCACCGGGTTCACATGACTGTGACACATGGCCCTGCCAGTGTGACCGCCAACGTCATCGGAATGCACCCTCTGGAAGCAGCAGTCACCAGAGAACCTGTCACTGGCTCAGAAAAGCAGACGTTTTGACTGTTCTCCATTCCAGCATTATTTCCTGCCACACCATTCCATCTCCCAGTGGAATAAACCATATTCATCCCAGTATCATACTGGTCTCCTCCTAGTTATATTCCAGTATCATCCTACTTACATCATAGTAAATAAATAAATAACAAATAATACAATAATAAAATACACACATATAAACAGAAATTCCCCTCTTGAATACTTCTTAAGCCTCCTCAAAGGCTAAGGGGAAAAAAAATCAGTTTAGTTTTAAAATCAGGAACTGCAGAGGCAGCCCTGATATGGCTGCTGGGTGCAGTCACTGCAAATGCAGTGTGACCCTTTGATCGTAACGTCACCCGCGGATCAGCCAAGAGAAGCTGCTCGCGTGATCACAGGGATTTTCTGCCATATAGGGAGGGGTCGGTTCTTTTGGGGTTTTAAAGGTAATCGATAAAATCTTAAATTGAATCCAGAAGCCAGTGCAGACAGTCTGTGGACATATGGTCCCTCTTTTGGGTGCCAGTTAAAAGTGGAACAGCAGCGTTTTGGGCTACGGATGTGATGGAGATGACTGACTGACCCCGATGCATAATGAATTACAGTAATCCGAACAGGATTAAATAAAAGCGTGAATGACTTTCTGCAGATCTGGGAATGTGAGGAGAGCTTTTCTTTTGCCGATCATCCAGAGCTGCAGAGACCAAGCCTTCACAGCTGCGTTGATTTATCAGATTTGAATTCTGTGTCAAAGATTCTCTACACGATATTTACTTTATGGCTTAAACATAAAGTGCCAACAAGTCTGGTTTTTCTAAAAATGGGTGTGAACCATCTGTTTTTTTTTGGACACAGTCTGATGTAAATTTTATCTGGTTATAGTGTCCACGGCCTTCAACACAATGCACATCGCAGTGCCTGATGTTTTTTATATTAAAATTTAAACTTTCATGTGCAGACAGTCTCCAGACAAACACTTGTAATGCTGTGTTTCTGTGTGTGTTCCTGCTTAATCTTCTTAATTGATTAGGAACAGAACGCCTTGTCCTGAATCTTAATTGAAACAGGTTTAGATAATTCCTTGCTACGCTGCATTCTGGGAAGCAGGAGCATCCGACCATCTTTCTGTTTGGTAGGTTCAGTAGCAGAAAATATAAATGAAATGAAACGTGTCTTAAGAACAAAGCCCCTTCAAAGCCCGCTGACATAATGTAATGACTTAATGTAATTCAGAATCATCAGAAACGAGAGGAATCTAAATGTAAATAAATATCAGTGAGCGTGTGACACTGTCAGCGTCTGCGCCCCAGCCTCCAGTACGCCCATCAAATCTCACTCACATCCAGTGATACTCCAGTAATCTCCCAGTTGTATCCCGGCAGGATTTTTCCAAAGCCACCTATTTGTTTATCCTCTGAAGATATTGCAATTTCTTCTTCATTTTCATCGCTGCTTCAGCGCCCTGACACAGTTATGTCTATGCTGGGAGCTTGTGCCCATGGACTGTTTCAATAAAGAATCCATCAAGCCAGCAGATCTCACTGGGGGAAGGTTTACAAGACATTTCCAGTTATTTTAACTTACAAAGAATCAATTAAGCATTGGTATTTTTAATTAACTTGTAAATCAACGAAATGTGCTCTGATATAACAAATATTGATCAGTGAGCCTATTATACACTATAAAGAACACACTTACACGCTCGTCCCACGCTCAGGGACCCGGATTACCGCGTTGAAGTGTAATTGTGTAGCCAGTACCTGTTAATCGCTGTGTAATCGCGTTTAGATGAAGGGCCGTCAGCTCGCTGTGGATCATCACGATGCTGTTTGGCATAATAGCCGCTCTCTGTGATGTTCCAGTATCAGTAAAGTTCTGTTGATGTTTCATTCAGAACCCAAATTTCATGAGTAGATTTATTAAAGCAAGTTGAATTTCTGCTGACATTTAAGAGGAAGTCTGAAATGGTGACATTTAAGAGGAAGTCTGAAATGCAGTGATTGTATAAATATTCACGTCTGAAATAAAGGCACCTGACAAAATGTCTGGACTGACCACCTGGCACACCGGGCTTTTTCCTGGCCTGTATCGCTTTATAAATCCCATAGGGGGCGCTCTGCGCTCATTCTCCCTGGTGGATTCCATGGCTCTTCTGGGTTTTGTTTTTGAGCAGAAGTTTCTGGGTTCTTTGGCAGATTCTCAGCAGATTGCTGGTCAGGACCGCGACAGGGCCAATGTGGAGAAGGAGGCAGCTGCCCCACTGCATGCTGGGAAGGCTGAGTGCGCCATCACCGCAGTCGCTCCCCGCAGTGCTGCATGGCTGCACGCCCCTACCACTCCTGTCAAACCACGCAGATGAGTCTGCACGCAGGATGCTGGACGTGATCCAGGGCAGTCGGGCTGAGCAGTGGCTCCCCATTCGGCCTGAGGCTCCGCCCTGATCCTTAATGCCACGCAGAGGCTCCGCCCTGATCCTTAATGCCACGCAGAGGCTCCGCCCTGATCCTTAATGCCACGCAGAGGCTCCGCCCTATGGCTTCCTTGGATAAAAAAGTAATAGCTTGCTACACTTGCTATGGATCGCCCTCTGTTCCTGATTGGCTGTTGTGATTGGCATGTGTCTCTGACCTATCACGGTGCCATGAGTTTTCTTTTCCCCCACAATTCATCTCTCTGGCCTGCTGCGATGTGCCTTGCCATTGGTTAAACATCTTTTTTTTCTGTTTTATATAACAAGCTTATGTAATAAGTTTTGCTAATGTGTGGATTGATAAGACCCCCTCTATCCCTCCTGGGGGGGGGATAAATTATGGCCTGATTAGTTAGCAGGCCCACAAGCTTTAAAAATGTGCAGAATTGGTCCAGTAATTGTGTGATACATCTCTTTGTTGGCCTCTAATAAATGTTCTTCTCTGTGTCTGTCAATCTCAGTATTTACCCATAATTATATGCTGCCTATATATATATATATATATCCATCCATCCATTTTCCAAGCCGCTTATCCTACTGGGTCGCGGGGATATATATATATATATATATATATATATATATATATATATATGGCTATACTTAATTAAGCACTTCTATATTTTGACAGCTGAGAATGAAGTGCTTTAATTTCCTCTAATTAAGACTATAAGTACCCTACTTACCCAGTGCTTTTAAGGCACTTCATCAGTCCCAGTTAAAAATGACTTTTTTAAACCAGAACTTGCTTTCTTTTTTTGGCAAGTTCTTCCATTCGATTTTTGTAAGATTTTTGTTGTGTTCTCTGAATGTGCTTCTGGCTGCTTCTGACACCAGGTTTGCTGGCATCAGCAGCTCCTGGCATCTAAGGTGTCATGACACTGAGCTGAAATACGGGGTTCCCCAGGGATCTGTCTCAGGTCCTGCGATTTCCTCTATCTGTCTTAGAATCTAGCGACTTCCTCTCACAGTAGCTGTGTAAAGATGTTTATTAAGATTGTTATTACTATTTTGATGTAGGGTGGCAACAGGGATGACCACTGCTTAGATCTGCACCTGGATGAGACTTTGTGGGGTCATCTCTGTAAACAGGTTGTATATTACTGAGAAAAGTGACCCTGTGTTCTCAGAAATTATCCATTCTATAGGAACACAAAAAATGAAACTACTTCCATTTCTTCCATTTACCCAAAACATTTAAACTCTCGACCCTTCAGATGTTTCAGATTATGAACCAGTCTTAGAGGAGGGGTTTGCGCCCCTTTCTGGGCCAGTGGGGCTCCTTTTACTACTCATGGAGGTGTGTGGCCTTGGAGGGTTATCTGTGCTTATTTATTGCAGTATAATGTTACCTTGGTTACCATGTCCAGTGGCAGACAGGACATTGAAAGCCTGACTGTACTGTATGTGCCTGGTAAAGAACAGGACAGTGGGGCAGGTTTACTTCACCTTCGTTCCTGCTTGGCCATAAAGCTTCCGGAAAGGTGAGTTTAGTCATCGGCAGCTGGGGAAAAAACATTCTGTCAGTTGACTTTTTATTCATGTTACTTGTTTCTGAATATGATCCCTTGATCAAAGGCCGTCGGCAGTGGAAATCATGTGGTGAAACACACACATGCACGCTTAGGCCCGAGGCTCCCCCAGGCAGGCCTGTCCCTGTCCCTCCTCCTCCCCCATCCCCTGTCCCAGGTGTGACGGCTTTCCTGTGAGCGACTGGAACTAGATGACGTTTTTCCTGACAGCATGAGGTGTAGAGGATCATATTGTACAGCTGAAATGAAACTCCGCACCATTAAAACTTGATTGCTTTACCAGGCCGCTCGTCATACATCACATTTATCACATTTATTACTCCCATAATCACCCAACCCACAAATATGGGCCATGTTTTTCCAACCATAAAAGCCAGTGACGCGATTGGTTGCTTTAATCAACATCTGCCCCCGTACCGATGTGTTGATATGACCCAATGTTTCATTAACAGTGCTAGTAGGTGACATACTGTGACAGGTGCCCCTCATAGGCCACTAAGCTTGGACTTGCACTCTCTTTGGCCACGCCTCCCGAATCGTCATTGGTCGTCAAGTTTCCATGGCACTCAACTATTCCCCGTCCCCTCTTCACGTCTTTTGTAAGCCTTTGAAAATAATGACGGACTCTTGAAGCTGGGGCTTAGTGTTGCTGGGGTTTGAACACAGCCCCCCCTCTCCACTTCCCTTCCAGCTATCTGATTGGTGCAGAGCTCGCTTTGTCCAAGAAAATGAAAACACAGATACCAAGGCCATCTGGTTTGTGATTTAGCTGTGGGATGCTGCAGTGGCCAATTAAACTATTATGGTAATTATGAATGATAATGCTCCTGCCTACGCTGGCTAATCTGTAGTTTGGATTTGAATGGAGTGTTTCTTTTCTCCTTTCTCTTTCTCTGTATGTCAACAGCACTTTCCTTTGGTCTCTTTATCTCCGATTCCATGTAAAAACGCACAAAGAGCGACTCGAGGCTTCACTTAGAGGCCTTTCGGAACCACTCAGGCCACGTGATGCTTGTTCCCGGTGTCGCTTCCTCTCTGCCCTAGTGAACACAGCTGATCTCCCTCTGATATTCCCATCCCTGCCACCTCTGATACTCCCGTCCCTATTGCATCTGATACTCCCGTCCCTATTGCATCTGATACTCCCATCCCCGCTGCCTCTGATACTCCCATCCCTAATGCATCTGATATTCCCATCCCTGCTGCCTCTGATAATCCCATCCCAGCTGCCTCTGATACTCCCATCCCCGCTGCCTCTGATACTCCCATCCCTAATGCATCTGATATTCCCGTCCCTGCTGCCTCTGATAATCCCATCCCAGCTGCCTCTGATACTCCCATCCCCGCTGCCTCTGATACCCCTATCCCTAATGCATCTGATATTCCCATCCCTGCTGCCTCTGATAATCCCATCCCCACTGCCTCTGATAATCCCATCTTCATTCCTGTTCCTACTTTTTTTCTCCTGCCCCCGCATAACATGGTCACTGACCCATTCAGAGCAGGGCTTTTGTGAAGTACAGATCTGTTTCATGATTTGTTGAGCTTCAGAGAGAATGCTACCCAGCATGTGTGTACACAGATTTAAAGATGGCCAGATATCACCCAAGGCTTTCAGCTCCACTGTGGTGCCACTTTGACATGTGCCTGTCACTGCCTCCCACAAGCCATGGCCTTTCATGAACATGGGTGACATTTCCGATAACTGTCACCTGAGATTGGAAGGCAGAGAACGTCTGTCATAACAGCTGTCTGATGGCTGCTTCTGAGGGGACAATGGGGACCGCAGTGATGTGACTGGGAAGTGACAAACATAAGCAACACTTCCATTTGATGCCTAAAATGGCAGTAGACACCCACAGGGCAAAGAGCAGGAATTGCTAGCTGAGAGTCCGCCATGTCTCTAGAGGGCGCTGTTAGAACATAAGAAATTTACAAACGAGAGGGGACCATTCGGCCCATCAAGCTTGTTTGGGGAGAACTTAAGTAATAGCTCAGAGCTGTTAAAATCTTATCTAGCTCCGATTTAAAGGAACCCAGGGTTTTAGCTTCCGCTACACTAGCAGGAAGACTACTGTATTCCATACTTTAACTACACACTGTGTAAAGAAGTGCTTCCTCAAATTTGTTTTAAAATGTTCTCCCGCTAATTTCCACTTATGGCCA
>JAODJU010000095.1:4157355-4173297 GCA_026776725.1 Gnathonemus echidnorhynchus
TCTTCATACACTGTACCAGTGACAGATCCACAGTTAACTCCTCGTACACTGTAACAGTGACAGATC
Organism: Gnathonemus echidnorhynchus; assembly: GCA_026776725.1. Lineage (NCBI taxonomy): Eukaryota > Metazoa > Chordata > Actinopteri > Osteoglossiformes > Mormyridae > Gnathonemus > Gnathonemus echidnorhynchus. The sequence goes on from JAODJU010000095.1 coordinate 4,157,422, forward strand.
CACAGTTAACTCCTCGTACACTGTAATAGTGACAGAGCCACAGTTAGCTCCTTGTACACTATAACAGTGACAGAGCCACAGGTAACCAGCACTAATGCCACCAGTTGTGCATTCCTGATGCCCGTTACCATGGCAGCAGGTAGGTGAGTGGGCAGATGGGCGATCCTAGGCAGAGCACCAAGCACTACAGCCATTACTTCCCTGCGCAGGTAGGGTGGCATAATCCAAGTCAACAGGGACACTATGAGCTACAATGGGGGTTTGTAAACTCCCATTACAGCCATTTCAATGAAAAGGACCCAGATTTCACTTAAGCACTGAGTTCTTTCTGAGTGCTGATTGGTCAGTCTCCTATAATCATGCATGTGTCACTAATGTTAATATGAAACAGCTGGATGAGTCTTTCAAATCAAGGAAACAAACCAGTCAAAGCACAAGAAGAACTGAACTATTCAGCTGAGCACGGGAGCCTTTCAGTCTTAGTCTGTAAAACCTGAAGTAGCTTTAATGTCCCTCCTGACGTGGATTAGACAGTCACCCTGTCAGGTGGCACCGTGTGGAGGCTGGTTTAGTGTCCTGGAGACCATTTTGTGGGAAGTACAGATTTTGTAGCCAGTAGGTTTCTCTACCTACAGACACCTCATTCCCCTGAACCCCCCCCCTTCAGATTCAATCTTAAACACCACGTTATTCATACGTCGGGTGTCATGTTTAACACTAATCCCCCTTCTCAGACGCTTGCCGTGCTTTTTAATATTGTTTCACTTGGGGCCACAGCCACATTCAGCTCCAGACCCCTTTGAAACTCGATCTCCGGTTCCCCGTAGCTTGTGACCACGGTGACGACCAGCCATAATTCACAGCCTGGTTCCCGACGCGGGGCGTGGAAAGCGTCTGCTTTTTATGGCGGCCGAGACAGAGAAAACGAGAGATTGATGCCTCGTGTATCTCAGCCCGCTGGTGCGCCGCCCCATGTCGGCCTGAGACAGACAATACGCCCTTTCAGTGCGTCACACTCAACCCGCAACAATGCCCTGTTTTTTTTTCTTTCTTTAAGACAGGCAGGGCCCTGAAAAGGTGGGGGGGGGGTTGGTGACACTGGATGAAAACTGGTTATGGAACTGGACTTTCGAGCAGCACATGGTGACTCTGCAGGGACACTTTTGAGGAAGTTAAACTGTAGCCTAAAAAATACAGGAAAAGCCGGCACCCCAGAAGGAGGACAAAAGACATTAACGACACTTCGGAACTGCCGCCTTACGCACAAGCTAACGGTCTGCTACCCAGAATGCCTCTGAAAATGCTTGCGTGAAGTGAGGTGTGAGTCATAGCTATTGAGTTTGTATAGAAGTGCCTTTTAGACAAGCAATGTGTGATGTTTGCTGGGGGAAAGTATCCCCCCTTCAGAGAGGAGGGCCTGTAAATTCAGTTTAAGCCTGACCTCTTCCTTGAAACCCGTTGCTTTTTATGTGAACCGCAGCGCACTGTGGTTAGGGGTGCAAACACGTGACCAAAATGGAGTTCGATGGAAGGAGATTTGAGCAGCTTCTATAGAAATGCCCGTGCTCGCTTCTTTGAGGTGGGGGGAGCTACGGCCGGTGGCCAGACGGCGGAGACCGGGGCCTACCTGCTGAGTACGGCTCTTGCTTCTCGATGTACGTGAACTCGTTCCTCTCGTACCTGGCGTGGAACCACTGCTCCCGGAGAATTCTGCAAGGAACCACAAGCTTCAGCCAGGTCCACTGGGCTTCCCTTAAGTCATTTGATACTGTGGAGCAGTTCAGTCGATGGGTCCTGTCTAAGGCCATGCTTCTGCGAGGTGACCGTCATGTGGACATTCATTTTACCCAGGAATTTAATTGAATACCGGACATTTGTTTTACCACAGAAGTTAACTGGATAACAGCTTTTGGGTGACTTTGTTCCACTGTAGAACGTGACTGGATGGTGGCACTATGTCTAAACCCGATTGGACGATGGGCCTTTGTTTTAACACACCCGACTCTCACAGCTGTGCAACTTCTGCAGATTCATGAGATAATCATTAGGCAGTAAGCGCTCTGTACATTCTCAAGGCTTATCTGTCTTCCTGCCTCTCTGCATGGATGTGCCCTCTATCGCCCCTTCATCCGGTTTCCCGGCGCTCTGTGTGTGGGTATAAAAAAACACAGAGTTCTGATTCTGTTTCTGCAGGCTGCTAAGTTCCCTATAATTACTGCTGTCCCGCAGAGCGCCCCAGAAACTCTGTGAGGGTGATCGACTGGCCGACTCCCACCACAGCGGCACAACTCACAAAACCGGTTTTTCAGGAAAAGGGCAAGCATGCTGTAAGTGGTTTTGGTCGTTCAGCTGCATAAAATGCCCCCCCCACAACTGTGTATAAGTCCAGACCTTCAGCCCTGGGGGGCGGCTGCCCAATTTGGCACCGTGACTGTAGCCCCGGTAAATATGTCACCGGTGGTAATCTGCCAAATGGTCGCTGAACACGGGCTGGCAGCATACTGCCACACCTGGAGGCTTCATGCCGTTCTCTGCTCCACGGCAGACATGTCACCGCTAAGGTCACGTGTGGGCAGGGGGCAACCATTCCGTCGCCATATTGGCTCCGCCTCAAAATCAAAGGCAGACGTGCCAGTGCACCCGCTTCCTGCACGTTAGGATGCTACTTCGCACACCATGAGCCTTATAGGGTACAAAGGGGCTGAAACAGCCCCGGTCATAGACCGCTTCCCAACCACGGGCCTCTTCCTGACCGCTTCCCGACCACGGGCCTCTTCCTGACCGCTTCCCGACCACGGGCCGCTTCCTGACCGCTTCCCGACCACGGGCCGCTTCCTGACCGCTTCCCGACCGTAGGCAGCTTCCTGTGACTGGTGGGTAATATTTCAGCGTGACAGCGATGGCGCCGTCACCTCGGTAACGGAGCTGCAGCCATTATTCCTCTTAAAGCATTTCGGCACTGAGCAGCAACTATTTAGGTCTCACCTTTATCAAAAGCCGTTTATCCGCTCAACAACAAAAGCGTGCCCACCAGTAATGACCCTCTCGGAGGGTTAGACCCACCACTGCGATTTCAAACGCATTCTGCTACATTTCGACGGCTTTGGCGCTCCTGAGAGCCTACCAGGGTTTTATGTACCCTCTGTCTTATGGGGGGAAATCCTGATGCAGTTTGGGTCATTCCTTAATCATTCCGCCACCTACTGGCCAAGCATTATGGTGCAAAATTTTTTTTCCTTGACTGACAGGGAAAATAACAAGTGTGACCCCCACCCAGACGCTCTGTGCAGTTGGGGGGGGGGGGGGGGGCTGTATAGGCAGTTCATAACTGGGACTTTAACAGCCATTGAATAAAATCAGGCACAACTCGCCTGGCCCCTCCCCTTTTTCCTCCAAGTGGCATGTGGCCTGTTTCAGCAGGAGCAAAGCCATCCACAGGTAGCAGCCTTGACGTTACTTACGGGGCGGCCAAATTACCCACAGGCACAGGCGGTCACGCGTGAAGCACGATTATGCTCAACAGCAAATGCCGCTCGGACCGTCATTTGGACAAATGCCATTTGAAAGTTTCTTATGCCGCTCGGACCGTCACGGCCAAACCGACTGCAAGCGGCACAGGTGTCGACCTTGAATGCCCTCAACCATCGACATTACTGAAATGCCGTAAATGCACAGCTGTGTGTCTGATGAGTGTGTCAGAGGAGTGTGTCAGAGGAGTGTGTCTGAGGAGTGTGTCAGAGGAGTGTGTCTGAGGAGTATGTCTGAGGCGTATACCATAATTACTGCCTTTGCACGGTTAATGGTTTGTTTGGGTGGGATTTGCACCAACGAGGGGGGCAATTCTCTGTCTCACAGGGCTGCTGCATTAAATCAACAGAGAAGGGAAAGTCTGTTCAGATCAGATCAAAGAGAACAAGCTTCAGAAGTGTCTGGTCTGAAATTCCGAGTAGCGCGGCTGAGAAAGTACAGTTCCTCTCTTGACGGTGTCTCAGCTCAGGGCTCACACACGCCAGCTGTGCATTACTTCCACCAGGCCCCCGTGACGCTCGACCCCTCCCACCTGGGCCCTCTCCTTGGCCCCCCCAGGACTGTCTCACTCCTCCCGGCTGGGGCTTTGAATCCTGCCCCTGGCTCAGACCTCGTGGAGTTTGCTGGTTCTCCCTGTCAGTGTTTTCTGATTCCTCCCAAATTAAAAAAGAAACAGTCAGGTTTAGTTTAAACTTAGTCTCTGTCCAGTGATAGACTGGCAGGGACATGTAGGCCTGTCTTGTGCCCTGAGCTTCCTAACCCAGGCTCCAGGTTCCACAGTGGCATGGAAGATGGATCGACTATGTAATAAATACCGAAATCCAGCCAAATGGGCTTATTAGCCGACTGCCATTTGAAAGTTTCTTATGGTTTAACTGGCCGAACAGAGCACTTCCTGTCTGGAGATGCCCCCCCTTTTGGTAGCGGACAGTGAGATGGAAAGGCCCGGAAACTCACTGGCTGTCCGAGTGTGTGGGCCGGTAATAAAACGGCGGCACCTTCTGTTCATACTTGGCTTTCGCTGCATCGTTCCCGGTTGAGGCCATGAACTGTAAACCACAGAAGGGGAGAAGAGGTGTTACAACCGGCAGCCAACAGGGGGCACCGCGGCTGAGGAACTGGCAAAACATCCAGCTGTACAAAAAAAAAATCCAGGTATGTTGACACATTTGATATGGGATTCTGGTCCCTCCCACAGATTTATCTCCTGGGCAACTGCACTGCAGACACCAAAGCCCAGATCCTACCAGAGTGTGATGCAAACACTAGGGCTTGCGGGGTCACCCATCGCCATACAGACTCCGCGGACAGTGTGAAGGGATCTGACTCCGGCCGCTTACTGGTCCACAGTGACTGGTGTAGCATCGTAATGGAGGGTCACTGGACTGGACACGCAAACACGCTGCTAACGATCAAATAAACACTGATTGGCTGGCACCAGACACCCTCCCTCCCTCCCTCTTTTCCTTCACCCCGCTCCGTTCATTTCCTCCCATCTCATTTGCTAAATGCTCAGCAGCTGTTTTCAGTGGTGGTGGGTGGGGGGGGGGGGTGAGATGCTGTGATGCTGTAGGGTTGCCCGGCAACTGCTGCCATGGAGAGCCTCCGCCCCGTACATCCCCCCGCTCCGCATCCTTCCCTGTGTCCCCCCCCCTGCCAGCCCCCAGCCTAGGCGTCCCTGCTGGGTCTCCGCTTGCAGCAATACAGGAAAAAATATTCAGCATCGTCTACAGAAAACAGTTAACCCTTCATCGCCTGTTGTTTATCGGCAGTATGTGATAAGCGTTGTCGTTTTCAGGCTGGCCCCTGGCGCCCTGCTCATGGGTTCTCTTACCCAGCTGAGAGTAAAAGCCCTGATGGCCAGCTGAACAGCCCTATCTGCAGACCATTGCCCTCCTGAAGAAGGGCCTATGAGGGGCTCGCCGCACATCGGCACTCTGCCATATGTAAGCACCCACCGCAAGAAGTAAGAAGTACTGTAAAGACTGTTAAGACTGTAAAGACTTTAAAGACTGTAATGGTGTTTTTTGCACACATCCCAAAGCTGTTTGTCTGACCTCCCTGTGACCCCGACAGATTAGCGGTTTGGAAAATGGATGGATGGATGTTCGTCTGACCTTAATTTGTACGTTAATTTATTATTTGCACGCTACTACTACTACTTCTTAAATTCAGTTTATAGTCTTTTGTACTTCTGTCTTGACTATTTTAATGTTTATTTGTACACTTCATGCCACTACCTGCACTAGAACAAATTCCTTGTCCTTCTCGTACTTGGCGAGTAAAAGGATTCTGATTTTGACCCGGATGTCCGCTGTCGACCTGGTCATCACAAGGGCGTAGGGGACCAAATCGCGCCCCTAAACACATACGGGCCTCCCCTAATATTGGTCGGCATGTGCGCCTCCTGTCCATACCTAAATCTACGCCCTTTAAGGGGAAGCAGAGAAATGGAAAGGAGAGTGACAGAGAAGGAGGCCTTACCTCAACCTCGCTGGCTTGCCAAGGCTCCAGGAACAAGGACTTGACCCTGCTGATGTTCGGTGAGGCCTTGTGGAAGGCAGAGCAGCTCTGACACACAAACACGCCCAGGGTGAGCGACGCCCAGTCAGGGTCTGGGGGAGGGGGGGGGACACATGGGTCACTGCCGGGGCAATGAAGGATACCCCCCAAACAACACTCTGGCCGTCAAAGGATCATTTTCAGGGGCTTGATGCCAAGCCTGTATGCACACTTCACCTACTTCCCTTTAACCGGTACGCCATCTGTTGTCTCAGTTTGGTTACTGCCACTCGACGCTTAACGTTAACCATTGTTTAAGGAAAAACACCGGCTGCTTGTTTCCGTCTCAAATGGGGAATTTCAGTGTTACGTTAATGAACTCTTGTCCTTAATGCTCATTTCCACAGCATTATGCAAGTCAGCCAAGCAAATCTGCAGTGACTGGCAGAACAGGAAAAGGGAACATCTAACATCTATGTTCACCTGATTGGTTATGTCCAGAGACACGGATGTGATTCATATGTGATTCCTCTTGCATCGCTGGAAACGACTTCGGGTATAGTGTATGATTATAGTCTATTTTGGTAATTCGATTCCGGCTGACAGATACAGCAGAAGGCCGCGACTTGGTTTTGATGCTGCACTAGCGTGGAAGTACCTACCACGTGGTTTCTATGGCGACAGGCCCCACCCAGAGCTGGGAAGCACTGCTTGACAACAGGAGGTTGCAGGATTCAAACCCCCCCCCCCCCCGAGACCTCACACACTTTGCAGCTTTGGTCGCTATAGTAACCAGTTGTGCTCCGTACTGCCATGGGCGTGACAGGTACTTTCTTCCTGTCACACACACGCACCCACGGCATATAGACAGTTGAGAGCAAAACCTGGGATCGGATCACCTACTCAGGCCATTGGTTCGGTGCCCCTGGAGAATATCAGGGGGTTAAGAGTCCCATTCAGAGATGCAACGATTCTGCTGAGGTTCAACCAGGCAATCTGCTAATCACAGGCTCAGTGACCTAACCCACAGAGTCACATGCTGCCCCATGTGACAAACGCTGACGTATGACAAATGATGTCATAAGGAGTGCACCGATTAAGACGTGAATGGAGAAAATACAAAAGTGCAGTGTACTGGAATGGGGGTCTGCAGACACTGGATGCTCACTGTGTGCGTTTGTGTGTGTGTTTCGACATTGATTATGTGTTGCACTGCTTGGCTGGAGGGATGAGAAACTTCAGCTATATCAGGGATCGATAGAGACATATTTCTCTTCATTAATAAGTATGTATTATGTATCAGGACAAGTGAGAGAGGAACAGGAAACAGACGCTGTGATTTCTGGGCGAGGTCCCCTAAGTCTTGTATGGTATGTAAATGACCTCATCCTCTTTTATTTGCCGTAATTATGGTGGCAGGAGCTGATCGTGCAGCCACTAATGGATGCAGCTTGTTTCTTAGATGGGGGCACCGCAGACGGCGTAAAAGGCAAATGGCTTGGGGGGGGGGGGGGGTGGGAAGAGCCAAGCAGGGGGGTGAGATGCCAGTGCGGCCGGGGAGCGATGCTGCCAGTGTTCAGAGAGGAGCTCCTTAAAAACGCCTCAGTCTGTACTGTAAACAGTGAGAGAAATATGCTGAAATGTAAAAAAACGGGCAGAGCATTTGCGACTGACACGTCACTGTGAACTTACTCCACTGTCGTCAGCCCAGTGTAGGATTCCGAAAGCTGCACGACGTTATATTGGTTTGGGACTGGGGAGATTTCAATGCATCAGGCTGGAGTGGGAAGCGTATGCGTGGTGTGACACTGGGGGAGAGCTGCAGAGTGGCGCTGACTGTGTATTTTGGGCCGAATGTTTATTTGTACTAAGGATGTCAATGATCACCTAGGCCTCGGTCATCGCTGGTCACCAACGCAGTCACACGTCCTCATGCCTGGACATCCGCTTCCATGCCACTGCCTGGGTCATGTGATCGCAGGCTACGAACACCACCAATCGCGAATGAGTCGACGTGGACCTCCGTGGTGGTTATAAGTGACATACCACGCCTTCGCACCAGGGCCACTCCTGTGCACACTCGGGGTAATACTCACACGGATAGTGCAGTCAGAGAGACCGTGTGCACGTGTGTGCACGCATACGAACGCACACCACCCATGCAGACCACACATACAAACACACACTATCCATGCAAAGCATGCAGACCTACACGCAGCAACCTTTGCATTTGCATTCTAGATAGCATATCTCTGGAGAATCAGACAGCCTTACTGACGGTTTCCTAAATACGCTCAGAGCAGAGACTAAAAGCCTCACCAGTCACATTCATTCTTCGATGTGAGTATTTATGCACACGTGCGTGGGTGGGTGTGAACTTTGGTTTTTCATTTTTTTACCCATAAGCCTCTGATCACATTTGAAGAGTAAAAATGCTGCATTAACGGAAACCATCTATCATGGCTGGGAGGAGAGAATCACACAGGCATAACTAATTTGTATTTTGGTTTGCTTTACTATGTTTTACTGCCCCTGCATCCCTGAACTCTGTGAAACAGCTTTGATTGGCCACCTCACTTCTCTTGTCAATGGTGAGGCCTTCAAATTTCCAACCAATGGCTGAGGGCCCTTTGGAGTCTCCATCCAACTGAGAGACACGCGGCCAATCAAGTGCCAAGCTAGCAGCGGCAATGCCAAAGGAATTCTGCTTATCAGTGCAAAATTCCCGGCAGTTATTGAACTTTGATCGAGGAGTTAGAATAAGGAGCGGCAGAGAGCTGGAGATAGCCAACTTTAAAGACTGTGAATGCCACAGTAGGAAATTCTGCCTAACTGCTCATTAACCTTTGATCTAAATCAAATGCTTACGTGTTACTTAATGTTTATTTATCAGGTAGAAGAAACCACAGTCAGTCCCAGTAACAATACGGACGTCACAGACTTCATGTAAGAGGCCAACACAAAAATCATGCTGCCACAAAGGGATTTGAACCAACAACCCCTCAGCCAAACACACAGCAGGCGAAGCCAGGAAGCTACACAGCACCTGAAGCATCACAGCCTTTTTTTTTGCTGTTAATACTAGACAAGCACCTTCCGAGCCTTTGAAGCTGGAATTTCCTGGAGGAGGGGACACTTGCGGCAGCCAGACTCATGTTCGCTGCAGCGCAAAGCTTTTTAAGCTGAACTCATCTGGTCAGGAATTCACGCTGATTTCATATGGCTGCCCGATACTGACAGTCATACTCAAACCGGAGCTGATACTGATATCAATATCTGACACTGATACCAATCTCGATACTGATACTGATACTGAAATGTCATGTGACCCTTAACCTTCCCGGCCAAGCAAACATGCCTCTTTTCTTTTTAAATTTTGTTGCAGTTGAGAATTTCCAGAAGAATTACTCAAAAAACACCGTCAGATCAGTTGATTCATTCACAATAACAAGATCGTTAAGCGATTAATTAAGCCATGACCATTGCCTCTTCTCTCTTGAATCGCCCAGCTCGGCCGCCCGTCCTGCGGCAGTGACCTGTTACTTCATCCTCCCAGGTGTCTGAAAGAACATCACTCTAGGTCCGCTTCGGTAAACTGGGTCAGGAACAAAAATAACACTGGTTCTGAGAGATGTCCACCCAGGAGAAACTGCCTTTCTATGATCTACAGGCCAAGGCAGCGTAAACTGTAACCATATATAAAATGTCTGCATGTAACAATAAAGGCCAGTAGGTGGCATGGTGATTAAGGACAGCTATATAGATTGCAGGCTATGCTCATTTATACAGCTGGATATTTTACAGGAGCAACTCGGGTTAAGTAGTACATTCTAAAGCACCCGAGGGACTTGAACCAACCACCTTCAACATATAAGGCTGTGCCTGTAACCACTCAGCTACTCAGCTACCAGTTGCCCCAATCCCTATCAGGATGTGGAAGGAGTGCCGATGGGCCTGCATGCAAAGTACTTAACCTTCATAATCAATAAAATAATGTCCGATAGATAGCAGTAAAACAAGTTTGTAAGATTTCATCTGTCAGTAGGGAGTGTGGATGATCTCTGGGCCAGTTGACTCCCCAGAGCTCAGGGGACCTCTCTGAGGGAGCACAACAGGAGGTGGAGCCTGATCGTGGTGGGTGGGGCCTGGCCATAGGGGGTGGGGCCTGGTCATAGGGGGTGGACCCAGCTGTGGTGGGGCGGGGCCTGACTGTGTAGGGGCAGAGCCTTCTGTGGGGTTGGGGGGGATGAATGGAGATGGCCGTGGTGGGACCGGATTCAGCCCTGACTTCTAGAGTTTGGCATCGAGCCAAACGCTGGGCGAGCTGCCCGACACCCAGGAGGCAGAGGATTCTGCTGCCTCAGAGGCAGATTGGGAGGGCTGGGCAGAGTGGGAGGGCTGGGCAGAGTGGCCATCCTGACACTTAGGTATGCTCGCCCGTGCCCCGACTTGCCGTCTCACAAGCATGTGAACACGCGGATGGATGGGCAGGACCGAACCTGGCAAAAGAGGCACCAGTCCGAGTGAATCACACTCGTCAGGTGCAAATGCAGGGAGGAGGAAGACAAGGGTGATGAAGGTGATGGGGATGATGACTCAACGATACGACGACACCTGTCAGCACTGCGTGCTTAGACGGGCTAACAGTTTACGCCTTGTGGTTTCAATAATAAAATTGCTTTTTTTGAAACTGTTACCATGGCGATTCAGGAAATAAATAAATAAAGCTAGTCTGCAGGTCACTTTTGTTCCCCAATCTGCTGGTGTTAAACTCAGGGCTGATTACGACTGGCCGATCACAGAGGAAGCAAACTCATCGCAGGCCAGTGTCCTGACAGCCTGGCCCTCCATCGGGGAGACAATGCGGCGGAAATATTACGCCTTAATTCATCTCTCATTTTCACATCATGCATCATTTACAACATGGCTGAGCTACATTGTTTAATAACAGCTTTGGCGCAGTCAGCAGATGCGATGTGATATCCTTATTGCATTTTAAATTCTGGGCAAGGGAGTAGGTTTGGTTTCAGCATTGGTAGGGACCAAATCAATCCCAATCCCCCCGCACCCCTAAACACCCACGGAACTCCACCGTATTGGTAGCTACATGTCCCGGCTGTCCAAACCCAAATCTATACCCTTGGTTCTGGGTCCACTAGAACAGTGCTACATAAACATTGATTAAAATTAAAAGAGCAGCGCATCTGCAGGCTTCGATCCTTTTCTACAAGCAGGCTTGATACTCAACTTTCATAGTGAAGTCGGTGACACCTATTGATTGGTCATGTCTGAGTCACATGGTGAGGTCACCCGGAGACCTGAGAGCCAGTGGCCATGACTAGGGTTTGCCTGACTCCTCCCTCTGTGATTTCCACTGAATGACAGGCAACTCAAAATCCCCAGGAGTGACTTTCACAAGAGTACTGTTTTTAATGTTTGGAGAACAGGCTTGGTCTCACCTACTGTATCTTAACCAATTACTGCTTAAACAGTAGAATCAATTTTGACAGTCAGTATGACGGGAACATCCCCTGTGATGTAGTTACACCATTTTGTCCACACTTGTCATAATGCCTACTCTTCCTCCAATGTCCATCATATCACACATAACGGCTCTCTCTCTCTCTCTCACACACACACACACACACACACTTCACCACCTCTTTGCGCAGAAAAGTGCGTGAAGCTGACAGTCGGACAACTCAGAAAAAAACTAAACAAACTAACGGAGTGCATCAGCACAGAAACAGCACTTCTCCATATTTTTGCAGTCACGATGTGTAAATGACCGGCATCACTTAAACGGAACACGTGCAGCCTGTAACATTATATCTTGTAGTAAAATAAAGCGCCTCGCTGCGCTTCGCCCGCCAACCCCCAGATACGCCTCCCTACTCACCGGCTCACACCGACAAACCGGGGCATCAGTGACCGAAAATATCAACTTAAAGTGCGATCCGGAACTGCAGACCTTGATGCGACAGTCGATTAGCCCTCAACGAAATGTCACTGTGTTACCGTCACTAGTGCGTTTAGGCGATCATTCAATCAGGTAACCATTTTATTATTCATTGAAGATGATCGTTTTGACCACTGCTTACTGCAGTAAAAAGTATTTCCTCACGCAGGCTAAAAAATCTCAGAGAGGAAGCGGCCAATATGTAAGATAAACGCGCCTAAGGCCGGTTCAACAGAAAAGGCTATAGATGTGCATGGCAAAGGCGTCATTGGAAAGTACGGGCTGCCGGCAGAGGGGGAGTCCTTTGGGCGCAGCTCCGCAATCCGCCTTCATCCCTGAAGCGGCCTTTAAGACGCGCTGTTAACATTCAGTATAACCGCGATGGGGGCTTTATGGAGGACACATCACCCTCCCACCCCGTCTCTCCTCCTCCGGGGGGGGGCTCACCTGCAAAGCCGCAGTCCGCACATGTGCCGTTGCCGGCTCTCTTCAGGAGATCCTGCAGGAGCCGCTGGTTCTTCTCCTGCTCGCCGCTCATACTGTTTATCGCTATCCCGCTGGATCCAGGGGGCTTGGTCCAGGATCACTGGTCACTTCTGATACCAGCGTATCGTGCCTCTGCTCAACAAGACACCGAATGCTGCTTAACGCCAGCGCGTACTGAAGCCGATAGCATGTAATGACAATAATAATAATAATAATAATAATAATAATAATAATAATATCCAATCCGATCGAGAAAAGAAAATCACTAGCTTGTCACTGCCTCTGTTGGTGTCTCCAGCGAGCACCGATATTTCTCTCTTACCTTTGCGCCCCCGCTCTCTCTCTCTCTCTCTCTCTCTCTCTCTCTCGCTCCCTCCTGATAGTTATTGCAGTAAAGGCGAGACCTCCAGCGGTCGCTCCGCTCCTATACCGTCACAGACACACCTTCCTTGGGGAAAGACCTGAAATTCAACTAAGTATGACCGCAGCAACTCTCACAATTTCAGCTTTTATATCTACTTTCGCTTTTCCTGGATGCATGAAAACGCTACATTGGCATAACCTATGTTCTGCATTTTATAGTGGGACCGTATGGCTACATTTCTTTCAAACTAAGTTTCATGATGACCTTACAATTTAGAACGTATAAAGTACAGCAACACAACTCCTATAAGTATAAAAAGTATGTTGGGCAACAGTTTTAGATGTGATTTTAAATTAATAATGTGTCAGACCGCTATATTATAACACACACACACACAGGAATTAATTAATTTATTAATCTATGCATATAATTCCATGTACAGCCTTCTGAGTTTGATTAAAATACGTTAATTTATTACAGAACGTCCTGTAAGTACAGGCGTTACCTCAGACGTACTGTCGTAGTACAAACAAATAAATAAATAGTAATAAATAAATAGGACAGCCCACTTTTCACGTGCATGTTCTTGACAATGACATTTCCCGACAATATTGTCAGCAATGAATAAAAGACTCACCTGACATTTTTGTTGTAATATCACTTTAACAACTAATGGATTGCCGAGACGAGGATCTTTACTTGATTATTTTGTCTGACCTTGTTTTCCGTTCGTCACCACTGCGGACCATTATAGGTGCTTTGGGGGTGACTGTCCTCCTAATCTGGGAAAATGTCGACTGCTATGAATTTTGGAAACAAGTCGTTCACACCCCGACCGCCCGACAAAGGGGCATTTCCTCTAGATCACTTGGGTGAGTCCCATGTTTCGTACATTTGGTGGTTGTGTAAGAGCCTGCAGGACTTTCCCGGCGTCATGGGCGGCGCGGCCGTACTTGGCTCCGCAGCGGGACCTGGTACTGGTGGGTTCGGGCTGAGCTGAGCTGAGCATCGCCCCGGCGCCGAAGACTTACTTTAGACTCTCAGTGTCCAGTCTGTTCGCTGGTTACAAAGCCCCACCGACTAGCTTCGGCAGCTGCGTAAATTCCAAGTGGGAAATGAAATTGATGAGCTACATGTAATATTTTTAAATGGATTTAATGGCTTAATTATTTTGTAATCTTAGGTACGCAGAATGAAACGGGGCGTGTGCATTGTCTTGATATTGTCATTCCAGGGGAATGTAAAAAATTCAAAGAAGTATTTATGGAGTGCTTGAAAGACAACAGGTACGACAGCTCCATGTGCCGGATGCAGTCCAAAAACTACCTGGAGTGTCGGATGGAGAGGTAGGCCTACATATAAACTGTCCTAACTGGATGACCTATTTTACATTGTATTTCAGGTTGTTGGAGTCATTTAAAACAATGCAGGGCCGGTGAATCAGATCGTCAAACTGGTCCGACCACCTGCGCTGTCCCTTTTATGACGCAGGCCTAAATGCTGCTCTTGTCGTGTATAATCATATATTTTTTCACATTCAAATGGTTTAATATGAAATTTCAAATTTAATATGAAATATTTTTGTGTGTGTTAGATATGTCGTTTGTTCCTTATTGATACATTGTGTCTAAACTTAATAAAGTAACACCTACGGACGCTATTCGTGTCGTCATGCGCAGACTACAGTCGTAACTGGTCGGTTAAAATATTTGACTTCGAGACACCTCCGGTGTTTAGCTCGGTAATGGACAAGTGAGCAGCCTGAATTAACATCTCACACCCGTGTATAGGCAGCTGATGGCCAAGGAACCGTTGGAGAAGCTCGGTTTCAAAGACCTGCTGAACCAGTCCGGCGAAGAGCCCAAACACTGAAGGGACTCTGAGCGATGGATGCTCCAATAGATACCCAGGACTCATGTGCTCTCAAATACATTACAACCTTACAGTAACCACAAGAACAAAGTGATCATCAGGGAATAATGGTTTTGTATATAATGTATATTTATCATGTAAAATAAATTTATTACACTTTGTAAACATTGACTTGTGTGCATGATTTGAAATGGATTTACAGTCGAAGTGCATTTTGGGTGAAACTAAAAACACAGGTGTATGTACGTGTGTGGAATTTGCATCCTGTCCTCTGGGTCGACGTGGCTTTTTCTGGCTACATCAGTCCAGAAACATGCAGTTAGTTGAAATGACTCTGGATAAACCGTGTGTGTCTCTGCCCTGCCACAGACTGCCATCTCTTTCAGGGTGTGAAATTCTTTTGGATGTAAATGAAGCTTTGCCATAAATTTCTAAGGCATACAAACAGGTTTAGGGGTGAGAGTGAAGCTTGGGGTCTGAGCACGGGGGGCACTAGGAGTGTGGTCACTCTGCTGTGCGTAGGATTCAGGCTGGTGACCTTCCGATCACAAACAGTGGCCCAAACCACTGAACTACGGCGCCCCCTTGAGACTGTGGTAGGTTCACAGTGACCCAATACTGAATAAGCCGTGATGGTATAATAGATAGATAGATAGATAGATAAAGGGCATGAAAAAGTATTTCTACTTATGCTGAGCAGATATCCATGTCTTCAAACTGACAACAGATCATTCAAACTTGAGTGTACATTGGACATGAAAAGGTTCCTGTCACAAAATGTAAAATCAGTTCAGCAGAAGTCCTGCAATAAAGGACACCATTCGCATGCAAGGTTCAGCAAGTTTATTTCAGAACCAAAAGCAATGCAGTTAACTAAAACTTTTTTTTTTTCATTTTACGTGTCTCCACACACCTTTAGTATGTACAATGAATGAGGGATTGGTCCAAAAAAAAAATTAACTAAAATTAAAGGACCAAAAAATAAAAACAAACAAGCAAACCTACAAAGCGCAACCAAGCTGTCCGTTATAGCGACTTTCACCGAAGGAGCCCGTCTTCTTTAGAGCTTCCCGGGGACGATCCGTGTCGCGTGTCAGACCAGGGCTTACGCTTCTTCCGCTTTTTGCTGCAGAGAGGCGGGGCACGTGATGTGGGGGGGGGACAC
>JAODJU010000095.1:4204417-4214854 GCA_026776725.1 Gnathonemus echidnorhynchus
TTGGTTGATTAGATAATTGCATTAATGAGAAATTGAACAGGTGTTCCTAATAATCCTTTAGGTGAGTGTATATTGTGTGTGTGTATACACACATACATACCCGTGAGCTAAAACATTATAACTACCTTCATATGAAGCAAATAATGTTGCCTAATTCATAAATTCAGTTCGTGTCAAGGTCTGAGGTATATTAGGTGGTACGTTAACATTGTGTACTTGTATGCGACATGTTGAATGCAGAAGAAAAATACAGCATTAAAGATCGGAGTGATTCTGACAAGGACTAAATCATTATGGCCAGACGACTGGGTCAGAGCATCTCCGAAAGGGCAAAGCTTGTGGGGCGCTGATGGCCAGCCGTGGTGAGTATCTGCTGAGAGGGGTCGAGGAGGGAAAAGCCAGAAATCGCCGTCGAGGTGTCGGGTGACCAGGATTCATCGACGCGGGATGTGAATGAAGGTATTCCTGTCTAGTGCAAAGTTACAGAAGGCCTACTGTGGTAACTGTAATGACGGTCACAGGAGTAACGTGTCACGACACATTACTGTGTATGAGGCTGTGTATCTGCAGGCCAGTGTCCATGCTGACCCCTGTCCACCATCAAAGCACCTACAATGGACACAAAAGGAACAGAGCTGGACCTTGGAGCAATGGAAGAAGGTCACCTAGTCTGATGAATCTCATTTTCTGTTGCATCATGTAGACCAGGACTGCCCAATCCTGCTCCTGGAGACCTACCACCCTGCAGAGCTTATGGTACAGCCCTAATTTAGCACACCTGAAACAGATAATCAGGCCCCTCAGGATCACTTCAGTATTAGAGTCAGCTATGTTGAAGTTAAGCTGGTTCTCATACTGAGATATAACTGAAGGGCCTGATTATCTGTATCAGGTGTGTTAAATTAGGGCTGTACCATAAGCTCTGCAGGGTGGAAGCTCTTCAGGAGCAGGATTGGGCAGCCCTGCTGTAGACAGTGTTAATCTGTGGGATGTATTGGACCCAGAAGACCGATCCGCAGCTATACAGCCCCGATATGCAGCAGGGCTTGAAATTAAATTATAATAATATCACCGTCTTTATAAGTCATTTGGTTTTTGCTATCCAGTCAATATCTGAAGACAGCCTCGGATATCGAAGCAGAATATATAGTTCCTTATTAGTGACCAAGAGAGTTTTACAACATTCTATTCTTGTAGACCTTCAGAAACACAAACCTGCATGTTTCTGCTGTGCCATTGTAATGTGCTATGTTGAATTTCTACTACAGCCAGTCAGTAACATCTCTGAATCATCTACGGGATTATATTTAAAAGTGTCTGGCAAACGATTCTGTCGCACTAGAATCAAGACAGGCTCTTTGTTCTCTGTCTCTTTCTTTACAAAATTCAGCTGGATCTCTTAGGAAGGGTGATGTCATTTCTTCAGATTGATAGGTTATGTTTTTATGGTAGAAGTCTGATCACAACTGCATTTGCTGGCTGGTACAGAGGATCTACCAAAATCGGCCATGCAATGGGACTGTTGTCCTGAAATGCCACTTGGTTCTGAAGAATCCTTACTAAAACTTTAGCAGAACCCTTAACCATCTCCTTATCTGCAGTACTGCATGTCACACCCCACCCATTGCCCAATTCCTCATCTCTGTCTTGCTGTTCACCACTATGACCAAGCCAGGAAGCTCCCGGCTCCCGTCCTCACTGACCCCCTACTGGTGAGGAGTGACCATTGCAGAAGCTCACTGACAGCTGGTAGCCATACTTAAGCTGACAGCTGGCAAGGCAGATAAGCAAGCTTCTACCAGCAATTATGTTCACTTGGCAGTAGTATTTAAGCCTACATGGAACTTTATTCATAGTAAGTCACTATTTGCTCTGCCAGTCACTTAGCTCATCCTGTTATCAAGACTCAGCAGCACCAGACTGGATGACAGTCTTTGTGTAGATCCTTCTTATTGACTAAAGCACCCTGTTGCAGTTGTGGGTCTTGGTCGGGGCCATCAAGCAGTCATTGTATGGTTACTCACTTGGGTCATTCAAAGCAGCTCCCTTAAAACATGAAAGGTTTTTAACTCAATGGGGCTCCAGGTTTAAAAAGGCACCTGTCACCAAGTTCGAAGATTGGGGGGAGTTGGAGAGGGTAAGTAATGGTCTCCCTGCCTGCAAAAATGTGTAGGAATGCTATTCATCACGACATCGGGACCACCTGACCGAAACTGGGATTATCAGGACTGGGTTGAGCAAGATGTCTCCAATCGCCCACCTTCCAGTGCTGTTTTGAGCACCTTGACATTGCTGGTGTTTCACAGCGAGATCCTGCCTGGGAGAAGCGCTAAGGAGGAGGTTCAAAGGACCATGTTCTCCATGTCCTCCATGAGCCCTGGCTCTGCAACAGAGGCAGCCAATCAGACGCGAGATATCTGGAGCTGACTAAACCGGTACCAAATAAGACGCATCGTATTACACGCTGTGTACGTTTCTGATGTTCATTAAGAGAAAATAAATGGGTGAAGCTGAGTAGACTTTGCATAATTGATATTAATTAGCAGGAGATAAATGTCTGTCCCTAGGAACACCACAGCGTTATGCCTGGCGGAGCCTCAGGAGATATTTGGGCACCGATGAGCAGCTGGTGATGCTCTTTCCAGTCCTCAGGAGCTATGGAAGAACGGGGGCTGAAAACTGTGGGGGTCTGGACTTACACCAGCCTTCCTCCTGCCTTCAGGTCCAGCCAGCTGCATCGCCGAGGTCTGAATCACGGCCAGAGGGCTCGATTGAAATGAGGGCCATCGGGTGCCTAACAAATAATCAGGCGAGAGACGTGAACGTCTGTTATGAAGGGGTCGCCAGGGTGGCGGCTAACCCTGACCTCTGAACACCCGGGTGCTTCATGAGGGGTTAAGGTAGCATGCGAGTCGAGGAGCTTAATTTCCAGGGCGACAGCGCGTGACTCAGATTCCTACGTGCCCCAGTATTGAAGGGCTCGCCTTGTATTGGAAGAACAATGGTCATCAAGCCAGCCATCTGCTTTGCCTCCTGACCAATCAGAAATAAACACATTTCACTCCAAAGCACAGCTGTGGTCTCTAGGAATGGGAAAAGCCCCAAAAGCCATGGTGGGTGGGATTTTAGACCATCAATCATTTTCTTAGCCAATGGGAATTAGGCAAAACCGCTCAATAATTGACAGAACATGTCAGATCATTATGGCTCAGGCTTTTATGATGCCATGTGCAGGGTGATTACATAGCCTGGTCTGTAATGAAGCAGCTTAGGTTTATTGCCTGTAATTGCAATAGCAGAGGTCCTTCCGGAAAGGGAGCCTAGGAGTTTGTAGTGATTAGCATAGATCATTAGCCACTCTGCTGTGTTCTGCACTCCAGCTCACATTCTAGGAGTAACAGGCTGAAGTTACAGCCGTATGAAACGCTCGACCCTCAGCAGGGCGAACAGACATAAAACGCAACGCCATTCATTCTTTATACAACTACAGGGGCCAACACATCCATGTCCTCCCCGTGTCTCAGTCACAAATACACCAGACATACACCCCCTACGCTTATGTCAAATTAAGGGGATGCTGTGCTTGTGATCAGAAGGTCGTCGGTTCTAACCCCAGAGTTGGCAGAGTGATGTCACCATGGGGCCCCAGAGTGAGGCCCCTAACCCACAGTTACTCCAGGAGCCGCCTGACTCCGCTCTTTCGAAATCTACATTGCTTTGGATAAAAGCATCTACGAAATAAATGAAATGCAAACAATCTAGTGATATCTCTCCTACAACGGCTCAAAGCAATAATTTGGCTTTTTACCCTTCCAGAAAATGGTAATTAACTGTGTTTACCATTTCAAAGGTTACATTTCAAAAGGATTTTAAAATTCAACGGATGCCGCTGAAATAGCACACAGGTGCATCTATACAGACATATACAGACATTAGTGTATTCTTCTAAAATATCTGGATGGATTTTCAACATTTTTCAACATTATTGAGCAAAATCCCCAAACTGAATAACGCTGGCTGGTGCAGAGCAGCGCGGTCAGTCTGTCTGTACACAGACGCGTGTCAGGATTTGTACTCTCCGGGCCTGGAATCTCCACCTCTGCTATCCACTGCCCCAACATGCCACACTGTTTTGAGTTAAAATGTCTGTCAGAATTGCCCATGGTAATTTGCCCTGGTCCAGAGACACAATAGAACTTTCTCCAAATATGGGGATGGGCTGGAGTGTCTAAAGGCCCCAGCAGAAATGTGGCTTCCAATTATCTATCTGCTGACTGAACTCTTCTTCAGACCAAAGAAGGGAGGAAAAGGAAGAGAGGATTGGCAGAAGGGAGAGAGACTGTTTAAGCAAGCGTGTATATTATATCCAGCGGGATGTGTGTCTTCTTTGTGTGTTATTTCTAAGGTGAAATGCTTTCTTTTTCTCAAGCACCTCGCTTGCAAAACCTCTTTGGTGTCTACAAAACATACTTGAATTTAAATAGAGTGAAGAAGAACCAGAGACAAAAGGGAGCGAAAGAGAGACGGAGAGCGAGAGCGAGGGAGGTGTGATACCATTGAGCAGAAGGACTTGCCGCATGAAAAGTCCATGCAGCTGGGCACTGACAGGGCTCTCAAGGAGCCCCTTATGGGAGGAGCCTCAGCTCACTGTGGGGGAGGAGTGTTGTGGGAGGAGCCTCAGCTCACTGTGGGGGAGGGGTTTTGTGGGAGGAGCCTCAGCTCACTGTGGAGGAGGGACATTGTGGGTGGCGTCTCCACCAGAAAGTGAGGGGCGGAACGTCAAGCTGTTTGTGCGCGTCGTGCTGACGCCCCCAGTACTAAACACCATGGTAGGTGCTCCTGCTAATGCCCTGAGTGGGAGGAGAGCAGTGGAGGGGCAAGGAAAATGGAGAAGTGGAAGAACCCATCATTAGAGCATACTAACCACCGTGCAGACCCTGTCAGGCAGGGGAGTGGAGCAAAGGTTTGTGGGGCTGCTGGGGAGGCAAAGTGAAATTAGGAGGTGAGGTTCACCGGGATGGGGGGGTACTGGTGATGAAGCTTGTCTAGAGTGCCGCATGGACTAAGACCCACACTGAGTGTAGCCCAGTAAAATGCGGTATTTTACCAATCAGAGTAGATGTTAAATGAGAAAGAAAACTGCCAGTGTTGTCAGTGCTTAGCAACATGTACCCACTGGAGTCACTGCGTGTGTCACTGTGGCCCGGTCTCCTTGGACACCCAGGACAGCCAGCTGTGAATCTCTAGACGGGAAACATGCAATTGATCACTGGCTAACAATAGACAAAGAATTTTCTTCTTTCCTTCCTTTTGGAGAAACAAATACTGACTATTAGTCACGTGATGCCCCACAAGCATTCAAGGCTTTGCGATGCCTCTCTGCCAGTGAACGGAAACCTGACGCTTTGAGAAATCACGATCAACAGCGGCATTGTCGGCTGTCACTCACCCGCAGGTTTCACTGATTTCCCATTGGCTAATTTGCTGCCTGCAGGCTGTGATTGACAGCACAGAGTAATCACGCACCTGTCTTATGTATTAGACTTTTAAGAATTCAACCTGAAATCCTGACACACAAAAGTCATAAGGCGTAACATACTAACATAATTGTTCCTGTGGTTAGGTTATGGTCTGGTTAAGGTGACACAGTGGTTGTCTAGTGGTTAAGGTGGCAGGTCAAATCCCTGAAAGGTCGCTGCTGTTGCAACCAACATGCTTTGAATTTCTCCAACTGTGAAAATTAGCATAAAAGCACGAGGGTGCCAGGATCTGAGTTTTCTCCATGATTATATCGCTTCTGTCCAGCTAGGTCACTGTTTCTGAAATCAGTCTGGGCAGGGAGCTGGGAGGGAGCAAAAACGTGGACCATCTGGAGGACAAGGACTCCTGGAGAACCAGGAACAGAAACCCTGAGTTAGACAGCCCTTCCCAGTCAATCAGAATGATTGCAAAATTAAGGCAATTCTGTCCCTAAGGTGATCATGGGATCAGCACCATGGGCAATCATACACCATGGGCAATCTTACATCATGGGCAATTTGGAGACACCAGTTAGCTTAACTGTCTTTATTATAGTTATTACAGTTTTGATTTTTTTATTAAGTTTTTATTTTTATATTAGTATCAATTTTCATTTGAAATACAGTTTGATTTTATTCATTTTGATTTTAATGATATCTTTCTATTTAGTTTGTAAGTTGTTTAGTTTCAGTTTATGTAATTTTATTTGTAGGTATAGAATGAAAGTTGTAGATTCACGTGTCTGATCTTCGGAAAATCCTGCATATATATGAAGTGCTATTGTCCTCAACGTGGGCAAATCAGGCATTATTAATTGTAATTAAAGATAAACAAATCATTTCATCGTGTCCACGGTAAGTCTGTTTTCTAATAGTTCTAGTTTTTGGCAACTATAATAATCCTGCTTCAGGCTGCAGAAAAAAAACCCACATGACACGCAAACTCCACACGCACAGAAGGGCGTGGGATTGAAACCCCCAACCGCGGTGTGAAGCAACAGTGCACCCAACTGATCCACCGTGCCACCCAGTACCTTCCATAGCTTCCTCTGTGGCCCTGAGAAATACCAACGCTACAGCCCAGAGCTACAACCAGTCGCTCCCAAGCCAGCCGCTACAGCGTCACGCTCGTCATGTTACCCAGAATGCCTCAGGACTAAACAAGGACAGGCCGTGAGGGTTTGACAGGAAGGACGCAGGCGGCAGCAGTAACAACCACAACAGAGAGACTTAATGCATGAAATAGTGCATGAAAATGGGGGGCAGGGCCCCCAGAGCTGAATAAAGGTAAAACAAAACAGAGAAAGCAAAATGCTGAAGAGCTGTTAGAAACTGGAGGGAGCCTGTCCACCCTCATTCACAGCTCATACCCAGGCAGCCGCCTTACCCTCCTGAAAGGACTCCCCAGCTCAGACTGCAGGCTGCATATATTCCAGATGAGCCAATCGTTCCAAATAAGGCCACCTGGGACTCATTATCCACGGCAATTGTTAGCATGCTGCTAGTAATCAGAAACCTCAGGAAGGGAGAAGACGACCAAAGTGCAGGCCGGCGCGGTCGCCGTGACACCAGCACAGAATTATGGGGGCATTCAGCTGTGATGTGTCCGCTCAAGTAGCTAGAGAAAGGAGAGAGTCCAGGCTGTTTTATGCAGAAAGCAGCAAACCAGGAAGAGTGGCTTCCAAACCAGCTGGAGGAAGCGAGACCAGCCAGCCTCTGGTTCACATGGTATGAAATCCCTGCATGTCTGATAACGCTGAAGAGATATTTTTAATTTACCTGTAAAACAGAAGAGAGAGGGGACTTTCTTTCTGTGACATGAGCGATGTGTTGCTGTGGAATCTTACCTCACACATGCTAAATTATACAGTATTCATGGTAGAGTATTGGTTCATTTCTTAAAGTTCCATTGTCCCTCCCACATCAAACATCATTGGCTGGCCCTTACATAATTATATTACTCGCTACTCCCCTACCCGAAACCTCACAGCAGAATTTGCCTAATGATGTCATTCACCATGCTCCTCCTCTGAACCTCATGGTATCATTGCCCCCCCCCACCCCCTAAAAGCTGCTGACATCACTCACGACTCCCCACCCCCCAAGTGTCATTGGCAGCCCCTTACCTAATGATGTCATTCACAACACACCTACTCTGAACCTCATGGTTTCATTGACTCCCTCCTTACCTATTGACGTCATTCACAACTTCTCACCCCCCAACCCCCTGGTTTCATTGGCAGCCCCTTCCCTAATGATGTCATTTACCACTCCCCCACCCTATATTTCCCAGTATCATCGACCCCACCCACTAAAATTATATCATTAACCACTCCCCCATGCTATTGGTGCCTGTGTCCTTGGCTCCGCCCAATCTGATGATGTCACTCACCAATCTCATATACTTCCCATGCTAGTGTCCTTCTCCTTATGCATGTATCTTGCCCTCACCTACAAATATGGCACATCCATCCATCCATCCATCCATTTTCTGTAACCGCTTGTCCTATTCAGGGTCATGGGGAGTTCGGAGTTTATCCTGTAGGCTACAGGCGCAAGGCAGGGAACAACCCAGGACGGGGCGCCAATCCCTCACAGGGCATGCTCACACACCATTCACTCACACACCATTCACTCACACATGCACAGATATGGCACCTTTCACAGCATAATCAAGATGCAGGATCTTTCCTTCCAAGTATAGCATGTGGGAGCTCTGTGTTAAGCTTGTTGGGTCTGAGTTGCATTCGCAACTCACTTTATATGTTTATATATCTGGAAGTTAGGAATTCATGCCAAGCAAGTTTATCACAAACACATTTGGTCATATGTGTGAGTTCTCCTACCCCTGCACTGACTGGTCTGCTTCAATGTACTAGAAGAAATTTAAGTGTTATACCCAAAACAGACCTTGCCTGATGCAGCAAAAGGTGTAAATTATTTTCCCAGTGGGGGGGGGGGGGGGGCATGGTAGCACCTTGAGATTAACACGACATCTGGCTCTTCCTGTACCATGTGACCTGCACCATGTGACTTGTGGGAGGGGTGGCAGCTTAATGTCCGCCCTCACCCCACATCTTTCCTCTGTGAGAGACCCCATGCCTGCCCGCCCCCCCCCCCACCATTTGCACCAAGGATTGAACACCTATACTGGCAAAAGATGGAAAGAATTAAAGAAAATACGCACCACGATGGAGCGGGGGGGGGTGTTGGTGAGAAGAGCGAGTCATCACACCCCCCCTGCCCCACACTTCAAGCTGAGAGACCAGCTGACACGTCCTTTCATGGCTGCGACAGAAAATGAATCACTTTCTAAAAAGCCAGCAGGCTGGCGGCACCGTGGCAGAGCGGCGGGCCGGACAGAACCGTCCTCAAGACGTCAGTGTGATGGCGACCGGAAACGGGGCCGGAACAGACCCCCTTTCTGAATGGGGGAGCCGTCGAATATCGGTGTGGGGTGGGTGGCGATATTTTGAGGAGAAAGAGAGAGAGAGAGAGAGAGAGCGTCTCACTAATTGTTGATGTTTAAGCTCAGCCAGTGAGTCAGGGCAGCAGTAGCCAATGAGGTAAGAGAAACTGGATTAAGACCCGCCTCCGTGTCACACCAGGCCACACCCACCATGTGAGTGGCGTGCCAGTCTTTTAAACTTTTATATTTCCTAGGACCCAGCCCCCCTGGCCCTCCCCAGGAAGTTAGCAGTTGGAACATGTATTAACATTTATACAGCTCTTACATTAACATTTTACTTATCAGATGCTTTCATCCAAAGCAACATCTATGTGCCTTTCTGAGGAAGCAGGGTCAGACTGTCCCTGGAGCACCTGGAGTTAAGGGCCTGGTTTGAAGGCCTCTGCTGGGCTTGGGATTTGACCTTCAAATCAAAGGCACAGCATGCAAACAAACTGAGCCACACATCACCCTTCAGGTACATTTACCCAAAGCGACCTACAAGTGAGGCGATCCATAGCAAGTAACAGGTTTTGATATTCAATTCTGCCATCGAACAGGAAAACAAATCTGTAGACGTGCGAGGCTTACGCAGTGCCACCCGCTCGTGATTTTCCAGCTTTGTTCACGCTCACGTGGTCCCCCTGCTCTGCCTTGTGACATTTTGACAAAATGCCTCCGTCTGAACGAGTCCGTCCGCCCACCCATCCAGCGGCATGCATGTGATGTCGAGGCCTATAAAAAGCACGTCGGAAAAACCGTGAGCGAGAGGCGGAAAGAAGAGGGGGGGAAAAGGGAACAGGTTGATGAATCCCGAAGAGGAGGGAGAGAAAAATTTCAAGTCCATCTGCTCACCTTCATGATGCACCTGTACTGACTATGATGTGGAAGTTCATTGGCAAAGAAGGGAATACATTCTCGTGCAGCAGGGGGCGCTGTGGTTAGAGATCCAAGCTTATAACCATAACAGGTTACAGGTTACTTACACTGATTAGCTTCAGGTGAAATGCTTATTATTGTCAAAAGAGTCCGAGCAACAGGGAAAGAGCTGAACCATTTTTATTGGTGAGGAGCCAATTGACGCAGCGCAGGTCAGCGTAGGCGCACCTAAAAATACAGAGGGAACAAAGATCACTTCACAGGCTCATATTAGCAGTGTGCAATATCCATTAAGAGAGGCAACAGCAATAATGAGATTCGCCTTTCAGATGTGCCTAATTGGTTGGTTCGGCCACCCGCTGGAACCCTAGGGAGCGGGGAGAGAGTGGCCCCTCCCCCAGGCCCCATGAATGAGGCACTCCATTGTTTGGCCCCGCCCCTCTCCGTCTCAATTACGGGGGACAGACACACCAGAACCGGAGATCGTTGCAGCTGCAGTCAATTTAGTCTATTTTTGGATTTCCATCCAAAAGGCCATCTTACACCCGCCAAACCTGTGTTGCTTAGCTAGTCTCGCAATCACCATCCCCC
>JAODJU010000095.1:4214954-4228575 GCA_026776725.1 Gnathonemus echidnorhynchus
ATCCCCCCCCCCCCCCCCCCCCCCCCATGGTGAAAGTGGTGCTTATTTAGAGAACATTCTTAGAAATGAGATCCCCAATTGGTGTCCTGCAAACTCATTTTCATGTGTGAATGTTTAACGAGACACAGGTATGTTGCCCACTGGGCGAATCTTCCCATCTCGTTTCTTCTGGTACCTGGTGGATTTGAGTATCAGCCTCACCTTTGATGTCTGGTCCTACAGAATCAGGCAGATCCTCCTCTAACTGACTATCGAATTGGATCCTGATGGTGAAATCAGGAATGGAATAAAAACCCTTTCAAAGTGCCTTTAAGAAAATTAACAGAAAAATACAGTAAAAAACAGAAAATCATACAATTTGTTAAGCCAGAGACATAGGATGCAATTAAATACTTATTATGTTGTTAAAGAAAACATTTTCCTTTTCTTTGAGCTAGATGGCCAAGAGCAGCACGGTAATCAGCAGCGATGTCTGGTGGGGGCCTCTATGCTTCTGCTTTTCTTGCGTTTCCCTCTTTCTTTGCCTGGGGGGGGTCTCTGTTCGAGGTGCGCTGTCCGGGTCCGCATCCCCCAAGCAGGTCCTCGCCCCCACTCTGTGAGGTAATGAGCGCCTCTCGACACTTTCGGATGAAGTCTGCAGCCCACGTTTGCACGTTTATTTAAAATCAGCAGGCAGACGGTTCAGAAGAACAAGGCTTAACAGCAAACATATACATTTAAATTCAGAGCTCGGCAGTACAATGCTAGGTTCCTGAGCAGCCTGCTGGAGTCCGTGATTGCAGCCAGCTGACCCTATTTACCCTACAGCAGCCATAAGTCCAGTTTGGGCTCACTGGGTTTCATTAACAAAGGTGTCTACGGGTCCAGGCTTGGTGATCAGTCGCCATGGTAACACGAGATTGCCTAACCCTTCGCGCTACCTCCCACAAGCTTACTATATATATTTCCATGTATATTTCTGTACTTAACCATCCACTTGTGCAGTATGCTATCAAATAGCTAATTAAAATGAAAACATTGAAAATATTGTAGCATAAAATAATTTAACAATGAAACATTCAAGTAAAATATAACTTGCCCCCTGTGCCGACAAGTGCAAAGACTTCACATTCATGTACGCACCATTTCAGGCCCCTCGTGTACGTGCCATTTCAGGCTCCTCGTATATGCGCCATTTCAGGCTCCTCATGTACGAGACATTTCAGGCTCCCCGTGTACGCGCCATTTCAGGCTCCCCGTGTACGCGCCATTTCAGGCTCCTCGTGTATGCGCCATTTCAGGCTCCTCATGTACGAGACATTTCAGGCTCCTCGTGTACACGCCATTTCAGGCTGTGCCACTGGGGATTAATGGCACCACCCCACCCCCAACCCCACACCGGATGAACGGATATAAAGTGGACAGAGGGGTGTTTTTCAGGTATGTCAGGTAATCATTTTCGGTCATGTCCAAAAAAGAAAAAATAAATCATGCAAGCTGTATCTAAATCGACGCGCTAAGAGGTGCTGTGCGGCTTAGACCTCTGCGCCTTAGAATGGAAGGTGCTGCTTTTCATCCAGAGCTCAGCAGAATAGTCACATCTGTTTTGGGCCCTCACGCAAAGATCTCAACCCAGAGGTGCCGAATAAATGGCCGACACTGTGCTGAGCCCCCCCACCTCGCTCTCACCTGCATGTCTGTGTGCATGCCTCACAAAAGGAGAGCATGATGGGATACGTGAAAACTAAAAGCGTTCCATTGTATCTGTACTTGTGTGGATGGCAATAAAAGGATTTCTGAGGGGATGCATCTTGTACCACGAACCAAATGGAAAATGTTAGAGACTGCAGAGTCTGTCCTAATAAATTCGGAAATTTACAGATGGGTAATTATACTGAAGACACTCTCTAACAGGGAGGTGAGCAGTAACATTCCTGGCTAAACTGATATTAATAATGCCTCATGTCAGGCCCAAACCCATTTACACACTGTACTCAGACCCTGGTGACACACTACAAGGTCCCCTTGCTACTCAAAGTGTGGCCTTCCCTTGGCAGACCAGAGGTAAACACTGAAAGATGACCATTACTGCAGAGTCAGTTTTAAAACGCTTTGCCGTTTTCAGCTGCCAGAGGGATTAAAATAAATTCTGCTAATGGTCTGATCCTCATGGTCTTTGGGGCATCGCCTGTCTTTTGTCATCTGTTAAGCCAATTGGGCTGTTCTCAGCCATTCCGTCGGTCCACATGACAGATCATTCCAGCTTAATCAAGAATAAGGGTCAGTTGTTATCTGTGTGGTTAATTTTTATGAGAAAGGCATAAGAGATGGGAAAGTATTCTGCAAGTTATGTACATAATGATCAGTTTAGTATAAAATAACAGTAGCAGTAAATCACAATTACCACACATTTGGGTGAACTTCATATTCTGGATAAATCTGGATGTAAAAAAATGGATTATTTGAGTATGGTGCAATAAAAATTATCTGATCATGATGGTTGCACTGCTAATGTTTTATGGTTCTTTTGGAATAAAAAATGTAAACTTTTTGAGGATACATAGATTCCGATATGAACAATTTACCATCAGACTGACCCTTTAAAATTCATTGACTATTTTTATGGATATTTGATATTTTCCAGCTCCGCCCATTTCAGTTGGACGTCGCCATGGTAACACGGGGTCTGACTGGGATTGGTCGCATTTACTGATCTGTGTACTTTTCCTCAGTGCATATCTGACCTGTCAAGTGCAGTCAAAATAACCGCTTCTGTTCTAGAGTCATCGCATCTTTCCAGGACAAACAGCAAATCTAAATGAAAAACAGACATTCAGATGGTTTATGCCACCCTTTCTCAGCCCCCAGTCCTTAGGCGCCCCCAGACAGTTCACGTTTTCACTCCCTCCCAGATCCCAGCACGCCTGAACACCAAAGCCCAACATGGCCCCACAGATATCGCTGTGGATAACCTCAGCGAATCAGCACCAGCTACCTATAGATTTAGTCTTGTGAGAAAAATGGCAGGAAAAAAATAACAAATACATAAAGTGAGTAGGAACAATGGGTATGGCACCTCCTGCGTGCAGAAGGCTTTTAATAGATGTGGGCGTTTCAGATTGAGTGCGCAGGTTATAAATAAAGGCTTCCCAGAAGGAAAATGCAAAGTGTGAAATGCGTATAAAGGATGGCGGTATGGTGGGGGGGGCTGGTTGTGGGTCCTATGTCTGCCGTAACTAACTAATCAGTCCTCAGCTGCTAACAAGACAAAAAGCCAATAGGGCAGACAGAATTACCCTTCAGCTCGGAGAGCTCCAGTAGTGTGTGTTAGGTGTGACAGATTTGGGCGCCCCTTTAGATGGCTTTGGGGATTAACTATACAAGTATATCGGCAGTTAGTAAATTATTATTAAGTAAAATGCATGGGAAAGGCAGGCTGGAGGCAGGGAGTCACTGGAGGTTTCCTGGTGTCTTCGGGCAGCTGGCTGTGACATAAGCGTGTTTTGGCTTGGAGGAATATTGAGAGTGATTATGGTCTGGCTCTTCTGGGAGCGATTCATACCACCAAAGCTGCTTTGCTGGGATGACAGTCATTTATCTAGATAAAAGGAGAGTAAGGTGGCAGAGTGTGTGTGTGTGGGCGACCACACACACACACACACACGCGCGCGCACACACACATACACACACACACACACTGAAACACACAAACACACGTATACACACACACTAAAACATACGCACACACACACATACACAGAAACACACACTGACACACACCTGGACTCTCACACAAGCCCAGAAGCTTTCTTTCCTGAATTGGTGATCTCTACCTGTGTTCCTGTGTTCCTGTGTTCCTGCGTTCCTGTGTTCCCGTGTTCCTGTGGTCCTCTGGCCATGCTGTCAATGCTGCCTTCATTCTACATTCTTCATTCTTCATTCTGCTTCTGGTTGCCGGGGCATTGCTAGGTTAGCCAACATACTGTGTCTATATTTGCAAACAGAATGTAGGTTTTAACCATTTGCCCTGCCAGAAAGCCTATCAGGTGAAAAGAGAATATGAGGTCAGGCAGCGTAACAGTTTCCTTGTTATTAAGGACTTTTTTGAACCAGTGGTTATAGGGTCATGTCCCACACAGAAAACTGCAGTCATGCTACAAGCTTCATTCACCGTTAAACATACCTCGACTATGTATTTAAGCAGCCAAATGCAAATAGCTTAATGTTATTTATCTAACGTTCCATTGACATGCTCTTTTCATTTATCTCCTGTGAAAAGAACTTGAAAAATACGCTTCTAGTTGCAATGTTTACTTCCTGACATTCCCCTCCAGCTCCTCTCTCTTCACTTTTACGTCCCGCTTAATTAATTTGTTTGCCTCTCGTTCCTGTCCCATCTGCATTCCGAGTTCAATCTTCACGACCATTAGTGCTCCCCCTGCCTGAATCTGGGGGGGGAAACAGGCTCTGGGGCAGCAGGGGCGTATTCACGGGCCCCACCTTAAAGCTTATTGGCCAGAGTGGCCCCCCTCCGCTGTCATTCAATGCTTTAAAACTTGTCATTGGCTAACGGTAAGGTTGGCTTCTCCGCATCAATTATAGCTTCCGAACAACAAAGCCCTTGATGAGGGGCTCATCTGGAGCGCTCTGCAGCCTCGCCACTCTCCTACGAGTCAGGCTAACATAATCCCGCTCAGATGTGGGGTCACAGCTGGGAACTGGGCCTGTTAATAGAGTAAGAGCGAAAGTCAGCGCCTTCTCCGTCACGCGCCGCCCAGAGGCCCTAGTCGCTTCCTCTGCAGGCCCTGGGCCATCCGTTCCATTCCGGTGCTTTTTAGTGATGTATTGATGTATCGGGGTCGACGTCCTGGATGGAAGCACCTGTGCTTCAGGCTTTGTGTGAAGGGCATGGAAAAGCTATTGGGGAGACAAGGAGTTGCTGTTCAGGAGAGCAAGTGCAAATTACAAAAGGCATGGCGGTATCAGCAAGGGAGGTTCGCTCTGAAAGTGAGCGGCTGGGTGGGATTCATTTGAGGGGGTGTGGCCCAGTAGTCAGCAGAGTGATGTCACCATCGGGCCCCTGAGCAAGGCCCTTAACCCCCACCTGCCCCAAGGACTGTCCGACTCCGCTTTCTCTCTAAAAAACCTATGTCACTCTGGATAAAAGCATATCCCTATTAAATGTAATATGATAATTGCAATAGTAATTCTTTGCGCATTTTGCACAATCCACGGCACAGGGACTGAGGGAAAGAATGCTGACAAAAAAACTGAAAATTAATAATGGCTGGCTGTTGGTGACAGGGGGACTGAGTGTGTGGGCGGGGCCTGGTGGGCGGGGCCAAGGGCCTTGTCACCTAGCTTCACCGTGCCTCGGTAGATTCACGCCCCCTTGTCTGATATTATAGTGTGTTTTTTGTTGACAAAAGCCGAGGAAAAAATTTAATGAATTAAATGGTTGAATATGCCTGTGCTTGCAGAACCAAGGACATTTCTTTGGTTGAGCATTAGGGGAGTTGAAGTATCCATCCATTGAAGGGGGTCCAGGGAGTTGTATTGGCTGGTTTTGAGTACTGGGGGGGGGTTACAACCTCCACATCACCCCCCATAAGCACAGCTGTGCCTGGGTCCCAAAAGGCACGCTTTCCAATCCTGATTAAGAGAGAGCATTAACATCACCGCAGGGACCCTGAGCAAAGCGTATCACCCCAGCTCATCCAGGGACTCTCACCAGCCCTGGTCTCTGACCACAAAAATTTTCCTCACTGTTGTCACAATGGGTAATAAAGTCTGCAAATACTCACAACGCAGCTCCCTTGAGTGGCGGGGGCCGCTCTGCCTGAGCACGCAGAGCAGCAGGAGCCGGCTGGAGCTACCCAGCTACGCTGCCCGCTCTCCTTCACGAGGACACGAGGTCTCCTGCAGACGAGACCCGCAATTATGGGAAATATGCTACCGCCAGGCGGCCTTTTAATGACCGTCCCTGAACCCCAGGACTGCTTTGGAATATCTCTGAGAGGCAGGCGATGAGAGCCTGGAGAGGACGCCACTGTACCAAGAGCAGTGCGGAAAATTCCATGTAAAGGGCAAAGAAAAAGCAGCCTGAACTGTCCTCCTGTCCCTTAGCGATACTCAGCAATACTCGGCGATACTCGGCGATACTCGATGACATTTCATTTTAGCATACATTTGTAAATGCGACAAGTACTGATATGGTTTACTCCGTTGTGGACGTCTCTGTTGCGATGACTCACCTGTCTGGTGCTGAATAAAAGTCATTCTCGACAAGAGTGTCAAAACAGTAATTGATTCAGTAATTAATTTAAATGCTGCATTGTTCCAGCTAATCTCAATGTACTATCATCCATCAACCAACCGCTTATCCAGTACAGGGTCACCAACACCCTGGAATCTGTCCCAGGAAGCACAGTGCACAAGGCAGGGGACACCCTGGATGGGACGCCAGGATTTCCCAGAACTAAATGTACTTAATGTTGTTTATTTGCTTTGTATTGGCAGTGGAATTATGCATCTATTTGTCCAAGTCTGTACGTTATGATTTAATGATTTGCTTAAATTTGCATCACACATCTCTGGCTTGTAGTCTGGAGGACTCACACCAAACCATGGAGCTGCGGCTGATTCCCCGTTAGCGATGGGGTAATGAAGGGATACTGTGCGTAGCTGCTGAGGAACGAGAAGGGTGAGCGCCTTAATGACGGCAATGAAAAG
Source organism: Gnathonemus echidnorhynchus (assembly GCA_026776725.1). Classification (NCBI taxonomy): domain Eukaryota; kingdom Metazoa; phylum Chordata; class Actinopteri; order Osteoglossiformes; family Mormyridae; genus Gnathonemus; species Gnathonemus echidnorhynchus. Next base: position 4,221,666 of record JAODJU010000095.1, read on the forward strand.
AGCCCGTCTCTGTGTGGGTAGGCAGGCCTTTTTATATCTGCTCTGTGTGGGTAGGCAGGCCTTTTTTATATCTGCTCTGTGCCTATTTTTGTAGCTTAGCTATAGGGTTTTATCAATGAATGATCATTTCTGCAAAATGGCAGCCATTACTCCTGCATGTTCTGAAAATGAGGCGGTCTGTGCTTCAGAAGACACCCAATCCTGGGTGCTGTGTTACATAGACTGGACCCTACTCCTCAAAAATACTGCCCATATTGTTAACCACGACCCATCTGTCCCATAGGTGACAAAATACAAGGAAAACACCCCTAGTCTAACATGTACCCCCAGATAAGGTGCAGTTTTGGAAGTTTTCTTCATCCCCCCCACTTCACTTAGAATGGCAACTGACCAGTCAGCTGTGGTCTCCATGGAGACCGACGGGAAGTGAGGCTTTGTGGGTGGCTTTTGTGCCCCTAACTCCTAGACCCACAATACTGAACAACTTTTGTCTGCCATCACTTATATTCAAGGTCCATTTTCAATTCCTGCATGCAGACATTTTACTATTTCATAGCTGATACAGAAAAATTACATGCTTATTTATTCACTGTAATATGAAAAGAGTATCTCACATAGTCAATAAGTGAACATATTTATTTTAATATTAGCTAAACATTGCTCCTAAGGATCTTCATTAGCAGGAGACACAAGCACTGAGCATCGAGGGGGAACCGGAGGCAGGATGGGGGGGGAAGCCATAAAAGCAAGACAGAGATGAATGACCCAAAACTGAAAGTTACCTGCGTCTCCTCTGCTCCCATTGGATTCGAATGGTTTCCATAGTAACTCAGCATGGACTCACCCCGCAGCAAATACCTGGGTGACATCAGCAATCGAAGTTCAAAACAACCTAAAAAAAAAGAATTTAAAGGGACAAAGACCCCCAAAATGAGTTTCTGGGATGCTGGAGTCTGTGAGGGTGTGAATGTACCCCTTCTCAAGGTTCCTCTTTGAGTCCGACTGTGCTGCGGTCTGCTGTGTTCCTGCTCCTGTCGCTGTAAACGGCGCACACTCGATTAATTCAGTAGAAATACCACTAATTTATTGCTTGCATAACAAAAATCATCATTTCATTCAATTACAAAAAATACATATCACATTACAAACAACTGAAAGTTTTCAAGTAAAACATCAATTTCAAGTACTAATCAATTGAAACCCAAAAAGAGCTGTTCTGTGTTAAAAAGGTCATTAACAAGCAGTCTCATTGGGTGCTTTTTAATTAGTATCACCTTCATAATAACATAAAACACCAAATATTTGTGTTTAGCATCCCTTTGGGAGCCAGTGACTACAACTGCAATTAATTGTGAAATGGCAAGTACAGAACTGAATGAGTCAGTCAAAAAAATTATGACACTTAATAAAAAGAAAATGCCTGAGTGGAAGATATGTGGAAATATGTTAAATATTGCTTGTCAATGGTCTTTTGTTATCACACCAGGAAATTTGCAACATTATTACAGAATTGAGCGAGCGTGCCAACCCTCTGTGAGCACTGTATGTAAAGGAAACCAAGCCAGAGTCAATGGCATGGAAACAACATTCAGTCACGTGCTCAGATCTTAGCCATTATGCAGTAGGTGTGTGACGTCTTCAAGATCCAGTTTAAAACACAGGTATAGGAAAGGTACAGATTGAGGAGCGTGGAGTGAGGGCAGACTTGTTGGTCTCTGGGCAGGAGAGCATATACCAGTGTGGTGTGTTGCTCAGCAGATGCTGTGCCTACTGTATAATCGCAAGGTTGCTGGTTCAAAGCCCAGGGCTGGAAGACTGATGCTGACGTTGGGCGCCTGATTGAGGCCCTTAACCCCCAGCTCCACGGCTGCTGCATGCTGTGACCCCCAAGCTTATGTGTCTCATGAAGCACAAGATGAGGGTGAAAAAGTATCAATATCTGATTTATTTCCCTGTTTCTTCCTCTGGGCCGAATGTGGGAATCAGTGTGTTCTTCCTCGTGGATGGATCCCAGTGACCTGACGCCAGACTCGAATGTTGCACAACTGTTTTTTCTCACTTGTCGGAATAAATGCAGCGTAATTCTCACATTTTTCATACACGATTAGGTGCAGAATATTCCGTTTTCTAAAAGGACCTGCAGCCACTCACTTCCTGCATGAGATTAAATGACTCCGAAGCTGAGTGCATGAACTGATTGTGACGGTTGGGATTTCGTGAGGGACAAAAAGCCAAGAAAACACAAATAAGACGTAGCAGAGATCCCTGAAGCAAGTCCGAGGAGTATAAACAAACTGCCTTTAATGATGCCTGGGGGGTTCTGCCTGGGGGGTTCTTATAGCTTGTCATTTGTTTTGTGTGATACTGTTACTACCAACATTTTCTGCAGAGTTTATCGTCGCCTCACTGACCAATGGAGATACCCATGAGCTCGTCTGGACCCACGTCACGAGCGGAGAATGTGCAGGGCATGTGGGGGAATGCAGCCATTCCCAAGCCGATCTTGTCGAGGGTAAATGCATGCGGCGGCGAGGGGGGGGAATTTTATTCATAGGCGCCCGAGAGCTGCACTGGCATTAAATGCGAGTCATTGAGAAAAGGCCGCTATGCTTGTCAGAGAGCTTAGTGAAATCACTACATGCATCATACAAGTTCAGCTAAGCAAGCTTGTCGATCTGTACAACTATAGGACTTTTAAGGTATGGTTCACTTTGCTGGGTTTCTGACTGGGATGGACTGGTACGGTTATGGGGAAAGAGTCAACATGTGTTCTACAGTTCAGGAACAACACAGTGGAAAACAAACACGCTTTTTCATTTGCACAACTACATTGGAATCCTTCTATTTGCCCACCCCCTCGCGCTCTCCATAGCTTGGGGATCACAGTGCAGGATCAGCCACCGAAAAGCCCTCCTGGAGCTGGGGGGTTAAGGGCCTTGCTTAAGGCCCCACAGACATGTGACTGTTCTACTGGGGCTCAAACCAACAACCTTCTGATCACAGGCACAGAGAGTTAACCCGCTGAGCCACTTGCTGCCCCCAGGCAAAAGGATATCACATCCAGGTAAAGAACAGGAGAGACGAGGGGTCTGGGGGATTCCTGCACGTTCCTGGAGACCCGAGGATTCGGAATTGTCTGTCGCACGAGCTCCTTGTTCCTTCCAGTTTGAGCTCCACACTATCCTTGCTCTCATTCCTTCCTCCCAACCCCCCCCGAGATTCTGAGCACTGCGTGGGAGTCTCAGTGCGTGGGCAGTTCAGAGTACTGATTTTTAGGGCTGAAATTAGATTTGCCTGCAATTTGATTTGTGGGAGGGGGGAGTTTAGCTGAGCTCACAGCTGATGAGCTGAAGACCTGCAGGAAATTAAGCTATTCAAGGAGAAAAACATCTCATGCATCTCATAACTGTAACAAAAAATATGTTTCTGACCTTAGCCGTCGAGGAGAAATTCAATAGCAGGATGCAAGACGCTGGTTTGATTCCTGTTCATGTGTGTTAGATGTGTCATGTGCAGCCACACAGGAAGACAGTTACTCATATTGAAAATGTCATAATGACGGTCATCATCATGAATGCCGTGGTAATCACAATCGATGGATTATCAGAAGGCTATGCAAACACTTCCCCCAAGAACTTTCTGGAACTGGTGCTCCGAGGATCAAGTTGTTGTGACGTTTTTTACTCATCAGACTGTAATTTCCGGCTGACAGCCCACTTGTCTGTGTGCGGCTACCGCTGATGTTCTTAGTAACACAGAGCCCCAGCAGCTGCTGCTTGTAATCACAAGTCCAACAGTTTCTCCATTGCATGTCTCGCACCCTCAGATCTGTCTGGCGCTAATCGTGTAAACTTGTGCTTCCCGGTGCTGGTCGAAGGGCGACGGGCTTCCTCTGGAATCCGCTTCATGTCAGCATTTCTTCCTCATTGGCTCAAATTTATTCACTGGGGACCGCAAACTCGGGACTCCAATGCTCTGTGATGATGGTCCTCGTTAAAATCACCACACACACACACACACACACACACATAACTCATAACTGAACTGAACTAATTTGCATTCCTCCTGCTAGAAGGGTAACATAATGGATCACAGAGGATGGAAAATCTTTGTAATTGGCGGTTGGGGGGGGAGGTCGGATTCTGTTGAAGACACTGATGTAATGAGGTATTACAGCTCAATCCTGAAGTCTCGGGGCCACACACCGCCGTTAAGTGTGGGTAGCTGACTTTATTAACAGGTTACTTTTTAGCATGCTGCCTGCACTACTTGCCTGTGTCATATTTTGCCTTAATGAAGAAAAGTTTTAAACAGGGATGAGGTAATGGGAAAGGTGTGATGTCCTGCAGCAATTCCATGCTATTTCTACTTCCTGTCATGTGATCATGACAACCAATGACATGGCAGCAAAGTCAGTGTATAATTTGCATTTGAATAGTTTTTCCCCCACACTTCCAAATTACAGAAAGCTTGACTGACTTTGCACAAGGAGGTGGGGAAGGTGGACACTGGATATATTATGGTTGTTTCCCCTTTTCAGGAAAAGATGAGCTAGATCACATAAAAAAGGTACAGTAATTGAAACAAGTGAACAAAATGGGTGACAGCTCGGGGGTAAAAAGATACGGCCATATGTACCAGAACAAAATAAGACTCAGGTGGGAGGAAAGTGCAGACCCAAGCAGTCATGTGACTCCCTCCCTGGCCAGTCAGCTCCCCTGTGCTTTCAGTCACGTTTCATTCTCTCATTCTCCCATCTCGTTATTTTCAAGCACCGTGTTGCCGATTTCAGCCTCTCGATCTGGCTGCAGAGACGGTGTCTCCCAGCAGCAGGTGCTTATGCTCAGCTCCGTATGCAAGCAACGCGACATCCGGTGCACATACGCGACCCTCGGGTTGGTGTCTGAAAGCCTCATATTGCGCATGAGTACATTTATGCCCACTCACCTGTTCTGGTGATTCAGGCTCGGATTCATTCTCACTGCCGATCACACTACTAACCAGCTGGGTTCCTATTTCATTCGCGATACTCCTCGGCCCGCACTTTCCCCTCTCTGGTCTCATAATGCTTCCCTTTCCCTTTCTGCTCTACGCTGCTCCAGAAAGCCTGCGTGACCTTTTTATAGACAGAAGAAGGTGAACTGAGTAAAAAGACGGTTACTTGTGTCTGCACCGGCGATGAGTGTTGCAGTGCAATTTTCCCCCGGTGACTCATATTTACTCGAATTGCACAGGTGTCCGTCCTCACAATGACAATCTTAATAACGTGGCGTGGGCGGCGTGTTTTGTTTTGCACTACGAACGATCGATAATTGAGTTACAGCAGGACATGCGCTTAGTTACATTGGAATGGTCCCGTCTGCGCGTATACAGCATAAAAACTGAAGGGGAAACCTGATAACTGCCTCTCCTGTGTGGTAAACAGTGGCATCTGCTCTCCCTCTCTCTCATAATGGGTCTTGGAGACACAGACATGTGCTTATAGCAGGTCCTGGAGGTGACGATCTGTGCATCTGGGGTCCATGTGGGTCGCCTCGTAAGAACGAGAGCTGTGTGTCTGTCTGTGTATAAAAATGTTAATTAAGACCTGGGTCTTTGATAGCCGTTCCAGACATTATATAGTGGGAAATATTTTCGTATTCTGATAAAAATGTAAGTTTCTTTGGATGAGTTAAATATAAATGCTACGTACTTTAACTGTCCCTTTATCATATACATGCTCTAATAAGCTAACGGTCATTATGCTCCAAGTCACTCAGTTTTCCTGTTTATATTAAGGTTTTTAACCTTTCTAAAATCTAATCAATTAAATTCCTTAATTTTTCCTCCTTTGTGTTAACTGGACATTTTATTAATTTACGATAAGAAGATATATAATTATTCGTCTGCTTTTTGTTTTTATTTGTATTAAAATTTGTTTGATGTGAAGCAGGGAAAACCGAAGGACACATTTCTATGTTATGGAGCGATTATTAAGTATGCGATAATATCAGGGACTGGGTGGCAATAAAGAAGAAAACGAACTCACGCACCCAAGGGGTCATTTAAATGAGTGAGTCATACGTGAACAATGGGACTGGCTCTGCGATTCACCGGGTATCCAGCAGGTGGTGCTCTGGACGCCTGGGTAAAGAAATGGGCAGCAGGTTCCTCATCGGCTTACGGATGTGTTTGTATCAGTGTCCGAGTGTCTGACGGGGATTTTGGATGGTTTTGCTTTCCTGACTCGTGAGTGAGCGTGTCCACTTACACATCACTTACACATCACACCATCAGCGGCCTCCGCGAAGTAACTGCAACCTGCACCCACGGAGACGGCTAGCAAACGTGAGATAATTAGCAAATCCGAAAATGAACGAAGCACATTGTAAACATAAGTGACAGTTATAAACAGCCACATAATATTCATTAGCTTATGTGAAGCTTCCAAACGGAACACCCACATTGACATTAATTTAGGTACAATCTGGATATCGTTACTGTAGATTGGCCTCTATTTGGGATTTGAACCACAAACACACAGCTTACGTGTCATTAAGCGCCACGCCCTCTGCTGTTCAAATATGTAAGGTGATATAATCAGCATTTTCATGCTTCTGGTGTCTTCTCATGGGTTTATTTCGCACATATCTATAGGTATTTATGACCATCACGTGGAAAAGGCTGTAGCCGGCGTTTCCGTGGCCTTGTCAGCTGACCCTGGGAGCTAAACGACATACTCTATTAAAGGAGACATGCCGAACGAGCTCGCCAAAATGAGTCAGCGGCCGGCTCCAGCACGGGGGAAAAAACAGGGAGTCTAAAAATAATCATTCATTTAAAAGTCTCTTTCTGCGTGCCTTTCTGCCTCTCGCTCACTCTCCTGCCGTGCTTCTGTGTCTCCCAGGACAGAGGCATTTTCAGTGTACGG
>JAODJU010000095.1:4229511-4240872 GCA_026776725.1 Gnathonemus echidnorhynchus
ACCTCTCCTCCCCCTCCCCCTCCCTCTCTTGAATGAGCGCAGAGGGGAAGAAAGTGGAGAGCACAGCCAACACACCCCTTCGGTGCCTGCAGCAGGTGTAAAGGGCTGGGGAATGAAACGTGCATTCTGATTGGCCGAGGAGTCATCACGTCACAATCCACCTAGCCTCTTGATTGGCCACCCGTTATCCACATTGGTCAGAATATACACAATGCGTCCCTCCCACACATACCACAGCTCGTACTTTTGCTACAAATGGGCAAAAATAAGGAACATTGTCTATTCTCTTTCATTTCTGTAGAAAAATATGAATAATAACAAACAAAAAGAAATATTAATTTAAATAATCAGTACAAAAACAAGAGGGATCCAGCACCACTGTGTTTGGACCCCTGAAAAGGAAATCCAGCGTTACCTTAAAAGCAAAAAAACATAATAAAATAATCGCTTTATGTAAGATGTTCTCAAAGCGCCTCGCCCCTCCGATCCAAGTGCGCTGAGGTTAACAGGCACTTAACAGGAAATTTCCTTATAGACCGCGTTGGCTCCAAGACCCACGTGACCAAAGCAACATCGCGCATGCATTCCCCTACAGCTGGAAGTACAAGAACAGCCTAAACACATTTAAGGTCAGCTGATGCCACACGCACCATGGGACACGGGGGAGATGGGGGGGGGGGGCGGGAGGGCGCCTCTCGATGGCCGGGTGCCTCGCTCACTATTCTGAAATGCAGATGAGGCAGGAAGGCTCTGATGCACAGGCGATGAAGGTTTAATGCACACAAACAGTAATATGTACTTCAGTAATGACAGGAATGAGGTGTCGCCCCCCTGCTGGTGGTGGTGTGCTGAGGGGGGTCACACTGAACTGGAACGTGCTGCACAATGTGATTGATTGTACCGATTTTACAAACACACCCACCTGGATGCAGATCAAAGCCTGGCATGAATTACCCGGTTCTCTTACAGACACACAAACACACTCACAGAGTGCGTGGTTTGTCTACTCAGGTTCCAGGTGCAACACTTCCAGGTTTGCCAGTTGCAAACTGAGACCCTGATGGACACTTTGACCAGCACTGACATCAGAACTCAGGGCAACACCGACACCAACACTTACATCAGCACTCAGAACAACACTGACACCGGAACACTGACACAAGCACTAAAACTTCGACGACCTTCATTTACACCCTGCCTGACACCAGCACTGACCTCAGCATGCTATCTATACATTGGCTCACTTCCCCTTGATAGATCGACCGCCCCCAGCTCATCCACCAACCTGCTCGCTGTCTCTCGCCCCCACATGCAAACCCCCAACGACCCACTCTGCAGTTTCCACCACAGATTTACCCCCAACAAAACCAAGGAAGTGATCCTCTCCGCCATCTCGCACGTGCAGAGAACTGGCGCCCGAGGATGAGACAGGGCTCGGGCGTAGACGCCGGCCAACCCCCTGGGGGCAATCCCACGCTGTCACGAGTCAAAACAGGAAGTGGAATGATGTGGCAGATAATCCCACGGCGGCACGGGAGCCAGCAGTGCTTCAGATAACCTTCACGCCACTGCACTCAAAGGTACTATGCGTGTGGGCGTGAGAGTGGGGGGTCTCTTAGACAACACACTCCAGCTGGGCCAAGCACCATCCATTGATCAGGCCCAAAAAAGCCCCCCCCCCCCCCAGAAGCAAATGAGGCGGCTGTCCCACTCCGCAGCTTCTGTCCTCACCCTCCAGTGCCGCGCCAGTGCATCCATCCGCCCCCCTGCACCCCTCTCACAGGGGACACTGCTCAGAGCTGAACTCCCCTTCCTTCTTCTTCTCCCGCTTCATCTTGTGGACCCTCCAACAGACGGCGGCGGTCAGAACCAGGACCAGCCCCACACCCAGCAGGACCACCGACACCACCTTGGTCTGTGGCAGGTTGTTGAAGGTGAAGGTGACGCCTGTGCCTGCCACACCGATCACCAGCGATATCACCCCGAAGGGGAAGACGCAGCGGTACCAGGACTTCTCTGTGCCCCCCGTGGCCTGTGCCAGCCGATCCAGCGTAGAGGTGGTTTCAGGGCCTTTGGGCGGGCCATCCTCTGGCGCCCCCTCCTGGTCGGAGGCCGGCAGTGGCGGTGCCGGTGGCCGGCAGGGCGCTTGGCCTGTGGTGCCGCCCATGTCACACAGGTGGGCTGGGGGGCTGCTGCCAAGCTGGGGGGTGCGCGAACTTGCCTCCGTTCCCGTTGCTGCTGACGATGCTGCTGCTGTCAGAATCCAACATTGGCCTGGATGGAAGAAGCATGAAAAGAATCAGCCACGCTTCAATAAAACGGGACAGAGAGATTCAGCTAGGGGCAGGCGGGGGAGGAGAGACGATGAGTCTGTGGCTAGCCACTCACTTTCTCTCCCTCCTCTGTGTCACGCTGCTCTGCTCAGAGAGGCCCGCTTCCCTCCAAAGGATCATGGTACGCTCTGGTGTCGGAACACAGCGGTAGAGGAGATATAAGCAGCCGAGGGGCGGGGGAGGAGCCAAAGCTCGGGGAAGGGGGTGGGTCTAAGCACCGGATTGGCTGTTGTTAGAGTGTGATGCCAGAGAGAGAAGCAGAGGAGGGAGAGACGGAGGGAGATGACAGGCGGGAGAGAGGAGGGGCGGCGTTAACCGTTTAGTGGCTGTCTCTCCCTCGGTCTGTTTTTTTTCTATTTCGTTTTCTCACCCCATTGAGCACCTGGAGGGTGGCGTCATTCACCAGTGCAGACGCTGCTGTTTCACTGAGACGGGAGGATATGACTGCCCCGCTGAGCGAGTACATCCCCGGCAGGTATGTATGCCTGCTAAGCAGCCAAGCGGAAATGATAACTGCCTGCCCCAGGCTCCCGGGAACTAATCTGCTGAGCGGGTACAGATACACGGGCACATGGCTGACATATCGTATGACACACGCTTCCAAGAAGAATGCAGCTCAGTGGGTCTGGACACCATGCCTGTGATCAGAAGGTTGTCAGTTCAGTTCCCAGTGTCAGTGTCACCATCGTGCCCCCAATCGCCACCTGGGGCACACTACCCGCTTCTGTTGGCTTCTATTAGCTCATTACGGTTTCCTACCTTCCAGGTCACTAACTAAAAACTGCCAACTTTAAATCAGCCTTAAAGTGAGTGGTTTTAAATGAAATTTTAAGCTCAACTGTTTTCATTTATGTTGTGCGCTGAAAGCTGGCCTCTCGCTTTAAAGGCTGCTGTTTTCATACCCGTGTTCAGTAGGAAGGGAGGAATTAACAGAACAGAGCATTAAACTTAATTATTAGAAACATAGATGTCGTCTAATTCCGCCAGAATATGCCTCACCGGTGCTTTGTCTGCAGGAACTGTTAATTTTAGCAGATATTTCAAAATGTAAATGAATTTCTGGACCGCAGAATCACAGAGTTTGCATACATACAGAGAAATCCTGGGCGGAAATGAATTATTAAACGGAGATATTGTTTAAAATATGCTGCTCTGAGCACTGAATCTGCTGTATGTGATGTCCTGAGGATTGTGCATCTGTGTGTATAAGCAAAATAGACTATAAAATATATCTTTATTGTCATTATACTGCATTAAACTGCATGCTTTCGTATGCTACATATTAATAAATTTATGAAAATTAATTAAATAGTACTACTACTATTACTAATACTACTATTATTACTACTACTAATAATAATAAAAGCAATAAACGTGACAGTGAAGGTTAAAAAACAGCAGTGGTCGCGTGGTTAAAAGTGAAGGGGTTGAATCTGTGGGAGAATGCGCGTTTGACGATGGGTTACGTCATCTGGTGTGATCAGGGAAACCCCGAAGCCCGAAGGCACACGGAGGCCTGCTCACCTAACCCTACTCAGCGGGTTTAGGAATCACGGAACACCTCCTGATGGAGGCACCACCCGCCGGCAGTGCGTCGCCTCGGAACTCGCAGCCTACGAAGCGGAGGACGGTCCCGCATAGTACCGAGGTAACTTCGAGGTGTTCTGATGTCTAGCGACAAACGAGGTTTGGAGAATCACACCGGAACGTCAGCGGATTCACAGCCGTCGGCAGCGGCAGTTTTGGCATGGAGTCACCAAAGCGGGAATCGGGGGAGGCTCTCGTATTTTCCTCTTCCCGTGAAGAGTAACTAGCCCGGACCGCTTGAGGGGGGCGGATACCGGACCAGGGGTTCGGAGAAAATTCAGAGCGGCAGGAAGGGAGGCTTGGAGGGTGCGCTCGCACGGACGAGTGAAGAAACGGGGAGGAGTGATATGGCCAAACGAGGTGGCAGTGGCGGGATAATGAACATCAGAACGAGTGGAGAAAGGACTGTGAAGATGCAAGAAAGAAATGGAGATGGGGGCTGATAATGGGGTGGAAGGGGAAATAACTACATGGAGTCAGAGGGGTTATTATCGAAGAGAAATCATCAGATAAATGTAAAAGGAGAGTCAAGGAGAAAAGAGAGGGATCAGAAGGACGAGGCAAAAGAAACGATAATAAAAGATATGATGCACTGAAGAGAGAATGGCACCAGTGAAAGCTGGGGAGAAGTGTAATGGAGCGACAGGGAGAAAGATAGAATGATGAAAGGAGAGAGACTGGGCGTGGGGGGTAGGAAGATATAGATTTAGCAGGCAGGAGGAGGATGGGGTGAGAGCTTTATTATAGTGTGTATTACAGTACACAGAATTCAGTGCAGGATCACTGCACCAGTGCAAATGGCGCCAGGGGCATGCTGGGAATGGGGGATGGTCAGGATGACAGATGGCCCCAAAATGGACCAGCTAAGCTGGCCCCGGTTACCTGAGAACCCAGTCACCCCATCAGACTGTATCCAGGTGCCAGCGCGTTCCGGGTGTGGCCACTAGGGGGCCTCACGTTTAATCACCTCCCAAAGCTTAGCTGCTGGTAGACCGAAATTTAACTACAAACACTAACAACACTTTAGCGTTCACAAACCTTGAAATAAACTTGAATTTCTGTTTTTTGAGACACAAATAAATGTTTGTAGTACATTAGGTAGCACAGTGGTTAAAGGCAATGAAGGTGGCTTTTTTCGTTTTACTCTGTATAAACGGACATCATGCTCTGGATTTACATCTATATGAATAATATTGTTTGCTATGCAACGCGATTCCACATGCTAATGAATGATGGTGTAACTCTTCTTCAAGACAGAGACTAGGCAAAACGGCGCACCGTGGGGAAAAAGAAACTCACACTTTTAAAACTGTCGCCAGTAAGAAGCCGAATAAGCGACTCTGCTGATGCAGTTTGTGTTTGCGTGTGTCGGCGGTCACTGGGCGCATTAATTAATCGGCTCACAGACCCGCAGCTCGTAATGGGATGCACTCAGCCGCCGGTTTCAGTCACGCCCCACTTAGGGGCGAATTATCGAGCTCTGGGAGTAGGTGAGTGTCATTTACCTGTCACAGCTCGTATAATGGAGGAAGTCTGTGTGTAGGAGAGAATGGACACTAGGGAGAGAGCTATATAGGCCTACAGTTACTCGAAATGATTCAGGTTGGTCAATGTAATTTATTCCTTGATTGCTGTAAAAGAAATAAATATATAACAAAAGCATAACAGTGTGTCAGTTAATTACATAAAACCCATCGATCCATCCTTCCATTTATTCTCCTCCCATCTACGTCTGATGAACAGGGAATGTCTGGAGCTTAGCAGCCCAACCTGCAGACAGCACAGGGCACTAGGCAGGGGGGCACGGCGAACAGAAGGCGGGGCCACACCGCGGACAGAAGGCGGGGCCACACCACGGACAGAAGGCGGGGCCACACCGCGGACAGAAGGCAGGGCACAAACTCAAACACTATGGACAATTCAAAGATTCCCGTTCGCCTAACTGCACATTTTTGGACTGAGAGAAAACTCAGAGAAAAGTAGCACGACTTATCCGAGAATACTGGAAGAATATGAAGATATGGGAACTCCACAGACGCAGAGCGGAGGCGGGATTCGATCCGCCAAGATTAGCGCACGCGTCGTGCAGCTCAGATCTGCTGCTTGCACACTAATCACCCCGGTTGGCAAAGTATTACCCCAATGCCATCCCAGTAAAATCATTTGGTCTGGCTACACCCCTGCAGGCTAAAGACCCCTGAGCTCAGGTGGACTGGGCCCAGTTGTTCAAACAATTCAAATCAAAGTAATCCGGATTTTGAAATCCCTTGTTTTGCTATCCAGGATTTAGTAATCCAGTTTACTTTTATGCTGGTTTTTCAAAGCAACACTGGATTGGATCACTGTTATCCAAATACAGAATTTTAAGGATCCCGAATCCGGTTTACTAGTGCATTAAATGGAACCAACAGTGTAGCCTACTGGCTTTGTCAAGAACAACAGGTAGACCTAAAATACCAGTGGCCACAAATAGCCATTATCAAGGGCGTAACTTTGGCTGGAACATTGGGGGGGTTGAGGTCTCCACCCATTACAGGGGAAACATGATTATTGGGGGGGTTATATTGGCTGGATCTGATTATTGGGGGGCTCATGACCCCCCTAATCCCTCTGGAAATTATGCCCCTGGCCATTATGTGTTTTAATTTGAACAAACAGAAAACACCAGAATAAACCAGAGCAACCTCCAATGTTCTCTCCAAATGAGGGACGGACTGGACATGCGGTCAGGGATGCAACTGTAAGACATTACTTCTGACTGCTGAATTGAGTAATAGTAATTATTGTCATTTTCATTAAAATACAATGGAAAATAGAGCTTTTTGTTTTGAGCCTTGAGATTTTGAGTACAGAAAGGCTTCATGTCTCATTTCCTACTTTATTTTCACTGCCGCTGTCCTTGTTCAACAATTGTACAAAATATAAATAAATGTATATACCATCAGCAAACATTGCTTTTGTGATTATTTAATTTTGTGCCAGAAATCCACCCTTGTGTTGGGATTTTTTGGATCAAATGTATCCCAATTCAAACACAAACTTTTAAACAACACATAGCGAAGGTTTGATCCAGATTAAAGCCGAGATTGGATTAGGTGATCTGATCTGATTTCAGAATCCCACTTTTTCCCTTTGAACAACCCAGTTTGAACAATCCGTTATCTGAAATCCCACTGGATTTCTTTTGAACAACTGGGCCCAGGTGACTCGAAACTGCCCCCTTAGAGAATGAATGTGTGAATGACACGAATGCACATTTTGTGTCTGCTATCAAATGAACTTTCCTAAATATTTATAAGCTCAGTGTTTGCATGTGTGAGAGTAATCTTATTTTATTTAAAATTTAAAGTAATGATTCTATTCAATTTGGCCTACAGTATTGCAATTTAAACAAAAATTAATTCGAATTAGGGTAAATCGCCGGATAAATGTCATGTCTGTACGTTACACCAGAGCTATTACTGTAAGTACTGTAGAACTGAGGAAAATTACCGAATTAGCAATGAGATTAAAGTGAGGCTTCTTTTTCCAATCATAAAAACGTGTTGCCATTAATGCGACCTTTTACCTGCACATTTCAGGCCAGTCCCAGCTGAAATGGTATCACAGGGTCTTAAAGACTCGCACGCGTTTTGCGTTAACTAGCATGTGTGCGACAGGCCATGCAGGTAGCGCCATCTAGTGTTGGGTGAAAATAGGGTCTTGGCGGCGCGTAAGTGTTTTTTTTTTGCAGCAGCAGCAGCAGGGATTGTCAAAAGTCCATGTAAATCCGCGTGTTGTTCGTTCTCCGATTTTTCTGTTTCAAACAGGAATTGGAAAAACAAACAAAAACGATGTTTTTTGGTTTTACTGTTTTAAAGTTAGAACGGAAAAAAAGAAAAACAGGGAAAATCAGGCTTCATGTTTTCTGTTTTATAACCAAACGGGGAAACTGGAAAGTCATGTTTTTATCGGTTTTGTGATATTTACGGCAAATCCATGGGATGCTGGAAAATGTAACATATTATATAAAAGTATAAAGCATGATTTTATTATTATATCATTTAGTGCCCGCCACAATTATTGGCACATCTCGTAAAGATTTGTAAAAAGTGTTATAAAAAACCCACCGTTTGCTGAAGCAGCTTCATCTCACACTGAAAAAAATGAGATAATATTTCATTGAAATAAATGTATTCAAAGAAAAACAAATCTTTCATCAAGAAATAATTATTTTCAACAAAACCACATGTATCACAATTATTGAGCCCCCGGAAATGATAGTTGACACAGTGTAACTGAAGTATGTTTCCCCTGTAAATTGTACATATTTGAGTTGATTGGAGTGTGTAGGAACATTCAAGCTGTAATCTATGACTTCCTGATTAACTGGGGAACAAACATGAGGTGACACAGAGGCCAAATTCCCTCAGTTATCCATCAACATGGGAAAGATAAGAGAACACAGACCAAATGAGGGAGAAGTGTGTTGACCTTCATACGTCAGGGAATGGGTGTTAAAAAATAGCTACTTGCCTGAAAATGCCCATTTCTACTGTTAGGGCAATAATAAAAAAAAAAGTGGACAACAACTGGAACTGTCACAAACCTGCCTGGAAGAGGACCCAAGTTTATTCTGCCCCCATGTGAGTAGGATCATAAGAGAGGCAAAAAGAAATCCCCAGTGATGACAAGGCAAAGTAAAATCTTGGGATTATCCATGTCTGCAAAATCACCTTTATGCTAACAAATTATTTGGAAGGCATACCTGAAAAAAAGCCATTTCTGTCAATTAACCAGAAATGTAAGTGCCTGGGCGCGGTTGTTCAAAAAGTTTAATCTGGATCACAATGATCCAGATTTTGAGATCTCTTGATTTGGCGTCAAGGATCACATAATCCAGTTTACTGTTGTCCTGGTTTTTCAAAGCAAAATTGAATTGGAAAATGCTGATCCAGATACAAAGTTTTCAAGATTACTAAATCTGGATTACCAGTGTTTTAAATCTGGCTTCATATCCCAGTGTAGGCTACTAGCTATGTAAAGACCATCAGGTAAAACAGCGAATGTGGGGTCACTTTAAGTAATGTGAAGAGACATAAAATGGCACAATAAAATAATATAAATATCCCATTGTATTTTCCAGTTTTTATAAAAATTCAGACCCCCTCACCTGACCAGCAACAAATAAATAAATACAAATATGCATTATTCACAAATGTGTTGTGAATATTTTGAACACGTTTTAAATCATAAAAAGGCTAAATGTCCAATAGTACAATAAGAAACAGTGTAATCTTAGACTACTTCTGAGCAGTTCTTCTCTGATGCTTGTGTCATTGTTATTAACATGCAGTGATGAATGAAACTTCCAATAAAACATTAGATTCCTTTGAAAGTGTTGGCTGATTGGGGGAATATATTATGAGAAAAAAATGTGTGTGCCTCATGTCTACTTTATCACCTTAATGGCTCGAGAGCAAAATATATATAAATGTATATAGAACTTGATGATAAAGTTGTATTTTTTTGACCAGTTTTGAAGTTTTATTACGTTTTGTTCCTGAAATACACCCTGAATCCACCCTAAGGCTGGGACCAGAATAATCCTGATTTGTTGGATCTAAGTTGTCACAATCCTACTAAAAAGGTCTGGAAACCTCGTTAGGGTACATGGCATTATGGACTCCATGAAATACGAGGACATTTTAAATCAAACTTTGACTGCCTCTGCCAGGAAACAAAAACTGGGCCGTTGTTGAATCTTCCAGCAGGACAGTGATCCTGAGCACATGTCCAAATCAACACAAAGATGGTTAGCTGACCACAGAATCAAGCCTCTGCCATGGTCATCTCAGTCCCCTGACCTGAACCCCACTGAAAACCTGTGGGCTGAGCTGAAGAGCAGAGTGCAGAAGAGATAGCTTAGGACCCTGGGTGACCTGGAGAGATTCTGTACAGAGGAATGGTGTGGGATGCCCTGCTCTCTATTCTCCAACCTTACAGAATGTTACAAGAGAAGACTCCATGCTGTTATACTGGCAAAGGGAGGTCGTACAAAGTATTAAATGCTGGGGTGTCAATAATTGTGGCAGATGTGGTTTTGTTGAAAATAAATATTTCTTGGTGACAGATTTCATTTCTTTGATCAAATTAATTTCAATGAAAAGTTGAATTTTTCTTATTTTTTTAGCGAAAAGGTGGATTTTTTTCTAACCCATTTTACAAATCTTTATAAGGGGAGGCAATAATTGTGGAGGGTACTGTACGATATAATATATTAAAATAATGTTTTATATTATATGTCATATTATCCGGCAACCCCTGGATTTGCCGTAAATATCACAAAAACGAAAAAATAACGTAATTTCACAATTTGGTTTTAAAACAGAAATACAAAACATAAAGCCTTTTTTTTCTTTTCGTGATATTCCTTTTTCCCGTTCTGGTTTTAAACCAGTAAAGCCAAGAAACATCACTGTTTTTTTGTTTCCCCGATTTGTGTTTAAATGGAAAATTCAAATGACGATTCTTCTACAGGGCTGTGGACAGTTTGTGCTAATAGGTCTACTTCTCTACTACATTTGGCTGCGGACATGGATGCAATGTTAATTTTGGCAAGAATTTTAAATTTAGTTTTAGTCTGAAAATTGCAGTTGGAATAAAGGGCCACACTTTACTTGAAGCAGTCCACATAAGGGTGAATGACGTAAGAATGATGGTGGCAGTCGGTGCATGAATACAGTCTACATATCTCTGAAATCATAAGGCAAAAAGGACCACAGAGATCAAACATCACCCTCTACTGTTGAGGACAGTGAACAGCAATTTCCAAAAATGGATTTTGAAACACAGCAAATGAGTCAGATTGGGGTCCACTGACTGCAGCATGATGAACCAGTTAAAGGAGACAGTGAGACCATGCATCCACATGGGGTGAGGTCTGGGATCTCGAGATGCAACTCAGGTGAGCTTGACTCGACATGACTCAACTGTATTTGAACGGAGCTGACAATATCATGAGAAACATCACCTATATATTTTGGTGGGCTAATAACCAGCTAATAACATCATTAACTGGAACACTGGCCTTTTTCAACTGTTACATGTAAACTGGTTGTCATGTGACCTATTTTCCTGCAACAGTGGGGATTGGCTA
The DNA here is from genome assembly GCA_026776725.1 of Gnathonemus echidnorhynchus. NCBI lineage: Eukaryota > Metazoa > Chordata > Actinopteri > Osteoglossiformes > Mormyridae > Gnathonemus > Gnathonemus echidnorhynchus. The sequence continues at coordinate 4,240,570 of JAODJU010000095.1, forward strand.
ACAGGCACAGTCCTTGGTCAAGGCAGGCTGGGAAGAAAGAGCAGCTGTCTGTCTGAGACATTGTCACACTGTGACAAGGCCGAAGCCTCAAAAGTTACCCAGACTGGGAGTATTTCAGCTTTAAAAAGAAAAGCCAAACTTCATTCTTTGTCATTCAATTCCTTTATTTATTTCCTTTGATAAATCAAATTCAATTTTTTTATTTTTATTTGTTATCATTGTACATAGCCCTGCCTCGTGCCCGTTGCTTCCGGGATAGGCTCCGGACCCCCCGCGACCCAGTAGGATAAGCGGCTTGGAAAA
>JAODJU010000095.1:4240972-4266320 GCA_026776725.1 Gnathonemus echidnorhynchus
GTTTTTTAATCCACAGTGTAAGTTATTGTTACAAGTTACCTTGTGATGAAATAATTCACTACTTTACTCTGTTGTGTATGAGAATGTGTGTCTGTCTTAGTGTGTGTGTCACATGACACACATAAAATTGTATTAATGTTTATGGCTGTATGGCTGTTGTCAAGTGTCATTTGTTTTAAGTGTCAAGTTGACTCTCTTAGGTGGGGTTAAGGGTTATGGTTAGGATAAACCCAAGGGCTAGAGTTAAGGTAAGGACAAACGAAACTCAACTTGACACTACAAAAAAACAAATGACACTTAATGGCAATACTTAATAACAGTTAAACATTAATTTACCTAATATTTATGATGGGTATGAAGATTTACCCCCCCCCCCCCCCCAAAAAAAAAAAGGCCGCTGCCCGATTTTTGGTAGTAAAAAATATTGTGGAGGTAGTAAAAAGGTAGTAAATTCAACTCTAGGATTCCTGCATAAACCCTGATATATACAATGTCAAATATGTGTTATTCTGCAGGAATCCTGACACTAACGGCCCTGATGCCTCCATATGGAGGAGCTAAGCTTAAAAATCAGGTAAACCCCAGCTTTGTCAAACCAAAGGAGGAATCACATGGTACCAGTAACTGTAGCGCAATTCTCAACATGATAGAGCAATGAAAAAATATTTATCTAAATTCTATGGATGAGCGCAATGAAATCATGCTGTTTAGACCCCACAAAGGACACAGGGACAAAGGGAAAACATAGTTACACATGTAATTATTTATTTTTTTTAACCACAGGAAAACACGGATAACCGAAACTGCAGTTAATGAAACCACAAAGGGGGACTACAGATAGCAGTATGTTTTAAAAAAATTGCTGAATTGAATTTCACAAAATCACTTTTAAACAGGAAATAGCCATAGATACATACAGTACTGTTTACAGCAGATTTGTTCTGTGCCAATGCACTGTGGAAAAGATGGGCAGCATTATCCATGTATTAAGCAGTCTGACATCTGACAGTGCTTCTTGTGATTTTCTGAAGCTTTCCAACACAGGCTCTGCATGAGTTAATGAACAAGAGTAGTGAGTGGCCCAGCCTTTAAGCTTACCTGTTGTACATACACAGTAATGTGCATATATATATATACATACACACACACACACACACACTACACTCGTACTGCAGTACGAGTACATTCAAACACAATACGGTGTACGATGCACCTTATTAATTCACTATTTAATTTTACTATTTACTACTTGTACTAGTTTACTACTTTATTTTATTCTACTAATGTGTTTTTTTTTTTTTGCTAAGTTATTTTACTGTGCAAAGCTTCAGGGGGTTCTGAGTCCAAGAAATGTTATTACAGGTAACGAGGCTCCATTTTTATCTGTATATGATAATTGCAATGGCAATGTTGCCAAGACAGACTATAATTCAATAACATTTTTCTCACATGACTTATTGAAAGTATTTATCTCACTTCCTAGCACTATCTAGCCTAAATAATAAGCTATTTTTGACAAAAGTGCTTCAGATCTGTTTTTTGCAAACAGGAATTGCCACTGAAAGACTTTAAAAGGCAAAGTGATTTTTAATTTGTTGTATGGATTTTCGATCTTATTTCGTTTTTTGTCTGATAATATTACAATATTTTGATGGCGATAATACCCCCGCTATCCTGCTCTTGCAATGGAGAGATGGTAACTAAACCAAATAAAATCAAGGGGGGTGTGTTTGGTCTGCTGGTGCATGCGCAGTTGCGCGACCGGTCTGACACGCGCCTCTCGCAGCCACGCTAGCCGCTGTGACTGCGATGGCGTTTTCTGTTGCTCGTCGTTTAGCAAGACGGGTGTCAGTCGCCACGTCCTGCGCTCGGCGGCAGGTCTGCCCCGGGCTCCTCTCGCCTCACGTCGAAGGAGTCCGGCTTTCAGGACAAAGAGCCCTCCACTACGGGCCGGCTGGCGGCGTTATACCCGGAGGAGCCGGCAGTGCGCCGACATTGAAGGGGCTGAGAGGTGAGAGACAGAGAGAATTACATGCGCTCAACAGCAGTTTTACCTTAATCCTGCCACGGCCTCATACCTGGATCTAATCTGAAATGGTTAACCTCTGAATCTCGGAATGCGTGCTTTCTGCAATGTCGTTTTGGGGGCGGGTTTTAATGCAGCTCGAACGCGGGATTTCACTTCCGGGTCACAGTCTGCCCTTGATGGTCGTCACCAATAAGTAATCTCAGTTGAAACAGAAGCAAAAGCTTTTAAATGCTGGAGTTTTGCTAGATCAGTATGTTCCAGCCTCATTTTAAATCTGCGAATAATATGAGACAGACATAAAGACATTGTCTTTATTCGCAAGTGTCTCTTCATTGCTATACGTCTTATGTATTGATAATACTTTATGACTCAGTGCCCGTTGTGGCTTTCGATTTGTGTTCCCTGCTCTAGTATTGTCATTAACCCCAAATAGACGAATACGTTCTTTATCGGACATGAAACTTTTCCTTAAAGAGTTTGCGGTGCTGTGAGTATACAGCGCTGGTGTTATAGTGTCTGCATTCTGACAGTCCTGCAGAAGCCTCATGCCATCAGCGCGTTGTCCTTCCACACTAGCACCCCTGTCACCAACAAGGATGACTTCTATCAGGTGCTTGGGGTGCCTCGCTCTGCCTCTCAGAAGGAGATAAAGAAAGCCTATTATCAAGTAAGTGATTGTCATGTGAACTAGCGCCTTTGCGTTCCTGTTCCTTAAGGGCACAGCACTTGCTGTAGATGAGTGCAGTCAGCTTGGCAGCGTTGATGAACATCTGTATGTGGGTATCCTGTAGGACTCCAATTTCCTGTTGCACCTTAGAAATATGCCTTTAGGTGAACTGTAGTGTGTGACATTGTGCGTTCCGCAATGATCTCTCCATTCCACTGTCTTGTGTGCTGTGCTTTCTGAGATATACCCTAGGACTGCGATAAGCACCAAAGGCAAACTGGTGTATAGATAAATATGGAGGATGACATAATAGTATTGTATTCGCAATGAATGTAAACAGCACTTTATGCTCAACACTCAGATTCAGGCAGCTTTTACACGAGTCAGTCACGCTGCTTGGTACCAGGTACCAAATACGGCACCGCTGATTTTGTGGCAGATGGTGAGTTAATCTTTTTTTCTTTTTTCTCAGATGGCCAAAAAATACCATCCTGACACCAACAAGGATGACCCCCAGGCCAAAGAGAAATTCGCCAAGCTGGCAGAAGCGTATGAGGTACGTGGGGAAGTCAAGTTTGTCACTGAGTAAGAGTGCTTGGCTGTCTTGTGAACTGACTGGACTTCTGTAATAAACAAGGATGATATTTGCGGCTACATAGCTCATTGATGGAGTAATTCCAGTGTGTCATTGTTAGGAAAGTCTGATTTAAATCCTTACTGTAAACAAGGGTAGAAAGTTTTCAAACGGTTGAAATCTCACTGGGAAATATCTAGAAAAGTGGTTGTCAGATTTACAACACGTACCACCTCAGAAAATATTAGACTTTCTGCTTACAATTGCTGAAGTTTCTGATGGGTAGGGGGGCGATCAACCCATGGCCCCCCACCATCATGACTGGAATTTAAATACAGTGATTTCTCTCTGTACCACTAGAGGGAGCTTGCGTGCCATAGTTTGAGTACCACTGATCTAGCAGCTAGCAGTTAAGGAACTAGTTACTCAGCTACTCTTACAATGTCTGAAATGCAAAGGGAGAGTCTACATTCTCCAGGGAAGATCTACTACTGACTCAAATCATTCTGCAGCAGACGTTCCTGCAGGCACAGATCAAACTCTGCTGGTATATGGTGTTTAGAGGACTGTGTCTGAAAGGTGCCGTAGAATGAAAATGTGACTTTGCCTCGGCATAGCTGAATAAGGAGAGTTCAGAACATGGAACTAACTAACATACCGTGAATCTCAAACACCGTTGTTCTCTATTTCTGATTCGGAAATCCTAAACTGTTCTGTAACAGTCTGAGCTACGCCCCCAAAATTAACATGCACCAGCGCACTTTCTAGCCCTCTGGACCTGCGCAACTTGCAATTTGCATTTTCTTTCTCGAGGGACGTGTGCACAGTTTGCACAAGTGCACCGGCAAGGAAAGAAAAATATGTACTGAGAGCCATTGATGTGAGGTTATCTATTACTAGTAGGGTAAGAAAGTTCTGGGGGTCCCTGTTCTGGGGGCTGTTTCCCAAAGGCTCCCTTTAGCAACTTGCATAGCTGGAACCATTCAGTTGCCATTCAGATCCAACTGTGAAAGTTGCTAAAGGTGTTAGCATGTTTTTGGGTTTTTTTGAAAGAGCAGGGTGAGTTCGAGTCGCTCGTGAACGGACCCGCGCATCACTTGGAAAAGTTGGAAAATTATGGGCAAAGGGAAATGTGGGTAGACGATGATTTAATGAAAAGAACAGGCATGTCTTTAAAAAGATTTTTGCTTTAAAAAAGAGTATGAAGATTTTCTTTTTTTATATTACAGCAGGTATAATATTTTTTTTAAAAAAGTAACTGTATTCTAAATACTGCCTTTTCAAAATGTAACATGGACTGAATACCAATACTTAATTTTTTTTTATTCTGATTTCAAAGCTGTACTGCCCTGACTTGTATTCTGTTACATACCAACCCTGCTTACATAAACATAGTATACTCTAAAATAAGTTAAAAGTACAGTAGAGTAAATACATAAACCAGTGATAGTTTATCATTATCAGGTATTTTGTACTGTACGTGATAGTAAGTGCTATACCTTTATATGACCAGTGCACAAGTATAGAGAAATAGAGATAGATGTTGGTTCTGTGTGAGCCATCACAGTGCTTTACTGTAAATCAGCCAATCAGAGCAGATCTAATCAACATATTAATGACCTCACCAAAAATGGAAAACAGCATGTTTTATTCTAGGTCCAAGTAATAGGGTTGTAAATGGGCCTGTAAAACCAGTTCTGGGCATTTTTCCATCGAACCAAGATCACATACCTTCTATTTCGACACCAGAGAACAATTTAAAATGCTGAACAAAAATGCATCCTATGGCAACTTTAAAGGAGAGATGATGTATTTTTTGGCTCTGGTTCTCACAACCCACCATTCTGATCCTTACCTCGTAGGTTCTGAGCGACGAGGTAAAGAGGAAGCAGTATGACACGTACGGCTCGGCTGGGTTCGACCCGCGGCAGGCTGGGGCGGGTCAGCAGTACTGGAGGGGCGGAGCCAGCGTGGACCCCGAAGAGCTCTTCCGCAAGATCTTCGGGGAGTTCTCTGGTGGCAAGGGGTTCGGAGACTTCAGCTCCATGTTTGAGCAGCCGCCAGAGGTCAGTCTCGGCCGTCAGAAGGATCCAAGGTTATTTATTTACATTTATGTGTGTAGCAGACAAAGTGACAAAAACTCCGGGATTAGATTAGATTAGATTAGATTAGATTAGATTAGATTAGATTAGATTAGAGATCAGCCAGTGTGTCTGCAGTTTGTCACCGTTGGGTCTTCGACCGAGGCCCTTAATCGTCTGGCCCATTTCAAAAAGTGATAAAATAATCTGTTAATCTCTGGTTTTCTGAACTGGTGGGTCTACTTTGCCCGGATTGATGGTGTGTTAGTCTGTGCCCCAGTTTCACTGTAAAGTCGGACTGCACACGTGCTGATGGATGGATGGATTATTATGGCTGGGTGTGATTGATCGTTCACCTTAACTCCGCTCCCTCCCTCTGGCTCCTCCTCTCTCTCAGTACATCATGGAGCTGACGTTCATGCAGGCAGCGAAGGGCGTCACCAAGGAGATCTCTGTCAACCTGGAGGACACCTGCCAGCGGTGCTACGGCAAGGGCAACGAGCCGGGCACCAAGATCCAGCACTGCCACTACTGCAACGGGACGGGCATGGTGAGGAACCGGGCTCCGTGTCGCCATGGCAGCAAACGTCACATGCACATGCACACCCTCAGTGCGCCGCAGTGATAGTTACAGCTATCGCCATGGGAACATGACCCCATTTGAACTCCATATGAAGTAAATTAGTCCATAACGCAGTTTTAGTATGTGTGGTTCTTTTGTTATTTAATCCCTTTTCTTGTTTAATGGTATAAATACAATTCCCCATTTTGGAATATCAGAGCTGCCGCCCTCACAGGTATGTCTCCCCCTGCAGGAGACGATAAACACTGGCCCCTTCGTGATGCGGTCGTCCTGTCGCCGCTGTTCGGGGCGGGGCTTCATCGTAACCACGCCCTGCATCGTGTGCCGGGGGGCGGGGGAGACCAAGCAGCGGCAGGCTGTCACCGTTCCCGTGCCTGCGGGTGAGGCCTCAGGGGGGGTAGGGGGAAGGAGGAAGGGGGATGGGCGATGGGGGCAGACCAGGGCGGGCTGCACTGCTGCTTGTTACATTGGCGCCCTCTGCTGTAGGGGTGGAGGATGGCCAGACCGTGAGGGTGCCGGTGGGAAGGAAGGAGATATTCATCACGTTCCGGGTGAGTGATGTGGAGGTCCGGTCTGCTGCAAACTAACACAAGACTAATTATCATCCATTTGAAAAAAGCTGGAATTGCTGCAGATCTGTGTGGTTGATTATGCTTGTGCTGTGCAGTACTAAACTTGGATAGGATCATTTTCTGATTAGATATTTTTGTTTTTTTCCTTTTACTGGGCTGTGATTGGCTGCTAGTATTCAGTTTTTTCAAGTTATTGGTGTCTGTTTGGTTAGTGTTTACCTTAATTATTTTGACAACTTTAGTTTGCTGTGATTTAGAGGATCTTGTGGTAATTGAGCCTGACCCCTTTTATCACCCATCCATCGAACTGCAGGTGCAGAAGAGTGCGGTTTTCCGGCGGGATGGGGCGGACGTTCACTCCGACGTCCACATCTCTGTGTCCCAGGCCATCCTGGGGGGCACAGCCAGAGCACAGGGGCTGTATGAGACCATCACCATCACAGTAGGCCAATGACTGAAGACAGTCTTTAAGTCAGTGTTTGTTCAGTGTTTGTAGTTCCCTTAGGACTGGCTTAAGAAACACTGCTTCATGTATAATGCTTAATCATTGCCGGCGGCTACATTATGGCCATCATAGTGTCCACTATCTTCAGGATAACCCGCAGGATGTTCCTGCTTCACACGTTTGTAGCTTTGAAAAGTTCTCTCATCTGTGTCTGTCCCCTGCTTGTAGATCCCAGCCGGAATGCAGGCGGACCAGCGGATCCGTCTGGAGGGGAAAGGGATCCCTCGGGTCCACAGCTACGGCTACGGGGACCATTACATCCACATCAAGATCCGGGTGCCCAGGTAAGACCCCACTGGCCTGTCTGCGGATGGCCTGCACTCACCGTCTGCGGATGGCCTGCACTCACCGTCTGCGGAAGGCCTGCACTCACCGTCTGCGGAAGGCCTGCACTCACTGTCATTTTTCAGTTGAGGCCCAGAATATTCCCTTCTCCTGACCTTCCTAGCTCCCTCTGCCCTCTTCACTTCGATCCCTCCATGCCCCCCCCCCAGCTTGCTTTTCCCATCTGCTACTGGCTGTATTCCACATCGTCGTGTTCATTTTTGCGTGCTTCTTATAACCCTCTGTACCTACCTCTCTACCTCTCTGTTTTGCATTATTGAATATTGTTAGCATCTTTGGATTTTGAAAAATGCTACGCAGAGCTATTTGTTGTTGTTGTTCTTCTTCTTCTTCTTGTATGGGCCATAGCAGTCGTGTTTGTTTATCCCTTGCACCCTTAACCCCTTCCAGGACTCTGACCGACAGGCAGAGGGCGCTGCTCTTGAGCTACGCTGAGGAAGAGGCGGACATAGACGGGACTGTAAATGGGGTCACCACCACGACCGCAGGTAAGGCAGGGGCCAGGGTGAATGGGTGTACACCCCATTACACAGCCATGTATGTGACCCACCACAAGGAAAAGCTTTCAGAAGTTTAATAGCACTTAATTACCCCTGCCATTGGTTAATTAAAATGAATTGGCATGCACCCAGAGCTGCTGCAGTATCTCAGCTGACGCATTACCCATTTATGTCCAGGTGGGGGCAGGAGGCAGGGCAGGACACACAGGAAGAAGGCTTCCTCACCAAGTTAAAGAAAATGTTTAGCTGACAGTCCCAGCTAAGGTAGGCCCCCATTACGACTTTAAAGGTGCCGTCTGTGTGCGGACGCCGGGCCAGACGACCCGGGACGAGCCAGCTGGTCTCCAGCACTGGCGGTGCTCGGCCCGTTTAGCTGTGTGGCTGTCCGTGAGTGGCGTTATACCTGAACACCTTTGGCTGAGGGTCTTGCAGATAAAAAATCAGCCCCAAACTCCATCTTTTTTGCCCTCAGTCTCATCTTTGACCACCAAGTGTGAGAAACTTTTCTCAAAAACAGTTTCTTGTGGTGTGTCTGAATGTTTTAATATTAAGATTCTAAAGAACACATCCAGCAAATAAAAACTGATTAAGATGACGTTTGCTTTGTTCCAGGAAAGAGATCTGCGGGTAATTAAGTTGATGAGGACAAAAGTCGAGAGGAAGAGCTTGTCCTGTTCCCCCCCCCCAGCTCCATGGGCACAGAGAAGGTGGGGTGGGGGTGGTTTATGATGGATCTTTGCACATAGAGCCGCTTGCCAGGACTGGGAATCATCATCCATCTTTGTGTTTGTCTGCCATTTGACCTGAAACGAACTGAACCGTACCGGACCAAAGCTGTCGCCGGACCTCCCCGTCGTCGTAGTGCCGCTTCCCGGCCCGTGTGGATGGTTCTGTGTCGGTGTTTCCGGGCAGACCAGCGCTCCATTAAACGTGAGCTTAAGTTCTCCTAAATCGTGTCGCCTGGTCTGTACTTTTGTTATATCGCTAAGGTTGCACAAACTGCTCAGGACCACAAACACCCTTTGTTTGAGTTCCCTGTTGGAGACCACCTCAAAAGACCTCAGGGAGAGAATTTTGTCTAAGTCGTTGCAGGGTTTGTCTGCTATGTCTCAGAAACCATCCCCGAGTCCTCATTTTAGGGTATCCGGTGGTCCAGTAGTTATGGACTCGTGGGAGATTTCAGAGTTGTGGAGCAATTGTTTGGTTCTCCTTGACAAATCTGTATTGCAGCCACTAGAGGGTGCCAGACTCAAGGGTCTGAAATTAGTTCTCTGGTAAATAGGCTGAATATGGACGACCTCCCAGCTCCATCCTGGTTAAACTAGGAGCTTAGGGTGAAATGCTAGTTGGTGCTATAAATTATGTGTTAGATGTGAATCATTACCTCTTCCTCAATTTACTAATTTAGGTCAGAGCAGATCGGAAACACTGTTTGCATTTATGTAGCAGATGCTTTTATGCAAAGTGATGTGCATTTGAGAGAGCAGGGATGGAGGGTCACTGGAGGGACTGGGGCTAAGGCCCTTTACTCAAGGACCCAACAGTGACACCACTCTGCTGACAACGGGATCTGAACTGGCAAGCTTCTGATCATGGGCACCACCCCATTACCTTATAGGAAAGTTATATAACCTGTTCCAGACCAACAAGTGTGCTCAGAAATAAACATAAGTTTGTTGTTCTGTGCTTGAAAAGAGCTCAGTCCCTTTCAAAGGAGATGGCTACACATGAGATCTGCCTGCTAACATGGGGAGCCTGATTCAGACAAGATACCGGTCTGTCCCTGCGCTCCAGCGCGCTTACTGCCATGCCAGGGGGAAGAGATCCCAGTTCTCCTAACGCCACGTTTTTGGACTGCAGGCCAGACCCAGAGGGACTGGAGAACAACGAGAACATGCTCCACGTGTGGGTTTCGCTCTTAAATGGCTCCTGTGAATTTTCTTGCATCTCTGTTTTCATGGACATTTGCAAACTTTGCCTGTGCGTGGTTTTGTTCTTTGTGTTCAAACTGTTTTTCCCTGACTTGTCCTGTGTCCTTCTCCGTGTTGACAAGCTCATGTCTTTCACCCGTACATGGGGAAGCTCTTGATGGTAGCGGGCTCACGTCTCCATTCCTGAAGTCCCACTTAAGGAGCTTCCTGTCCTGGGAGCCCTGGTTTGACGCGTAGCCCTCTGTGGTCACGTCAAACCACCTCATTTGTTGTCCCGTCCGGCCCGAGGCTGCCGCCCGGTTTTATGTGAGAGGAAGGGAGGCATCGTGTGGAACCGCAGCCATGGAAACTCCTGATTGTGTGTGAAGGAGGGAGCCTGCAGGGATGAAATCATCACGTTAACTTGGGATTGGGGGTTGTTTTTTATTTTTGAGGGAGTATAATGGCATGTGTGTGATTTTGGTACGCCCTTGGCTGGGGGGGCACTGAGGATGGTAACATCACCCCCTTTCTGGGTCTGTGTGGGGTCTGTATGTTCTCCATGTCTTGCCCAGGTTTCTTCTCCATACTTCCAACCAGTCTAATTTGCTTCTAAGCCCCCCCCCCAGAGTATTACTGTGTGTGCTTGAATATGCCCTGCCATGGACTGGCATCCCATCCAGGGGGCCCCCCTGCATTGCGCCCTGTGCTGCCTGGCAGAGGTGGAAAGTTCAGGTCCAGAACGTACAAAAACCTTGTTCTGGACTTTGTATCGACCAACCAGCTTAGTATAATGAGTTACAGAGCACTGTGGTTGGTTGGTTGGTTGGTTGAAACAAAGCCTTAGTCTGGATTTGTGATTTCTGGATTGGAACTTTCTACCTGTGCTGCCTGGGACAGGTTCCAGGCCCCTCTGTGACCATGACCATGATGGACGGATTAATATGCAGGTCCATACATAGAGTGGTGAATACGGTCTCCAATTATGGTAACGATAGGGTTCGGTCATTCATTCGCTTTCCGTAAGCACTGATACAGCATGAGTGAAGCAGGAAAAAAATTATTGGATGGATAATCGGGCATCTATTAAAATTTGTATTACTATAATGTCTAAATATATAATGCAAACCTATATTTCATTATATTTTAGTAGTATCTTCCCTTTTCATTTCCAAAATGTTCTTCATTTGGCTCGCCCTTGTAGGTGTCAGAGGGAGTTCACAGCCAGTCCTTGTCATGTTAGTTTTATCAGATACATCGGATTTAATTGCTAATTTTGATTTTTAAAGCTTTTACTCAAAATTTTTTGTTCTTCGCTGACTGCCGGCTAGGACTCAACCGCTAACGCAAACTGTTTCGCAGTCACTGAAGTTCTGAATTAACATGTTGTTTATTTCGTTCAATTAAATTTCCCTGTCGCCGCATGAGGAGCTGAGGAAAGTCGGTTTCTGTCTTGTTTTAAATTTGTCAGAGGGAGAATAATGCACTGGACTGTTTTATGGATCCGTTGGGTCGTCGTTTATCCATCGTTAATCCAGAGGAAAACTGACACCACGTGTACCAGATCATTATGGGATGTGTACACACACACACAGACGCTCTGGGCGATTCTGAGAAGCCTAACCCCATGTGTTTGGATTGTGCCAGGAAACTGGAGTAACCTGGTGAGCAGATTGGACATGTAAACTCCACACATAAAAGGACAAGGGCGGGAACTGAACCTGTGGCCCTGAACCTGCCACCCTGGAGGGGAGCGGCTACCACACCGACACCCAGGACCAGTCAGCGTTAGACGCTAAAGAGTGGTAGTAAATTATACAGAAAGTGACTAGTCGGGGTGGAAATGTTGCGTGATGGGGGGGTGTGTATGTACCTGTAAATCAGCTTTGCCCAAAACTACTGAAAGTCCAAAACAAAGGTAGGAGTTTTCCTAGATGCCTGTAGGAAAACTGGGAATCTGTAGGCCAGGGTGGATACAGTTTCTTATGTAAACGGCTTGCTGGTTAACGTGACGGAGAACTGAGTTTCCGAAAGTGTCCATGATCCGGTTTAGCGCAACGTGTTCGAGTGCCACTCCCAGCCCACGGCCAACAAGATCCATGTGTTTATGATGAAGGACCAGGCATCGCTGACCATGGCCTGCTTTCTATTACACCCCCCACATTTCCCCCAATCACGGCCCGCCCCTCCTGATTGGGCCTCCTGATCACTGCCACATGCAAGAGGTCTGAGCGGGGGTGTGAGTGGGGAAGCAGGGGTCGAGCAAGGGTCACTGAGCTGGGCTCCACTGCTAAAATTAACCTTTAAATATTTGCAGGTTCTGGTTATGGGATAGCAGGCCTCTAGATTTTTATTAAAATCCAATTAGTCATGTGACCCAGTGCACGTTATTATCTGCTATCCAATATTATCTGTTTCATGTGGTTCAGATATGTAAAGAAAACATCCCATGTCCCTGATGTTTCAGGATAGAGCAAAGCACAGTTTGGATTGATTTAAAATGCAATTTTCCTTGATCCCAGGTGATCAGTGTCAGTATGTAAATATTTTGAATGAAAGAAATTGCATTAGGGTGTTGTGATTATGGCCAAAAGGTTATCCGCCTAAATCAAAGGAGTGAGGTCACTGTGGTAACTACTGCCATGCTTTTAAGCAGGGCGCTTAAAAATAATTAAGCAGAAAGATCAAACTGTGTAGCTATTTAGAGCAAACCAATGAATGGATATATAAGCAGATGAGTATTAATTAGTCAGCAGCAGGGCTGAGTGCTGTACCTGTTGTTCGCTACCCAGTTACTCAGTCAGCAACCGGCCTGTGACTAGAAAAACTCTCCTGGGTGTCCGGTAACCTGATAGCCCTCCCTTGGTTGATTTTGCTGACTGAGGGTTCAGCGTTTCAAACGAATTTTGAGATTGGGGGATGGGGGAGTCCAAACCATAATTTTAATACCTGTCTATGAGCCTGGCTGGTAATAAGTAATTGGAGGAAAGCCACCAGGTGGACCCCAGGTTTGTGCTCTGCTTGGGGCGGGGGTGTGGTGGGGTTGTGGCCCCCAGGAGGGATTTGGCTCTGCCAAGGGAAAATGTTCTGCTAGTAAGTCCGTGAAAGCGTTACATCTGTCAGCTATTTTGGTCGCTCCTCCCCTGCTCTCCAGTTCGGCACCAGGGATGATTCAGGGCCCAGAATCCACGAGCTGGCTAGACTTTGGGCCTGCTGAGAGAGATCCAACTGGGGGAGGTGGGGGGGGGGGGGGTTTGAAAATTACCCAGACCTTTGCTGGCTTTTTAATTGCAAGCGACCAATTTAAACATAACAAAGAGTCCCCTGTTGCAGTGAGACATGATTCTGTGGGCTGGGTCCCTTGGAGACTCCCTGATGGACCTGCTCCAGGACACGGTCATTCAGAGTATACCTGGGTGCCTGTATTACCCTGTACGTTACATTCCTGCTCCCTCTGTAAACTCCAGCATAGTGCCTGGTCCTTTCCACTCGAGTCTCTTTGCACTGGCATGGCCTCCGCTCTCATGTGACTCCCTATTACCACACTCTCGCCGCTCTGCTGTCCGTTTGTCTGTGTCATCTGTCAGCAAAATGTAGCCGAATATATACAGTATAATGTCCTACTGTGTAACCAGTGCACATATAAGGCAGGGATGCAATTAAAATTTACTGATCTTGTGGTTCCTGCTTACTAGGCAGTTGGAAATGATTTTGTGAGTTTAGCCAAAAAAGCATCGTAAAGTTAATTAAAAAGTAACACATAACGCTTTTGGGATCCGGATTATTTTATCTTTTGTGATAAACTCTGGCTTCATGTTCTGCTATTCAGAGGATCTAGAAAATATGCCTCAGGTGTCCAAGAACTGCTCTGCCATCATTTCTGACCTTCGCTTCCGAGAGCCACACTCAACGCGGGTTCCGCAGCGAGCGACGGAGATGCCCAGTACACCAAAAGTGAGACCTCAGGAACAGTGGCACTGAGCTCTGGGTTCTCTGCTGACCACAGTAGAACCTCAGAACCCTAACACATGGTGCAGTGTTCCAAGGTTGGTGGATACAATTTTGTGAGACGTATGCTAATTCAAATTCCTGATAATCATTTCCATTATGACTACGTTGAGGTAAAGTGCATTAGCAAATACCTACATATAGAAATACGTTGAACTGTGAATTCAGTATAAGGGCAGTAAATATGCAGAGTTTGATTCCTTTAGTGAGAAATGCTATATCTGTATTAATAAACGGTTTCCATTGTGGCATTGGAGCATAGTGGCTACAACCAGGAATCTGGCCCGTTGATGTGTGTGGTTTGAATTAGAGATTCAGAGGGGGGGGGCACATGCTAATGAGGCAGCACTGAGGGGGTAGCTTTGCTTCCAGCCCACGTTGGCAGAAAGGGATGATGGGATCGTGTATTAAAAAGCCTGGTGAACACGTGTGAGGGTGCACGCCTCGGCCTTTATGGTCAGGGGTCAGGAGGCCAGCAGACAGGCATCGGGAACGAGTGTGAAACCAAGAAGGGAGACTTCTGAAGGGTCGACGGAAAGGGGAGGGGGGCGGGAGCCTGGACAGGACGCCGAGGTGAAGTCGAGGTGTTGGTGATGAAATAACGCAGGTCTAACCCACGGCTACATTTTAACGTGCGAGTGGGTGTCTGACTGAATGATTGTGTGCAAGACTGCCAGATGATGTCATAGGCAGAATGCAGTGGCATTTCTACTATTTATTATCCCACGAAAGGCTGTGCATGAACGGACTTGTTGAAGTCGAAATGCGGGGAGAAAATAGGGCGGGAAGGTGGTAAGGACAGAAGATTTTTCGATAGGGTTAGTCTTCATTTGCCTTCATTTTCCTCTTCCTCTTAATTCAAACAACTGGAGAAGAGCCAATAACATCTGCGTCCTCGTGATGTTAGCATCGCGCGGTGTGGAGAATCTTACCCAGAATCACCACTCCCTTTGCCAGGAAGATCATTCGAATCAAAGAGCTCGTTTCGCTCAGTTATTTCAATAGAATTTACAGATTTACACAGTGTGTTAAAAATCAAACACAATATGGTTTCCGTAATAGCATGGCAGCCCTAGAACGCTCAGTTATTTGGTCCCATTCCGGGTTCCGTTGCGGCGAGCACATGGAGTCCTCTGCCAGTGCGAAATGGCTACCAGATGTGAATCTTCGCATTTGTAATGAGAGCAGCTTGTCCATTCCGTCTCCCCGCGGTGGCTCACACAGTCATGGTTGCAAACACATATGCGAACGGCCGGTCGCATGTGATCCCGCTACCGCACGTGGACACTGAGGGCTCGAGGACTCTCATGTTATAAACCCCATGGGCTCTGACACAACCACTTCACAAGTCTCTGATGCAGACAACAGTTTCCTGGAGAAGGTCCAGGTAGGAAAAATGTCCCATGAGTGTTTGAATGCAGTCATGGACCTGACCTCCCTCCTCCCCTAATTAAACATCGTGGTCTATCTTTATCCCCATAATAAACACAGCCTAGTTCTCTAGGATGGTGTTTGTCGGTCAGAGATAGCTTGCAAAATGACAGTGGCCTCATCTGGGAAGACTCATGGGCAATAAACAGCTGTGAGAGGTTGGAACGCAGCCGCTGCAGTGAGGCTTTCAGCTGAACACTGCACTGCAAATCGGGCTAGGGAAGTCGACAACGCCGCTTAACACGTGACGATGCTGTAAGCTGGAGTGCTGCCCTTCCGGACACGGAGAGCACAGGCTGTCGCACGTGCAAGTTCAAAGGCTGTTGCTCTGGAAACGGAACGAGCTTCTCTAGGATCCATCTGGAGAGGTATTGCTCTGTTTTTCTTCACGTCAAAAAGCAAAAACCGTCTCAATATACGTCTGCTAACTAACATGAGCTTAAGCAACAGTAGCATGATGAAAGTTCCTTTCATTTAAACAGACTTCCAAAAAACACAAATTGAACTGCTGCCCTTGACTGAGTCAACTTCATGCTGTGCATTTGAGCATTTAGGTCCTAAAAGTATGGTGAGAGTCACAATTATCATCATTATTCACAATATTCTATTGAGGACTCACAATTTATGTTTCTAAATATAATTCTTATTATTTCAATTTTTTAAACACCCCCCTCCCCAAACCAAAATCAAGCCACCCCATCCCTGCTTGAATTTTTTTCCTTTTAAGTAAAATCTTTTTCATTCCCACCGAAACAAAACCTTGCGTGTCTTTTTCACCTTTACTTTTTCTTATCCCTTTCTGCTCCCTCTTAAAAACTCATTTAAGGTCACTTTCCCCTATAAACCTGCTATTCGCTGTTTAATCTTTGTGCTGCGGTCATCTCAGGATCTACTGTCATATCCAACAGGATGTGTCATTCAAATCCCTTCCAAATATAGCTCCATCAAAGTGAACAACGAAGATGCAGCAAAATCACAAGGGGATTTTTTTTAAGCAAAGTAGACAAGGAGACGAATTTAGAAATGCAGTCGAATTCACACGTGTGTTTTTATGCGTCTTTGTCGGTCCCCACGGGATGAACTTGGCCGTGGTTTTCACCATGAAAGGTGCCCGCGCTTGTATTAAAGAGCGCCGATGTGTTGATGAAAGACACACACAGGCTATCATTGTGCCTCGGTTACACAGATTTATGGATCTTGGAGCGAAGCTGTTACTGAGTTCATCCAGGGCGCCTCATGCAAAGCGCCATTAAGCAAGAGCCTCCCCCACACACGGTCCCGCAAAAGTGGGTTATAAATTTAAGCCGTACCCTTGGAGACCCGGTAGGTCGTCCTCTTCCGGGGGTATTTTTCTGTCTTAAAGCGTGTGAGGTTTATCGCGCATCGTTTAACCCCGACATTTGAAACTAAAACAATAGCCCATTTCGGAACTCATGCTGGAAGCAGAAAACACAAAATTATCTCAATTATTGTGCTTCCCACAGTTCTAAAGTACTGATGATATTTAATTAAAACAGTTCCCAACTTCTGTTTGACTTGCACTTGTTATGTGATCGGGGTGGGAGTGCGTTCTGATATTAAATGAATATTGTAATGATGTTATAATGATAAGGCGCTCGCTCCCGCCTCCCCCGGCCGGACCGCTGCTAATTTTCTTGCACATACACGAACTGGGGCTATTTTGGTTAAGCTTTTACCTCTCCGTTTACTTTCGTGAGGAAAACGACGGCAGGGGTCAGATCCTTTGCTTGTAGGTTTATGAGAACAACGCAAATTTGCTTTGTAATTACACCCCCCCTCCCCCCCACCAAACACATGCACACACAAACAAACAGAGAGAGAGAGAGAAACACACTCTTTTTGCATTTACTTTCCAGTTTTTTTTCAAGAACAGTTAACCTTGCCGATGCTGAAATGTGTTCACTTACTTTACATCGTCTTTTATGTCGCTACATCGTCGTTGTTCCTTTAGGTTGTGATGCAGACCCTTGAATTTTAACAAGTGCCACATAATCCAACTATATAATAGCAGCCTGACTGAGGTTCATCATTCTCTAAATACATCTTCCATCTCCTGCTTAGACAAGCTGTTCGGATACATCGATAAGCACGCAGACTTGAAGTCTCATGGACTCATGTTGAACCTGAAGCTGTAAATCACCAACTTTGCATTAAAGACTATGCCTTACAAAGGTCAACAAGTTGGAAGAGGTCAAGGGCGAATCAATCGAGTTAAAAATGATGGTGAGGTTGTCAGGAAAGCAGATCGAGGTCTGCAAATTTTATTCACCACCAGAACTTAGCTGCTGAGGACAATCCTGCATGTTTTGGTACAAATGGCCGCATATGAATTGTAACATCATGTTCTGTGCCTCTTGTGTTTCTATGGTTATGTGTCCCTTGGGTAAAAATAGGTGGTGAAAAAATTAAATAGGGTAGAGGTGTGTGTGTTTGGTTTGGAGGTGGTTGTAAAGCTAATTAACATTATGGCTTTAACATTCGACGCACATCTGCAGGACACCTGGAGATGAAACGTAATGTGTGCGACAGCTGCTTCCCGCATGGCAACTTAATCCTAACCGCCCACCACCTGAGACAAAGGCACAGCCCTGTTGTGGTAGACTTTAGCGTGTTGAGGGTACTATCACGGGGTCACATTATTTGACTGTTTCATTTTTTTAAATTGTTTGCATTGAATGCGTGTATTTCTTGGCCCAGGTTTGCTTTATGGACCCAGATGAATGTTTGCTTAAACCAGCCGTTTGTAACCAGTGTGACACGTGTTACAGCAAAGGAGAGTGCAGTGAAGTTCATCGCCGTTGGACGTGGCTTATAGCAAAACACGGTCCAACGTGGCTGGGAAACCGATTGTGAATGAGCTGGAAGCAGCGCGGGGGGGCTGTGTTACATTCAGAGGTTCATTGAGCGTGTACTGCATGCAGAATTATTGGGCAAATATGGATTTTGCTTGTATCTATATTTTTCAGCCAATAGTTTCAGCCAAGATGAATCTCCAACTAAGAATGGACTGTTTAACAATACAGCATGATCAGTATTTGGTCTGAGTACTTCCTTTTTGGAGTAAAACAGGAGACCTTCAATATTTTTCTGTGTATAATTACTATGCAAATTATTATTACAATTAAGATGGGCCTCGCAATGGACCTTAAAGAGAGCAGAAGAAAAAAAATTAAGTGCCAGTCAAAGGGATGCAAGACAACTGGAAATGCCAAGCTTTCAAAACATGACGTTAAAATGAAAAATTAAACTCCTATTGTTAAATCATCGTGGATTTAAATACATTCTGCTAAAATCAGCTTATGTTTCACTGTATTGAAAATATTGATCATATATCACTAAATCGAATTCTATTGTCTCACAGTAACATTTCAAATATCACCAGATGTTGAATCACTGCCTTGCAAAATCACATTGTATCATGGCAAAGGCTGCAATTTACACCCTCTTATTTTATAAAGGTTTTGTGGACAGATGAGATTAGAGTGACTCTTGATGAAGCAGATGGACAGGCCAATGGAGTGATGATGTGGGCTACAGGTATCAGTGATGAACTTGTCAGATGTCTCCAACTTGCTTATGGTGTAAAAATAAACTACAAGATCTACTGCCAATATCTTTATGATACCTTCTTCAAACACTGGTACAGGAAGAAGTCAGCTGCTTTCTAAAAGGTTGTGATATTCGTGCAGCACAATGTTCCTTCCCTTGCATCAAAGGATTCCACAGATTGGCTAAGAACGGCTCAGAAGGTGATTGAATCATGAGCTGCTCCCATTGAGGACTACTGGGCCTTCCTAAAGTGTGACATTTACCAAGGTTCTTTTATGTTCATTTGTAACAGACTAATGTAACATTTTATCTCTTAAAAAAAAATCACTTTTGAATTTTCTGCCCAACTTGTGCAAAATATTATCTCCAGAAATAGTACTTACCTAATAATTCTTGTATTCAGTCTATAAATCATCACTGCAGATGTAGCTTACAAGATTTTCTCTCCGCTGCTGCTATTTATCTACTCTTGAATCCAGAGGCGGGTTTGTCATTTCTGGGCCCCCACTTTGGGCCCCCTTTCCCCCCAGTGCAGTGGCCAATGGGGGGGGGCTCCCAATCCTCAGGGGTGCCACACAAATACATGGTTCGAATGGTGTTAAATACTGCAGATGGAACCCGTGGAGATGCCGTCTGACAGAGCATGTGAACCAGCTAATGTTAATAATAAATTCTGGGCTTTTTGAGGGCAAAGGCTATGGGGGGTATCCATCCATCCATCCATCCATCCACCCATCTTCTGTAACCGCTTCCTGTGTGCTCATCACATTGCTGTGGGTGGGATGCTGGGTCCATGCCCATGCTGGGGATCTGCTGGCCACAGGTATTAGCAGCCGCAAACAATTCCGAAGGACCTGCGTACTTCCCCTTGTTTGTTTGCGTTTCTCCGGTTTAATCAGGCAGCCGGCGCACAGCTAGCGTTTTGCGAAGGCGGCTTTCTGGGCAGACACGGCAAGAAGCAGGAGGCTGAGGAAGGCTGCGGTTTGGAGCGAAGAGGGGAGCTGAAAGGCAACACCAGTGAGAAAGTCCAGTCAGGAGAGACGGCCCAGCGCCAGGGAGGGTGGGGGCGCAAGCTGGGAGTTAGTGAGGTCTGCTGCGGTCACTGCACAATGTACTTTCCCTCTTACCTCCATATTCCTAGAACATTCTTCATGGCTGCCTGTGTGCATTTATTCTACCTGTATTCAATGACAGTAAGTGGTTGTGTAGGTTGTATCTACTGAACACGAGCCTGAAGGGATTTTTCCCGGCCTCTTTGAAGCAGACAGGCTGGACTCCCTAAATTCAAGTCAATCCACGTTCCTTGAAAATACCATCAGCTCTAACTGGCCTATCGCTCTTACCTCATGCATTCGACTAAACTCTTCAGTTACTTTTACTTCTGAAGTTATGTTCACCTCGATGTTTGTTTGGCTCGTTTGATGTTTGTTTGGCTCGATGTTTGTTTGGCTCGTTTGATGTTTGCCGTGTCAGTTGTACATGCTACATAAGAAATATTGCACTTATTTTGGACAACTTACCGTTTTTCAATACAGGACAATCCCATAAAATACTGGGTGCCGCTGACCCTGTTGAGGTTATACTACCGTTAGCCTGACAACTACATTCTCCACTGGATGAGAATGTTGGCTTAAAGGTCAGAGGTTAAAGGTCGAAGCTGGATGCCCAGTTTTTCCATGCCTGTTAAAAACCACTGAGTTTCCTGTGATGAACCCATTTTTAGTGGTCGGGTAATTTTTCCAGGGACCGCGGCCAAACGTCGCTTTGCTGGGCGGTTGATGGTGAAATTCACCGTAACCGAAACCGCTGGGATAAAATGGGGGGCAATGGGGGGAGAGGGGCCCTTCCTGCGGGCCCCAGGGGCAGTGGGCAAGGGGGCTTATCTGCTGTTCTAATTGTTTAATTGGAGTAATTACTTGGATGGTTAGACACCTGGTGCCTGAGAATTGGGTGGCTAATTATAGGGGAGCTCCTGTGTCAGGAGAAATGCAGACTCAGCCCCCAAGGCGTCTGGGTGCACAAACAGTGCTCCCCCTCTAGAGTGATCCAGAGGTGTGTCAGGGACCGTGTCACCTCAGAACTGAACCTGTGTCACAGGAACATGGGGTACAGGAGGTCAGTCTGCTGAGTCTCCCGAATCTGACGCTTATACGTGACACTGGAGTCCCGGGGGGGGGTTTCCCGGGGGGGGGGGGGTTCCCGACTTCGCCAAACTAGCATCAAAGGGAGGGAATAAATGACAAACCTATTAGCATGTTATTAAGAAGCACTGTGTCAACAGACCTACCTCCTGGAATCAATTACATTCTTTTAGTTTGCTCCCTATATATATATATATATATATATACAAAACCTTTCCACTCACTGCAGGAAATGGTGGATTTAAGGCTTATTTTGCCACATCCTCAGCAATAATTAAAACGAACGGAAACTGAACAGAAATGTTTAATCATTGGCAGAGGTAGTTGTACTAATAAGCATGTTTTTATTTCGTAAACATGAATATAACGTCTTTAAGTACAAACGTGTAAGCCAGATGTGTGCTAACCGCGGTATCAGCGGGTCAACACACTCCAAGCCGAGCACTGTGTGCTGTAAACGCACTCCAAGCCGAGCACTGTGTGCTGTAAACGCACTCCAAGCCGAGCACTGTGTGCTGTAAACGCACTCCAAACCGAGCACTGTGTGCTGTAAACACACTCCGCTTCATATTAGGCAGTTCTTCGGCTGTCATTCGGTGAACCTTACTGTGGAATAATAGCTTGTGAGAGCGGGTGGGCCATGTCCAGTTGATTGCACCAGCTACTCCCAGTTTGGAGTGGATGGCCTCACAACCTATCAACAATGTTTTTGCAGCATTGGGTGGCGCCATCCATTCATGAGACTCTAGATGTGACAGGGGGCTTTTGAGAGAGAGAGAACTCAGCTCTGTGGGGTAAGGGCCGGCACGTGGATGTCTGGGGGTGTACCCATCTTCCTTTTCCTGCCTTGGAAATGTAATTTTTTTAGCAGACACTTTAATCCAAAGTGATATATGTTTGTAAAAGCAGGGTCAGCCAGTCCCTGGAGCAGCTGGGGTTAAGGGCCTTGCTCAGGGGCCCAATGGTGAAATCACTCTGCTGACCCTGGGATTCAAACCAGCAACGTCCTGATCACAGGCGCAGCCGTCTCACCCGCTGGGCCACACACCGTATCCTCTTTTCATAGAGGCCGTGGGAAGATTATCCAGAATAAAAGACAGAACACGGCACATAAAATCCTTCTGGATAAGCCATTCCTTCTGCACTCTATATTTGTCCTCCGAAAAGCGAGGGGGAAGCCATTCCTCTATTCCCACATGAAAGCGGAGTGTAGATCACGATCCCAGTGCTTCGGTTCGCTGTGAGGTTTAATTACTTTATCTGTAGCTTGGGGAAGAGGCAGCCAGAGAGCTGATGTATAGAAAACAAACAGAGGAAGGCCAAAGCATACAGGCACTGATGTGGACTGGGAATAGTGGGCCGTCTAAAAGCCCAAGAACTGCTGCCATTCAGGTCTGGGGCTGCGTTTGTGCGAGTGTGTGTGTGTCTGTGTGTGTGTGTGTCTCTGTGTGTGTTTGTCTGTGTGTGTGTGTCTGTGTGTGTGCGCATGGCATTCTGCATACATATATATATAAGGTACTTTTCATCTCACAGGAATTGTTCGACCATTGTGCTGCACATTACTGTTAACATAATACTTTTCTGCACTTTATCATCATTGTACATCTGTGCTATTTGCACATCCCCATGTTTCCTGTTTATTACTTGTCCTGTCTTGTCCTGCATTGCACTGCTGTTTGTCCTGCATTGCACTGCTGTTTGTCCTGCCCCCCCGCATCTGTCCCCTACCCTGCAACTGTGGTGCAAGAATTTCACTATTCCTCCGATCACATGTCAATAAGACATGAACCTTGCATTATTTAAACACAACATTGAAATTTATGCGATCACGTGCTGGTCTTTTTTTGTGTGCGTGTTTATGCCTGTGTCTGAGTCTGTATCTGCACACATTCGTGTGTCCGTGTGCTTGGTCCAAAAGGTCCCAAATTCAGTGTTCATGTCTCTCTGGCTACGTGAGGCTAAATGAAGACGCAGCCAGACTGTCGGCGGTCAGGCGAATAGCTCAACTAGTGGCCAAAGAGTTGCTTGATTCACTATACTGGTCAAAGCTGTAACCTCGAGCCAAAGTACTTAACCCGACTCACTCTGGCATACGGCAACATGAAGGGATGCCAGTGAGATAAACAGGAAGCTGTGTCTGTCCCTTTGCTGCGGAATCATCAAATCAAATAATGCAAGAAAAGGTAGAAGGTGCCGCGGTTCTTAGCTCATCCATAAGTATTAAAACTTTTCATACAACAGATCATGCAAATAGTCAAAAGAGAAAGACTTCATGACAGTCAGCTGTCCTGGTCAACCTCAATTGGGCAACCCCACACCCTACGCTATGGCCGGCACTTTCTGGAAAGTCAGCATTCATCTCTCTGTGCCTGTGGTCTTCCCCAGAGCTGCAACATAGTAACAGCTTAGCGTGAAATAAATAATCCGCGCTAATGTGTAATTAGCACGCAGTGTGAGCATTGCCGCTCTGTCTGTACCTGTGTCAGTTGTCACAAAGGAAAGCTGGCGTCTTGCTCTCAGCTACGTCACCATGGAAACGGCACCAGCGTGACGCCCTTTCGTCATGCAATTACCAACATGCTGACAGGCCGCGGCGCCAGGATAGCGGAGCCTGATTGAAAGGTTTTGAGCAATAGCAGCCGTACAGTAACAAGACAGTAACAAAATAAAGGCAGGTTATATTTGGTACCCTGTAAAGACATCATTGGGTGCTCTGTGGTGAACCTTCCAGAACTTTCTGACTGTGTTCGTATATCAGTGGCCTTAAGCACACTCAGAATCTGCCCAGCAAGAGACGCGCATGAGAAACTAGTGAGTATGGGTTGGATTGGTGGGGTGTGTCTTTGTAGGTTAGGATCCTGTGTTTATAGTGAGAAAGTTACTGGTTCCAATCCTGTGACTGGCAGAATGATGTCACTTCAGCTCCTTGGCTGACCCTGCTCTGATCCTCATTACTCTGTTGCTGTAGACCAGTGTTTCTGAATCCGGTCCTTGGGAACCCCCAGACGGTTCACAATTTTGCTCCCATGCGGAGCAAAAATGTGAACTGTCTGGCAGGGACCTGGGAGGTAGCAAAAACGTGGACCAGCTGGGGGGTCCCAAGGATTAGTTTAGGAAACACTACTGAAGACAATGGTCTTACCTAAATAAATGTATGACTGGGATAGCCTATCAGTATCCGTGACCCTCTGAAGTTTCTGGAAAGACATTACCCAGCCTCCTGTTAATTGTGGCCAGAACGTTTTGCATCATCACATGCTATTTGTATGCTGCACCATGTTCCTGGAGGAACGTTATTTCGTGCCACTGCACCTGTATGCAATGGTGGGCAGGGTTCTGCTAATCCGCTAACCGCTAATTAATGAAGCAAACTTTTTCATTAGCAGATTAGCGTTTCCGCTAACTTTGAAAACCGTTAGTGGACCAGTTAGCTTCCGCTAAATGTAGTCCCACTAACCGTAGATCCGTAAGCATTTTATCACAGGTAAAGTAAATAAAATTTTACCGTCAAAAACATTTGCAAATCCTAGCGTCACACATATTTCTTCTGTTTTTTGTGAGCATATCTGCAACAGTCTATTTAGTGTGCTGTGTAAACACAAGACATGATTAGTCGATAACTTGTCATATTTATGGTAGTCTGGGCTAAATTTAAGTAAACGAAGATAAGGTCTATTTAAACTGGGGTACACTGACCAATAAAGAACTGAGACCCTACTTCCTAGTTCTGGGTAAACGGCACCATTTTCTGTGCCCACCACTGATGGTATAACAATAGAGCTCATTGACTTGACTTGAACTGGAAAGGGAACGGCCCTTGAAAGTCAATGCTAGATCTCAAAAGAGTACAAGAAGCTGACCCGTGCCTTCTGTTTAAGAGCATGTTACATGCACGCTCCGTAAAAACCATCCCCAAACGGCTCTTAGTTGGACTAGTTAACGCTAAATGCTCCGTTGAATATCCAGCTGTACAAATACGTGAAAGTGTTAGCCACATTCCTTATGGTTAAAGGTATGACCTGTGAGAAAACGCGGCATTAATAAAAGTGTGTGCCATTTTGGCTGTGTTATGTAAATACACCGGGGCTGCTTCTGTGGAGACTTTGGCTGTGAGTGCAGAAGCGTTCGAGCTGAAGAGGGCATACATCTAAGGCGGCGGGTGACCGCATGCGGAGTGAATCCCGCCCTCGTGTTAGGGGATTTAAGGGGGGGTCCATGGCCGCCGTCTGCCCCGCGACGCGTCTGTGATGTATGGCGAGCTTAGTCACAGGCAGGGGGGGGGGGGGCCGCAGGAGAAGTGGGAGGGGGCCGCTTATGAGGAAAGGACAGGGGGGCAGCACGAGGGCCCGCTGTTTCCAATTATCCGCGAAAGTGTGCTGGTGGGCGGGACAGGAAATGAAGAGAAAAAAAAAAACAGCCGGAATGAACTTCC
>JAODJU010000095.1:4272691-4283426 GCA_026776725.1 Gnathonemus echidnorhynchus
ATAGATAGATAGATAGATAGATAGATAGATAGATAGATAGATAGATAGATAGATAGATAGATAGATAGATAGATAGTTAGTCTCATAATCTCACTGCCATGTGCAGCTTTAACATCCAAAGACACATAATCTTTTCAGCAGACAGATAATTTATCATATTCTATTTAGTTTTCTTAAAATAATTTAGTGTGTTTTCTCTCTCTCTCTCTCTCTCTCTCTCTCTCTCTCTCTCTCTCTCTCTCTCTCAGGACATGGGCGTACTTGCACGGTTGTGCATTTTTCTGTTTGGATTTTATCACTGCACTTTCACAAGTTGTCTGTTAGGTCCCACTTGACTGTAAAATGCTGCACAGGACAATCCATTATTTTTTTTTTTCAATAGATGTCTGTCCAGAAAGAATCGGAGTGATCCAAAGTCTGTTCTGGGAAACGGCATCCAGTGATTCTCACACAGTGCAGGCCGTTTAGAGTCACCAGACTCAACACACTAAATATGATTCAAGATTCATCCACACTGGGGCCGCATTAACCCTCCCCCCCCCCCGGCCGGATCACCACACATCTTGTTGTTGTCATTTTCATGGTGATCAGGCGAAATGTGTTCCGTTAAAATTTCCCCTTCCAATCCCAGCATCGTAATGTTAGCATAGGAATCTGTAAGCATCTAAAATCATCACTTTCACCCCCCCGCCCCCCACACGGCACACACACTCCTCCTCCTCTGTAAAGGTGCCTTTGTTATCCGTGTAGGGATTCGTAGGCAGTTTATAGCAGGTCTGGGCCCCGCCCTTCCTCACCGTGCTGTTAAAACAGACCGTTCAGCAGGATTATGATGCGAACATTAAGAAGCAGGTGTTTCCGCTTAAGTCGCGCGGCTTACGGCTTCACACAGCTGTACAGATGGGTTTTACCGGAGCGCTGCCACCGTGGGCAGAGAGGTTAGCCGTAATGACACGCTAAGTGCTAAGTGTTCGGGCGCCTCGCTGTTCTGAATGAGGCTGGGCAGCCAGGGGGCGTCACGGTGCCGACTGTAGCCTCAGCTGTCCCCATTAGAAGTGCCATTGGGTCCCCCTAAATAACTAACTAACTAACTAATTAATAAATAAGGAATTGAATACAACCTACGTACGACCATTAATGCTTGGTACTGCTTACCCACAGCAACACATTCAAATCTGTAAACCCAACACCCAACATTATGATAGTAATTCATAGAGACTATTAGATTTATTTCTTCTTATGCTAAGTATTTTATTTTTTTTTCTGTATTTTAATAGTCAATACTATTTAACTATTTAGTTATTCGGTTTAATTTTATTTTGTATTAAAGGGGATGGGGGTGTGTGGGGGGGGGGGTATTAATAACAAGACCAGCATTTGTACCTTTTGTACCATTGTTTAAGCTCAAATAAATAAAGTAAAATAAAAAAATAATATAAATAAAAATATAAATTAAAAAAAAGTTGCATTGGGGTGGTCTGCTCATAGCCCATCCGATACCCGATTATACCCAAGATTAATCCAATATCACCCTGATATCCAGCTATTCGTTTTTGCTTTTATCTCTCACTCTATTCATGCCTCTTTTTTAAGTCCCGTTGATCCTTAAAGAAGACTTTCAGATATGTGTGAGGGTGTGGTTTTTGTCATCCCAGAAATGTATTTACTTAAAAAAACAAAATAAAAAAAGAAAGGTATGCTTCTGGGGGCTTTCCTCATGGATGCGACAACTTACTGGGATGAAACCAGCAGCCTTCTGGATAGTGTCCGTGTCCTTCACCACTGCGGCATGGAAGAAAGGCAGTTAGGGGATCCTCACACTGATGGCTACAGGTGTTTTTTTTTTTGACTGACATCCTTGCTTCCTAAACACCTCGTCCACCAGAATCTCAAACGGATGACTTCACTGGCTTTCCCTTGTTTTCCCGCCAGAGAAGGAATGATGTAAATGTTTGACAGTTACCAAAGGACCTGACACGAGTCCTGGAGGAATTTGATTTTCTTCCACAAAATGTTCACTCAGGAATTGGAGGATGATGCTCTTTAGTGTGAATCAACCAAAGAAAAGTCTCACACTGTTTTTAATAATGGAACCTGTGTTCAATCATTTTTTAATGTTCTTGTTGTCTAATATGATTTACGTGAGAGGGGCTCTGTGCCAAATGCACACTTTATAGGGATTTCATCAGAGGAGTTTAATCTTGAAAGGATGAAGATGATCGCCTTGTCTATTCTATGTAGCACCTATTCGGAATATAATGTCCTGTCCCATATGTTTTAGCTACTGATAGATGCTGTCCCCAGTTTGTGGAAGAGCACATTCCTTTGCACTGATCATGTTTCTGTTTTGTGTATGGAACTGCTGGCAACATGGATAAAATATTCATTTTATTTTATTCTCTTTGGTTTTCCTGGAGAGAATTTCCCTATTATGGTGATGGTCAATGGGGGCT
This sequence comes from Gnathonemus echidnorhynchus, assembly GCA_026776725.1. Classification (NCBI taxonomy): domain Eukaryota; kingdom Metazoa; phylum Chordata; class Actinopteri; order Osteoglossiformes; family Mormyridae; genus Gnathonemus; species Gnathonemus echidnorhynchus. Next base: position 4,275,145 of record JAODJU010000095.1, read on the forward strand.
GCGGTTCAGTCCCATTTGTTGGGGGGTTTATTGCCCCTCCTGGCCAGCTGTTTGCCTAAGGACTGTGGCATCCTCTGTCCAGCTTGTACGAATCCCACAATCCTCCCTGCTTGACTTCGAGAGTTCCCAGGGCGGCCCTGTGATTGGTGGAAACGGCTGGGCGGTGGAGGTGGTTAGCGGGGGTAGGTGGCAGTGGGCCATCGCAATAGTGAGCCCCGCCTGGGAACGGCGTGATTCAGAACACATGGCCGCGTGGGGGTGGGAGACTGAAAATTCAGCAAAGACGGAAAGGCTGAGGTCATAAAGGAATCTCTCAGCTCTCTCTCCTGCTCCGTGTCCCTCCTCCTCCTACGTGGCCACGTGTGACACGGTCCACGATGGAAGTGCCACTGTCATCTGTGTTCAAGCACGTCCAGAGACACGTTTGGCTGTGGGTGGATTAGAACCTCGTAAAAATCGCAGCACAGCACAGTCATTTGCCATGGTGGGTGTTGCCCCAGGCCATCTTTCTGTAGCTCTTTTGTGCCCCACTGATACCTGAATGGTGGGAATTACTACCAGTTTTCCTCCTTTCAACACAGCCTGATTGTTGTTGTCATTTTACCTGTCAACAGTTTTTAGCAGGAAGTGCTAAACCTTAAACAGGAACACGGTCAAGAAGGACTCAACCAAAGGTATGTCGATACAGTTCGGCAGGGTAAACACTTACAGTCAGAAGAAGCACATGAACCAAGAGGACCACAAACATGTATATGGATTAATGCAGAAATATGACTCAAAGACATGAATAACAACAAACAACAGTTTGTGAACCTTGGTAAATGCACAGTTTTTCGCAGACATTCTGCTCAGTCACTGTATGTTTGTTATTCAGGGAAGGCTAAACCCCTTTCAAGCTTTTCGTGATCAACTTCGGGAGAACATTTTAAAACGAATTTGAGGAAGCACTTCTTTACACAGCGTGTAGTTGGAGTATGGAATAGTCTTCCTGCTAGTGTAGCGGAAGCTAAAACCCTGGGTTCCTTTAAATCAGAGCTAGATAAGATTTTAACAGCTCTGAGCTATTAGTTAAGTTCTCCCCAAATGAGCTTGATGGGTTGAATGGCCTCCTCTCATTTGTAAATTTCTTATGTTCTTATGTTCACACACGGTGCCACATGACTACAGTCAAAAAAGCCAAGGTCTTGTCTCAAAGTTAATAATATAGAGAGAGTCTGTGTTGATGGTCTTCCAGGGGCTGGCCGTAGAAGCTGAAGGGGATGGATGGAAGGTGAGAAGGTGACAGACCTCTGTGCCACTGGGCCAAGCTGCCCACACTGTCCTCTTGTGAGGCTCTCTGGGTCAGACCCGCTCTTCTTTCTGGCTCCATCTCCCATGACGTGCAATCTGAGATTCGCAGGCAGGCTTGGGTCCAGAAATGCCCGTCGGTTGCCCAGGGTGACCTGCGATGACTTTTTTGTTTTTGTCTGCAGATATGGCTGCCACGAAGCTGCCATTTTCCAGCTTAATCATCGCATTGCTCATTTCTACCGTCTCCCTGTTTATGCTGAAAATACAGACTTTAACCTCATGGCCTGCGGGGAGACCCGCTGAGCTGTTTATTTCATGAGCCCACTCTGACCACTTTTGAGGCCTTCTACTGTCAAGCTTTGGCTGTTTTTTTCCCTCTGCAAAGGGACTTTTCCAACTAAATTTAACTTTCCTTGTCACTCCACCTTTATTCCCATGCCGCGACTGTTTTCCTGTTACCTCTGCTTCTCTTTGGCAAAATCCAGAGAAAAGTCCCAGATTGCGGCGAAACGAATCTGAGTTGCGACCGTCAGCTAAATGTTTCTTATTTTATGCTAAAGAATCTGTTCGTTTTCTGTATTGCACGCCAACGCTCACTCACAGACATGGCAACCACAAAATGTGCATCTGTGCTGTGGCCTTTTCTTAAGGTGGCCCCCACAAGCGGACGCTGACTGAAAACCAATCCGTGAAAAGCAAAACAAAGGCCGCGATGTTGGCTCCACGCAGAGCCGGCCCGTTTCTGAGACTCCGCCTTTGTTTATTATTGAATTACCGTTCCACGGGGTCAAAACTGTCTTCCAGAAACATGGGATGGGTCCCGCCCCCCTCACAGCTTCACTGAGTTCTCCTCCTGCCCCTGCATTGTCAAGGAGTGAAAGCCTGAAGGTGATTGATTCACAGTCACAAACAGCGATCGTCAACCTGTCCGTACACAGACAAACGCGTCTTTGGCAAAACTCATCTGTGCTCGTGGCAAAATGTTTTAATTGAAAAAAAAAAAAAAACAATGTCAGCTACATTTAAAAAGATTATTTCCCTGGTAAAAATAGCATTCTGATCAGGGTGTGTGTCAGAATTTGCCATGCTGTTGACCGCGGTCCATAGATGCATCAGCTAAGAGCGTGTAAATAAGCAGTCGGCTTGTCAGGGCTGCCGTAGGAGAAATGCCCAGGGTGGGAGACTGTGGTGTTGCATATATTGGAGTCTGACCCAGCAATGGAAGCGAACAATGCAGGTCTGAAATTACAAAAAAGAAAATCCACAGGAGACCTCCTCATCCCCTTCGACTTGGCCGGGCCTGCCTGATTAGTGTCGGGCTGACATTTTATCAGAGAGCTGCCAATTTTTGGTGTTTGTCTCTGGATGGCAGCAGGCTAAAAGCGCGATAGAGCCATACCTTTCTCTGTGCCCGTGGGCGACTTGGCATGCCGTCAATGTGGAGTCGTTTGACTAGGCAGGCAGGCAGTGTCAGGAAGTCTTTAGCTTCAGTGTGTTTCTGTGTGTGTGTGTGTGTGATGGTACAAGTTCCCGCTTGTGTGTGTGTGTGTGTGTGTGTGTGTGTGTGTGTGTGTGTGTGTGTGATGGAGCCAGCCGGTATACCTTATCATACGGGGACATATTGTCCCCACAACGTGATGAATGCCCTTTTTTTCCATTATGGGGGCCAGTTTCCTGGTCCCCATAAGGGAAAACTCAATGTAATAAAAATCCGTGACTGCAATGAAAAAACTAAAAAATGCAAAAACTCTTGTATTTTGCTTGGTTATTTATGGTTAGGGTTAGGGCTGGGTAGGGGTTAAGGTTGTCAGAGTTAGCATTAGCATATTTCCCATAGAAATGAATGAGCGGTCGCCATAAAGATATGTTTACCCAACATGTGTGTGTGTGTGTGTATATGTGTGAGTATGCGTGTGTGTTTGTGTTCGTGTGCACGTATGTGTGTGTGATGCATGTTCCCGCCTGTATATTCGCATGTGTGAGAGGCCACGTGTGTTTCTATATGTGTGTTTGTTTGGATTCCATGTTCCCTTGAGCAATATCCTTAGCCTTGATTGCCCCATAAATTTCCATCTGCTTACACGGGCTAATGTGTCAAACTGTAAAGCCGCACAACTTGTTCTGGATAAAAGTGTCTGTCGAGAAAAGGTTCAACGTACTGCGAAGTAACTGAACACTTTTGTAGACTCTGTGGTTATATTTAAGATCATATTTGTACAGCTTAAGTTTCTAGGGAAACCCCTTGCTGGTCTGTGAGTCAAGCAGAGGTCATGGCAGACATTTTATCAGTATGGCTCAGCCTCTGTCTTTAGGCTAATCATTAGCTACACTTACATGGAGCCTAATAATCCGTTAATAATCAGAATGAAGCTAGGTCAGGATGAAATTCGGGGTTTTCAGCTTTGGTCAGCTGGCTGGCATGAGATTTTCAGTTCAAGGCACACGCTTACATGCATGTAACAGTTTTATTACCTTGTAAGTAGTCTGTAGGGTTTGCAAACTACCCCAACGCTTTTGATGTAGCTAATTTCAGGTCTAGAAAGGAATAATATACACTGCCTGGCCAAAAAAAAAGTTGCCATTTGAATTTATATCAGCAAATACTTAAGAGCCAATAACTGGATCATTATTACAGCTCAGCAACGTTATGCAGCAATAAAGTGAAGTCAGCTGAGTACCTGAATCTACTGACTGGCCAGGTTACACCTCCATCCATCATCAGTGGGTTTTTCTTCTCTGTTGGCATGGGCATATTCCAGGACAAGAATGCCAAGATTCACTGGGTTTGAATTGTCAAAGAGTGGTTCAGGGAGCATGAGTAATCATTTTCACGCATGACCACAGAGATACCTTAACTTCATTGAAGGTCTTTGGGATGAGCTGAAGGAGGCTTTATGGAGGTTCAACTCACTTGTCCGTACAGGATCTCGGTGAGAAATGAATGCAAATCTGGATGAAAATAAAAGGTGAGATGTAGCATAAGCTTGTGGAAACAATTCCATGACAAATGTGTGCCATAATCAAAGCCAAAGGCGGTCCAATGAAAGTGTAAGTGTCATGGCGGATACATGAGACTTGACAACCCTGGATATTGTCTATCGTAAACACCAAGATAGGAATGAATTACCCCAAACCCACTGAATTTTCAATCAGATTGAAAGGGGAGGTGTAGACTTACAATAACCCATTAGACGTGGATCGCCTTCTGTGTTTGTTACTCTCTGCTCATGTCCATCACCTGCAGTACATTGTGATGTGGAAACCAAGGCCAAATGAAGAGATGACTTTTCTTCGAAATAGTTTAAAAGACTCGGAAATAGTGGAAACCCCCAACAATGAGCTGCTTAAGGGTGTGTGGGAAAAGCTAAGGGAGGCAGGAGTAGATTGTCTGACACAGGATTGTTTGACGTCTGTGCAGTGCTCACTTTCTCATAATTTCTAATTATTTCTTTTTAATAAAAAAGAAAAAAAAAACTGGAAAAGGCTTAGAGGGTACATTAACTATATGGCTATATTCCATCTTTGCAGACTGGCTGTGCGGCAATGCAGGTTGGAGACTAGTGCGTAGGTACAGAAGATCTAATCCGGTTGCACGCTTTGGACATAAAGGCGATTCACTTTATTTTGCGTTTGTGTAATCAGTATACTCACAACCATCAACCGCGATGGTTTCCTTCCCAATGTGCTAATTATGGCTAAATATGGCTACTGTGTGAACATATGTGTCCTCTGTGCTTTAAGTTCGGTGGGTCCTCACCAGCGACATCCATAAGCTCTTCTCAGTGATTCCAAATCGATTGGCGACTATGGGGCAGGAGACCTCCAGTCTGGCTGCTGTGGTGTCCCAGCTCACAGGCGGAGGTCGGAGGACTGGGCAGATGGCCGCAAACCCCCAGCTGGTCAAAGGAATGAGGTGTGTACCAGCAGTGCTGCCCCCTCCTGGCCGTTACATGCCACGTGAGCATGTGAGGCCTCACACAACGCATAGCTGATTCAGTAAGGTTACCGTTCATCTCCTCTCTTTCCCTGTTTATCCCACGTTCTGTGTTTTAATCTTCTCCACACCTTGGTCCTTCACGAGCTAAGGGTCGCTGTCAGTGCTCCAGAGAGGATGATGTGGAATATTGGAATCTGGCACCTAGGCTCCCAAAATGTGCGAAGCTGCAGCTGTTTTTTAACATTTTTGCTTGCTTAAGAAAATCATTCACGGTGTCATAGACTCGGCAACTTATCATCCAATGAGAGGAAACAGACTTCACGTTTCCATAGAAACTGTACAATGAATAAAGCTGATGTTGTGATGCTGTATTTCTAAGTGATGATTATGACTCCAGCAGGGCGATAAATTCTCGCCGATGACGACAGAGCTATTTGCAGTTGCTATGGAGATGCCGCGACCTTGCTAGTGTCTCTAAGTGATTTCATTCCTTTCTGATTTCCGCAGATGTGATTTCTGTGTTACCTGTCAGCGGTGATTTAGCGTTAATGTATAGAACGAGGCCACAAGCTAATTTGTTTTGAGTATCTGAACGCATTACTCAGATTTCGTCAGTAAATACGTAATCGTTTCCAGGTTTTGCCGTCCCACTGAAACCTTATAGTCTTGTAGGATGTCTGTCAAAGAATGATTGCCTGCTATAGGCGTGCGGAAGAGGTGTGTGGGTTTCAGGCGGGTCGAGCTCTGGGTGAGCGGAATCAGGGGCTTTGCAGGTGGGGGGCTCAGTGGGTTAGGCTGCTGTGCCTGTGATTAGAAGGTCACTGGTTCAAATACCAAACTCGGCAGAGTGATTTCACCATTGGATATGTGAGCAAGGCACTTAAGCCCCAGCTGCTTCCGGGACTTTCTGAGCCTGAAACAAAAGGGATGTCACTGAATAAAAGCATCTGCCAAACAAATAAAATGCAAAGATTTGAGTGAATGCCTTCGGGGGGAGAGTGAAGGTAAACCTAAACCGTGGGCTGTGTTTGCCCTTGTGTGTGCATTCATGGATGTGTGTGCAAACCTGTAGGTGTCTGCACATCTACCTGAGTATTTACTTTATTTTTATGCTTAAAAAAAGATGAAGGGAGAGTATGGGTCTGACAAATGGATGGATTTAAAAAGGTACAAACAGCTAATTCATGCGGGTAAAGAAAGAACTTCCGTCTCAGACTAAAAGATAAAAACAAGGTATTGTGCAAACGCTGGAGACATTTCTCAGTTTTATTGCTTCTTTTTGGGTTGTTTTCTCCCATTATGACCAATAAACTGTGAAATGGAAAGAATTTATCGAGTGTGGGGAATGATGTGGAGTGTTTGGACATTCCTTAAACGCAGCCGCAGTCCCGTCCTGCAAGGCTGTCATTGCAGGCCTGTAACTGTGCTTCTATCCCAGTCTCCCCTTTAATGCTATTCGAGGAGATGGCTCCAGTCACAGAGAGTGGACGGTTTGTATCCGTGGCCCAGACGCCCCTGTTTAGTTTCCTGGTGAACAAGGCTGTCTTGTTGCCGGCCCCCGCCTGTGCAATGGGGGTAGGGGGGTCGGCAGGCTGCCGGCAGAGGGTGTTTTCACAGAGCCAGGTCGCGAGGTACTTTGTGCTGCTGCCTCGGCCCCGCCAGACTCCCCCAGTGCGTCGGGTCCCCACAGAGCTCGTCTGCGGAGCTCAGTGCATGTGGGCTCAATATGGCCAAGTTTCGAAACCCAAGCAAGTAGCCAGGATTGTGAAATTCCCCCCAATGACACCCCCCTTCTGGACAATCCTCTTTCGGGAAGGAACCTTTCCCACAATGCACCAGGTTACTTATCTTCCCCACCATGATATCAGTGTGATAGTCATGGTCAATGTAACTATTACCAGACACCTAACTCTTATCACCAATGAAGAGTTAATGAAGCAAACTCTCTCTCTCTCTCTCTCTCTCTCTCTCATTCTTTCTTCTTTTTTCCCCTCTGATCTTTCTCCAGGTAGGGGTATGCAAATCAGAATCCCTCTCCCTCCATGGATAGTCAGTGTACCCTCTAAACCTTGGCCCACCCTTAGCCTCACCGGCATTTGGTTCATGTCAGATTCCAAATCCCCGGATCCAACTCTGTCTCCCCCCCCCCCACACACACACACACACATACAAACCCTCCCACACCATCACTTTCCGAATGAATAAGAAACACATTTTTCGGGGTTGTCAGGACCACAGGCTGTGTCTCTGTCCTCCTGTGTTAGATTTCCTTCTTTGACTCACCGCAGTATAAACCAGTAATTCTGCTTTTTATAACTCTGCAGCCATGGATTCTCTGATGGACAGGATCTCAGACCTCTGCTCCTCTCCCGTTCTGGAGCAGGAAGATACTTCAGCCGCCCTCCCCCCTTGTCCAATACTACTCAGTCTGCAAAGGAAGAAGTGTGATTTATTTTTAATGTATCTCCTTGTTTAAACTGCAAATGATGTTCATGTGTGTGCTGGGTGTAGAAGCACCCCGGTCTGCAGGGAGATACCCTCGGTTAGGGGGGTCCTGTGAAGGTGTAGAAGCAACCCGGTGTGCAGGGAGATACCCTCAGTTATGAGGGTCCTGTGAAGGTGTAGAAGCACACCGGTCTGCAGGTGATATCCTCGGGTAGGAGGGTCTATTGAAGGTATAGAAGCACCCTGGTGTACAGGTAGATATCCTCAGTTAGGAGGGTCCGTGAAGGTGTAGAAGAACCCTTGGTGTGCAGAGAGATACCCTCAGTTAGGAGGGTCCCGTGAAGGTATAGAAGCACCCCTGGTGTGCAGAGAGATACCCTCAGTTAGGAGGGTCCTGTGAAGGTATAGAAGAACCCTTGGTGTGCAGAGAGATACCCTCGGTTAGGAGGGTCCCATGAAGGTGTAGAAGCACCCCTGGTGTGCAGAGAGATACCCTCGGTTAGGAGGGTCCCGTGAAGGTGTAGAAGAACCCTTGGTGTGCAGAGAGATACCCTCAGTTAGGAGGGTCCTGTGAAGGTATAGAAGAACCCTTGGTGTGCAGAGAGATACC
>JAODJU010000095.1:4283526-4309634 GCA_026776725.1 Gnathonemus echidnorhynchus
CTTGGTTAGGAGGGTCCCGTGAAGGTGTAGAAGCACCCCAGTGTGCAGGTAGATAACCTTGGTTAGGAGGGTCCTGTGAAGGAGGCCCTGATTCACAGAGACAGCGTGAACCTCAGCAGTCAGATGGCTCTCGCTGTCCCTTCAGGGAGCATTAAGGCTTCTGACTGAGTCCTGGGGGTCTAATGGCAAAGGGAAAAGTGACTATTTTGTCTCTGAAAAACAATAAATGGCTTTTTAGCAATGAAAAGTAGAAAAATTTCCCCTCATTATGATCTGGTTAATAGTTTTATTTTTGAAAACTGCCCTCTGAATTGAACCTGGATGAAATGATCGCTCAAGGTTTCTTTCATAAAAGAACAATATTAACCTGTGCCAACAACCTCTCCTGAAAGAACAGTTGGAGTGTGTTAGGTTACAGCCGAGGTCCAGTTGTGACTCGGTCCATGGCAAACAGGATCACAGGACAAAGGGTATAAGGAAGGACTTCATTCGGGTATAGGACTTTAGCTCAAATGTGACGGGAATGAAAAAACACAAGGCCATTGGACCAAACCAATGACTAGGGCAGGGTTAAAGGTCAGCCAATGTGCGCGTCATATGACCTCCTCCCATCCTGGGAATTAAGAACACCACTGGAATAAAACAGCGCATCCTACAGGAGGAAACAAAGCTGTTCAAGGATAAATGGAATTTTATTAAACCCCAGGCTGCCTCAGCGCCGACCCAAATCCTTATTTAGTATTAAGTATAATTTCCGAGAATTTCCAGGTATGAAAGAATGCGCTGCGTTTATTTTGGACCGTTTCGGAACACCGTGCACGTTTGGGATCGCACATGCAGGCCACCCGCTCCGTCCCGTGTGGGGTGTGACTGTTTTTGGACTCCTTCTCCATCTCCACGTCTGGAAGAATACATAAAAACCTGCCCCTAGTGACAGCAGGCTATTTTTGCAAATCAACTCCGAGCCTTGGGCTCACAAATCTGCCGGCAGTGGAAAAAAAAACATAAATACAGACCGATGGTCTGATGCTCTTATTACAGGGAATTTTTCTGGCCTCGTTCCCCAAGGGAATCTGCTTCTGATTTGACGCTCGAGGAGATGGATTGTGCTCAACACGCCTCAACACCAACCGACACCAAGAAGAACATCCGCTGGAAACAAGAACTTTTTTCAATGGCTATTTTTTTTTATTACTTCTTTTTTTAACAAAAAGCATCAAATTTTTTATACAAATAAGTACACATTGAAAAAGCAAAACAAGTGAGACAGGAAGACAGAGATTCCCTAAATAAAAAGGGAAAATTAAATCATATTGAAAATATTTTAAATATTTTCAGTCCCTTGATTTGCATGAAGCCATCAATTCCAGTTCAGCATTTGGCTCTGCTGCTTAGTACCTGTGATCATTTTTAGGGGTTTGCTTTGCTGTGATTGTCTAAGAGAGACAAACGAGAGAGGCAAAACCGGACGGCCAACACACAGTGGTGTGAAACTTTGCATGGTCCTTCAAAACGCCAGTCACCGTCAAAGAAACTGCTTTGTGATTAGAGGCCTAACCACCAGGAGAACTCAGTGGGGGTCTGTTCCAGGAAAAGGACCTGAAAATGCCCCCCTTCAGGTTGTGTCAGACATCTTCTGCCCGCTGTCAGTGAATTTTGCAAGCAGGCTGAAGAATAAGACACCAAAGGCACAAATTCGGCTCAGTGACACATGGCACTATCAGATCTGTCACATTTACAGTACTGTGTCGAAGGCTTAGGCAGTCAAAGAAAATATTTAAAGCTATTTACCTGGGCAGTACGTGCATATTTGGCCAGAAAAAAACACATTTGAATATATACAAATTAAGAGTACCAATAAAAACTAAGATTTTCTTCTGTTTTCCAAAAAGTTACTGATATCTGTAGTTGGACGGCTAGATGAACACTGCTTCAGTTCCCAAACCTCTCCTCCGGGCCACCCCACCCATTCCATGTGTTGCTTAAGTTTAAGTTTAACTTGATGAGGCTGTGTGCCAGTGGTTGAGTGAAAAAACACATGGATGTATTGGATTGTCGCTACAAATATGGGGCTGACTTTAGGAAAGGTTTTCCCATGAGTATGCTAACACACTTTGGCAGACATGCTCTCGTACGTTTACATTAAGATGAAGATCATTTTAACATCATTTTCTTTGGCCGCCTAAGACTTTTGCACAGCACTGTGACTGTAACACGCATCGTGAATACAACGAAAGCTTCCTGAAGACCCTGACTGTTCTACTGTCGACTATCTTATGTCCTTAGCAGTCCTGAGATCTTGATCTCCATTGGACCAGAACTTTAGGCTACGTTCACACTGCCAGCCACATCGTTCAATTCCGATTTTTTGCTCAGATCGGATTTGTCTATCTTGACGGTTCACATTCATAACTACAAGTGATTCGAGTCTTTTGCCTCCTTAAACTTTGACTTCAGGCTCTTTATTTTTCTTTGGCATTGTAGCCACGTTCGTGTCCGTGCTGTGCCATTTCTTTAGCAATTATTTCAAATACTACTCCTTCCAGGTTAGCTTGAACAGATTCATTTCCCCAAATACCAATAAAATCCCCAACTTCTTCATCCTTCCACTGACTGTTATCGCAGCTCTCCTCCATTTTTACCTTCTTGCGCTGCCGGTGCAGGCTGATGTCAGCGCATGCGTATAAGCAAAAAGCCACATGAATTCTGATCTGAGCGTTCACATTCAGGTCGCATGGCCACGAATCGGATACGTATCAGATAAAGTGGCACAAATTTGATTTGAAAAGATCAGATTTGCGTGTCCACACAGCCCTGAAAAGATCAGATCTGTGTATTAAGGCAAAAAATCCGATTTGAGTCACTTCAGCATGGCAGTGTGAACGTGAAGGGTCGTACTTTTGTACTCTAGAACAAGACACATATCCAGCTGTATAACGGGCAGTAGAGATGTATTTTTATCCAACTCTGGATAAAGGTGTTTGCCAAATGGCTGAAGAGAAAATATAACAGAAAATGGCAAAGAGACGACGAATATTCTTCCCATCCTGAAGTGCCTCCTGTGGAATAATGACCTACTTTAGGGACACACTTTAAGACGTTTAAATGTAATAGTGCCAGTAACAAGCCTTATAAGAAATCTTTCTTCTCTGCTGCAGCTGAAACAATATGCATGTATGTATTCCTGTCCATCTCCATGTGGGTGTTTGTGTCAGTGTGGGTATATGCTTGATTATTCCAACATCCTACACAACATCCAAGTCTGACTTTCTAGACAGGAAGTGCACTTAGCTCTGTCTCTGAACTTTTCACAGTCTGGTTGGCTGCGGACAGGCAAGAGCCAAAGTATAACTGAAATTTGCCGGGGGGCATATCAACAAAAGGCATCTCGCAGCTAACATGCGGGGTCATGTGAAGTCCAGGCGTCAACTGAGGTTCCTGCTATGTGTCACCATCTGTTAATCAAACAAGTGGTGGAAGGAGACTGGCCTCGAGTTTGGCTGGAGAATTCTGGAAGTAATTAAAACTGGTCTTCAAGAAGCAATCATAGAATGAGGAATAGGAACGGCCTTACAGGTACAGTCTGGACTACATGTATTAAAAGCTTCCAAAGAGCAACAGTATCTTCATGTTCGAGGATGAAAGGCCGCGTTGTTTCCTAAATAGTCAGCGGGGGTTTTGGGGGAAGGTGGGGGTTGCTGTGATTTCATCGGAACAACAGCAACAGAAATGCAAACCCGGGCCTTTAGGGAGGAACATGGCGCCACAGCCAAAACAAATTGTGCGATAAGTCAGCTCCCCCCTGTCTTTGTTCGGTTCCTCTGACTTTTCTGGCAGCTCCATTCCTCCTGATAAAGCAACGTCCCTGTCTCTGCATCACTGAGTCAGGCCCGGCGGGAGGGGAGCGTGCCCCACTTCACTGTGAGGCCCCCCCAGTGGAGCAGGCGGGAATAGACTGCAGGGAGAAACACTCTCGCTTTTCTTGCAACTCCATCTCCAGCTTCCCAGTGCCCTTTGACCCCTGTCAAAGGCAAGTGCAGGTCTAGGCATTGTCCAAAAAGAATGTGCCAACCATTGTAGTCCAGCATCTGATTGCAAACAATCGAGTTTACATACAAAGAGCAATACAAAAATAAAAACCAAATGAAGGCACTTCAAATTTGCATTTTAGGAGGCATTAAAAATTGCACTTCAATGCATCTGAGCTCAATTGTATATATCTTTTAGATAGTCATTTTCAGTCATTGACTGGTACCACTCAGAGGAGGGAGGACTGACTGACATGTCAGAGGTCAGAAGTAAGAAGGCTTCAACGTGGCAGTGTTGTTGTTACCTGGGTATTGTCCCAGTGAAAGGGGACCCTCGTAATCCCTGATACTGGGGCCAAGGGAGGCTGTGTTCTCAGGCTGCTTCTGCAGCAGTTCTCCATTGTCAACACAGGCCTTCACTCCCCCCAGCTCCAGGGGAAGGGACTCGCCTAAATCAGGGTCCCCTTGTCCCTTACCCCTTCTCCTCTGCAAGTGGCAAATGGTACCAGCGATGACTGCCACCAGCAGCAAGACGAGCAGAGCAGCCAGCGTGGCACCAAGGACGGTGGTCAAATGGCCCTTCTCTGCCTGCTGCTCAGAGAGCACGGACTGGGGGGCACCACCGGTGCAGGCTTCTGTACACGACCTTGCATCCCCTTCGCTGGGCTCGCCGTGGGGACTGACGCATATGGAGTATGTGGAGTTGGGCCTCAGCCCACGCAGGGTGTACTTCAAATAGGAGGTAGGGAAGTTCAGCTGCACGGGCCGCCGGTCTGGCCCAGAGAGGTTACGGTAGGTGATACGGACGCCCTGGATGTAGGGCCGCATCGCCACGTAATGTTGGAGGTCTAGTTGGATCGTGGTGGCGGTCACCTCCCGCGGGACAATGTCAGGCTCGGGGTTAGCTGTAGTCTCTTCCGGGGCAGGCGGGGCCTGCTCGTTCATGCAGCAGGGCCCCAAGGCTCCTGGTGGGCAGTCACACTCGATGCTTGACTGCTGGTCTACTCTACAGATGTCACCATCAGAGCACAGAGGCTCATCAGTGGCTTCCACCATGTCTTTGCTTGATGACGTCTCAGCTGAGGACAGGGGTTTGTTGTCCTTCTCGGTGAAGGGGCCATTGGTCAGATCAGCAAGAGGTATGGCAGGCATCGTGACGGGCTGAGAGGTAGAGGGCAGGACCTCGGAGGTGCTGCTAGTGATGGAGGCTGCAGGGGTGGTGACGGGACAACCGAAATCCGTGTGCTCCAGCCGGTGCAGCTCCTTGCCGGCATTTCGCGGCGGGAAGTGGCAGCGTGTCTCCTCTGGGTGTTTCAGGGTGATGTCCTGGGCTTTCAGCCAGCCAGGCAACCAGGATAGGCTGCAAACGCAGTTGAAGGGGTTCTCAGCTGCAGTCAGCTGCACCAGGTGGGGGAATAGCTCTGGGAAACCCTCAGGAAATCCCTGCAGCTTGAGGCCACTGACATCTAATTTTTTGAGGGCATTCAGCTCTTGGAGGTCTTCTCGCAACAGCTGAGTCAGGGGGTTGGAGGCTAGGCTGAGTCCCGTCAGGTCTCGGGCTGCACTTACAGCCTGGGGCACGGTGCTCAGCTGGTTTTTGGACAAGTCCAGCTCACGCAAGTTAGTCAGGCCTCCAAGGAACTCCTTGTCCAGGCTACTTAGACCCATTCCGGCAAGTTTCAGAGACTCCAGGTGCGGCGTGTTGAGATGAGTGGCCCCCAGCGGAATGTGGTTGAAGCTCAGGTCCAGCAGAAGCAGCATAGGCAGCCGCAGCTCAGGCACTGAGGTCAGCAGGTTCTCCTGAAGCTTCAGTTCCAGCAGCTGTTCTAGGTCCTGGAATGCTGCAGGGTGGATGCTCTGAATGCGGTTGCTGTAGAGGTATAGCCGCTCCAGCAGGACCAGCCCCGAGAAGCTATCTTGGGTGATGTGGGTGATCTGGTTGGAGGAGAGATCCAGATTGCGCAGGCTAGCCAGTGGCTTGAATGCTTGGTCTGGTAGCTCAGAAAGCTTGTTCTGACTCAGGTCAAGCATGACCAGCTGGGTCAGTCCTGAGAATTCCTTCGGGCTCAGGGCTTCAATGCCATTCCTGAAGAGGTAGAGGTTCTTGGTGGTGGTAGGCAGATCCTGAGGCACAGAGGAGGACTGGCGCTGGGTGCAGAAGATTGAGTCAGAGCAGAAGCAACCTTCTGGACACTTGCCACCAAGTGCTGGTGCGAGTTGTGTGAAGAGCAGGACAAGGAGAAAGGACAGGTGACAAAAGCAGATCATATCCATGGTGAATTCAGCACCAGACCCTGCAGGTAATGAAGAAAGCAAAATGTTAAACATAATCGTTACTAATCTGCAGGAGAGAATGTGTGAAGAAATTCATGCTGCATCTAAGACTTCAAACTTATGAACCATCTAGCAAGAAGTCCATAGGTCCTAGGAAACATATGGCGACATCATCCATGACAGTGGCCTCAGTGCACTATACAACGCGAGGACCACTGAAGTGCTGGCTGCTTTTGGAAATGCCCAAAGAAAAACAACAGATGTTAGGCTATACCCAGCAGTTCACGTTAAATATAACAGACACTCCTGAAACCTGACTGGCAAGGTGTTAGTCTTAAGCTCGTTAGGCCCTCTTATAACCCACTTAATCAGACCTGTTTTAGTAAATTCAGAGAGAACTGTGAAGCACTTTAAAATCAAATAGATTCTCTCCTGGTTTGCAGCTGTTGGCTTGTCTGTGTTGTTCTCAGGGTGCGTATGCTGAAGACCACAAAAAAACACCCAAGAGGTTTCTGAACTCAATCACGTCACACACACTGGAGGAAGTATGGAATGCTGGAGAAGAATGAGACCCAGATTTTCCAGGGTCACACTTCCAAGGTAACTGTACTGTGTAGTGGTTAGGGAAGGGTGGTGAGGAGACCCCCAGAAGGCACTTTGGGTTGGTGAGGGTCTGGACAAAATGATAAAAAAAATACATGAAAGAGGTAGTGGGCAGTTCATTGACCCATAAGGTTGTAGGGTTATGTATAGGCCCTGCTATAAACCCCAAACACCAAGCCCAGCTCCAGGATACTCAAGGACCACAGCCCCAAACCCACAGGCCACTGATTCCTCTCCAGGGCTAACCTACATCCTCAAATCACACACCATGAAACATCTCCCCATAAAACTCTTCATTACAATATCAGGCTAAAAACTCCACAGAAAGACCCTACAGCATACAGCCCCATTGTTATCACTCAAAACATCAAAAATACAGACAGCACACTGCACCATGCCATGATGGTTAAACCCCTTTAAAATGGGACAACACACAGACCACAGGCCTACTAACGTCAGGACACCCAATGCAAATTACAGGCAGATCAATGTCATGATACTGAGTTCCTCGTCATCCCACCTGCAGAGCCCAAAAAGTCCAGGCCCATCTGCCTTACCTACCCAATACTTAGACAGAGCTTTTGAAATACCAATAATCAATAAACCAATAAACCAATAAACCAACAAATATCAATAGTGCATGCTGTGATCTCAATACATTCATCTAACAGTATCTCCCTGGCCTTCCTACATCTTAATATAACATTGGACACCTGTCTCCAATTTTCCCATGAGGCATCAGAAATGGCAGTGCATTGACATCCAAAAATAAGATTAAACTATTAAAGGAATAATAATAATAATATAACTATGTTATATTATATACACTATATGAACAAAAGTACTGGGACACACCTCAATCATTGAATTCAGGTGTTTCATTCAGAGCCTTTGCCACAGGTGTATAAAATCAAGCATGTAGCCATGCAGTCAGGTCTACAAACAATTGTGAAAGAATGGGTCGTTGAGAAGAGCACAGTGAATTTAAGTGTGGTGCCACCTGACTTAACCTGACCTGCTAGATATGTCACGGTCAACTGTAAGTGGTATTACTGCAAAGTTGAAGCCATTAGGAACAACAGAAACTCAGCCATGAAGTAGCAGACCATGTAAAGTAACAGAGCATGGTCAGTTTGGTCACCAACTCCTGAGGCACATAGTGTGTAATAGTCGTCAATGCTCTGTTGACTCAGTAACTGCAGAGTTCCAAACTTCCTCTGGCATTAACCCCAGCACAAAAACAGTGTGCTGAGAGTTTCATGGAATGGGCTTCCATGGCCGAGCAGCCGCATGCAAGCCTCACATCACCAAGGGCAATGCCAAGTGTTGGATGGAGTGGTGCAAGCACCCTGCCACTGGACTCTGGAGCAGTGGAACCATGTTCTGTGGAGTGATGAATGACGCTTCTCTGGCTGGCAGTCTGATGGATGAGTCTGGGTTTGGCGAATGCCAGAAGAACGTTACCTGCCTGACTGCATTGTGCCATCTGTGAAGAATGCTGGCGAAGGGATAATGGTATGGGGTTGTATTTCAGGGACTGGGCTTGGCCTCTTAGTTCCAGTGAAGGGAACCCTTAATGCTTCTGCATGCCAAGACATTTTGGACAATTCTATGCTTCCCACTTTGTGGGAACTATTTGTGGAAGGCCCTTTCCTGTTCTAGCATGACTGTTCCCCAGTGCACAAAGCAATGTCCATAAAGGCATGATTGGGTGAGTTTGGTGCGCAAGAACTTGACTGGCCTGTGCGGACTGGTCTGACCTCAACCCCATCTAAGACCTTTTGGATTAACTAAATGAAGATTGCGAACTAGGCCTTCACGTACAACATCAGTGCCTGACCTCACAAATGCTCTTCAAAATCTTGTGGAAAGCCTCCCCAGAAGAGTGGCAGCTGTTATAACTGCAAAGGGGGGACCAACTCCATATTGGTGTCTATGGATTTAGAATGGGATGTCATAGAAGTTCCTGTAGGTGTAATGGTCAGGTGTCCCAAAACTTTGGTCCATATAGTATATACCTATTATGAGGGAAATTAACAGTTAAATAAACTGTACTGCGTTGGTACCATGTTAAAAACTGTTCTGTTTCACTTGGCCCACCATTCTCCCCCTGCTCCCCCTTCCTGCCCCCAGTGAAAAGCTCTGGCATCAGACTTAGGGCCACCCTGCCAGATCTGTCAGACGAGTTGGTCGAGTATCCGACCGTTCAACCTCAGCTGAGCTCTGGCTTCCAAATCTCCCTTTTTGTGTCGCTGCCGCTGTCTAAACACAGAGTGACTCATTGGGTCCTTTGATCTGAGGACCCATGGGTCTCAGCGTGGGGTTGCCTGCACGCTCCACAGGCGTGACCAGCTTTTGCCTGTTTGTCTCGATATTATTTCCAAAAAGTAGATGTGTTGTAGTAACTGGAAGCAGGTGTAACCCAGGTCATTTCAAACAAACTTGAGCCAATGGGCAGACGGCGGCAACTTCTGAATCACTAGATTGGCATAAGGTGGGTAAGAGAAATGAGAGTTTCTGTGTTGTTACCTGCAATGAAGACGTCTGTGAAACGACAGAATAATGCGATTCCTGCTGCGAGAACGTGGAGTGTTGCGATACAGCAGTTCCCCTGAGGGTTCTCGTCACAACTCAGGGATCATGGGAACTGTGGGAGACTGTTCTAGAAAGGAGCGGAACTAATGCCCTTCTTGGTGTCCCTGTTCGCTATCTCAGTGCACCCTCCCCCCAGTCAGCACCTTCCAGACCATAGCTGGAGCCTTTTACCCAGAATGCAGCAGGGCAATGTCTCCCTGTCACATCTGCATAAACTGTAGTACTGAGTGACGAGACACCGAGTGATAAGACTGAAGACAGGGATGAGAGGCAGATAGAGTAAGAGAGCTCCAGAGATAACAAAGGTGTGCCTGTTTCGCCTCTTGCTGCAGGAGGTCTCTACCTGTGTCATATTCAGTTTGGATGTGTTTCAGATCAAGCAGGCCTGTGTAGCACTTATCTGTCAGCTGAACCGTCAATTAGGTTATGATCCTGGGTGTTCCTGTGCCTGTGTTAGCACAAGTCACTGTGTCACTGTAGAAAGCTGCGCCTAGGATAGAGTGAGTGTGTGTCACTATAGAAGGCTGTGTTTTGGACAGAGCGACTGTGTGTCACTATAGAAGGCTGTGTTTTGGACAGAGCGACTGTGTGTCACTATAGAAGGCTATGATTTGGACAGAGTGACTGTGTGTCACTATAGAAGGCTATGATTTGGACAGAGTGACTGTGCGTCACTGTAGAAGGCTGTGATTTGGACGTTTCTTTAAATGCTCTCCTTGCATGATAGTGATTCACTCTGATTGGCCCAGAAGAGCATTAAACAATATCTTCTCTTATAGGAAGAGATGGTTAGAGAAGAGATGGAGAGAGACTAGAGGAACAGGGAGAAGTGCGAGGACCTCCCCGGTCCCAGTGACATCCTCCATCTGGGACACACATTTACACTCAGTCTTTGTTGTGGGAGAGACCGGTTCTACTCGCGCAAACATTCTCTCTGGCACGACCACAATGTCACCACAAGAAGAAGATCGTGGACCACATCCAGGGGCTCAGCAGAGACCGTCGTTTTATCTCTTTGTGTTATGAACCATTTTTTTTGCCTTTCTTCTTTTCCTATTGTGTCTTTGAAACAGCCGTATGTGGAACATGCAGCGGGATCTGGAGTTCACCAGTGGGGCTCTTTATCTGAGATTTACTGCCGGGGGGCAGGTGTAAGGGGCATGTGAAAGGAGAGTGGGGGGGCTGCATACGTCTACAGCCTGTAGTTTGGGACATGAAAGAGGCCATCGGAACTCGTAACTGAAGTTTTTAACGAGCTGGGTTTGGCATTTTTTTTGGGTGGTTTCTGATTTAGCAGAATGCCACCAAGGTCACTGTACGCACTCCGTACCCTCTGTGAGACATCAGCAGCAGCCAGTGATGACCACTGTACCCCTTTCTAACACAGGGATCCATTTGTAAGGGACAAAATAACAAAACAAAAGATTTTTTTTTTTTTTGGTTTTACACAGATGGCTGTTTATTGCAGCAATTAAGTTCAAAGACAAAATATAAGACAGGTTTACAGTGTGCTGAGCAGCTGTAACAGCCCCCCAACCTGAAACTAGGGGGTCAAAACCCATCACTGAGCTGCAAGCCCTGGAACTATGGAAGATACACTAGCTACAGTTGAAATCAGAAGTTTACATACACTTCAGAAAAAGACACACCGTCTCACAAATCAGAGTAAACTGTTTTATGCTAGTTAGGGTCACCAGCATCGTGGTGTGGGGCTGCTTCGCTGCAGGACAGACTGGTGCACTTCACAAAATAGGTGTCATGAGAAAAGAAACTTATGTGGATGTATTGAAGCAACATCTGAAGACATCAGCCAGGAAGTTAAAGCTTGGGTGCAAATGGGTCTAACAAATGGACAATGACCCCAAGCATAGCTACAAATTAGTGACAAAGTGGCTTAAGGACAGCAAAGTCAAGGTATTGATTTAATGCTCGACAATGAGAGAAAAAAAAAAAAGTTCTTGTGTCTTTTTCTGACGTGTGTGTAAACTTCTGGTTTCAACTGAATTCAGGTGCTGCATACTTCTGACACTCCATTTGAAGACCAAACGCAGAAGAAGGCCGTCCCGTTTCAAAAGCCCCTTCAGATGCAGCCTATAATGTGTTACTCTTTTGTCGAGATCCCAGGATTCATCACGCGAAGCTTCGAAGGACTCGGCCGACAAAGGCTACAGAGACCGTGCCCTTTGAACGATGCAGAGAGGATGGAAAGCATCCCCTTCCATTAACTTACTGAGTGGGCGCATTAAAAGATGCCCCCCCCCCCCCGGTGTCGTCATACATGCTCTAGGCTTGTTGCAATTCGCCTGTTAAGCCCCTCATTATGCAGGCTTCACAACGCCTGGAGGCAAAATCTAAACTCTTAAGAAAGGTAGAAGGCTCCCCTGTGTCCCTGGCCCAGGCAGGGCAGCGAGCAAGCAGGGGCAGGACCCCCGTAAACAGTGGGAAGGGGAGAAGCCGGAATGTTGGCCAGTTCACGGGATCTGGAGTTTGTGCGCGCCCTTTCGCCGGCCAAGCACACACGGCGCTCGAGCGGCGAACTGGAGCTCTGCACCACATCACAAACACGGCTGTTCATGGGAAAGCGGAGGAACTCTGTCAGAAACTGACATGTGACAACAGACACCTGCGTGCCCCCGTACACCCTGCACAGGCATACACAGGAGGGACGCTCGGTCTGTCACAATATCTTTTCAAAAAAACGGGACTGGAAAAAAAAAAACAATGATGAAATCCATTTTTCAAGATGTCAACATGAATTGTTCAACATAAATGGAAGACATCAGCACGACGTGTGCAAGCACAAAGACTCCAGGAGAGAAACAGGACCAACGGGTCTGACCGTGTCAGCGGGGCGTCGACGCCGGTGAGTTTTTATGCTGTCTGCGCTGCGGAGACTTTAACGGCAGGCCTCCCTGTTAATTAGAGCAGGAGGCCCAGCAGCAGAGGGCAGGGATGGTGGTGAGAAGGGCAGTACGCTCACCTCCCAGGAAGGGAGTCGCTGCACCCCCAGGAAGGGAGTCACTGCACCCCCAGGAAGGTACGTTACAGTAATTGCGGTAATTAGTAATTACAGTAGCCGATTAAGATATCATAGCATATCGTGTGTTGGATGAAGAAACAGGTAAGCCTCCTAAAGGGGCATTGGAGGGGCATGGAGACCCTGGCAGATTTAGGGGGGGGCACCAAAATGTATTGTTTAGTCCTGGGGGCCCTAGCGGGTAACATTTTGTCAGGGGGCCTAGAATTTCCAGCTACGCCCTTGGTCTTCTACAATAGCGGGGTTAATCTGAATCCTTTTTGGGGATTTAACCTGTCAGGTGATGGGTCCCTCGCTGAAATCACAGAAAAGGACTCCCCCCCCCACCCCATCTGCTCTCACCTGCCGTGATGAGCGCTGGTCTAAGGCAGCCTGAACACCATGTCCTGGGGTCTGGCACCCACAGGCCTTAGTGTCAGGGTGGGTGCAGTTTGAAACGTGCTGTCCTGGGGGGGGGGGGGGGGGGGGCACCCCCACAAGTTTACAAGGCACAGTGTGAAAAAATGTGCTGACACCAAGGAAAGGCGGAGCTGAGTCTGCGATGGCGAAACGGATCTGCTAATACTTCCACAGAAAGCAGAGCTGTGAGTCTGTGTGTCTGTGTGTGTGTGGTCCAGGTATACCTTACCTTGTGGGGACCCAATGTCCCCACAATGTGATTGATAAATACCCATTTTTTTTAACCTTATGGGGACCAGGAACCTATGGGAAAACTTTTATAAAACTCTAAAAAAATATATATATAAAACTAACTAAAAACTCTTGTATTTTGCTTGGTTACTTATGGTTATGGTTGGGGCTGGGTAGGGGTTAAGGTTGTTATAATTAGCATTAGCATTTTTCCCAAAGAAATGAATGAGCAACCCCCAAAAAGATATGATTACACGACTGTCTGTGTGTGTGTGTGTTTGTGTGTGTGTGTGCGCAGTGGAGCTGTATGCGTGTGTGTACGTGCAGTGTTTGGAGCTGTGTGTGTGTGTGTGTGTGCGTGCGTGTGCGGCAGTGTTTGAAGATGTGGATTAGGTTTATATTACATTGGAGGGATCAAATGATCAAAATTTTCAGGTCCCCACAAACATCTGTGAATGCAACCAAAAAATGCCAAAAGTCTTGTTGTTTGGTTACTTATGGTTAAGGTTAGGGCTGGGTAGGGATTGAGGTTGTCACAGTTAGCATTAGCATTTTTCCTATAGAAATGAATGAGCGGTGCCCATAAGGATATGTTTACCCGACGTGTGTGTGAGTGTGCACATGCGTCCGTGTGTGTAGTGTTTGGAGCTGTGTGTGTGCATGTTTGTGTCCTGACTGTTTCACTGCAGAATTGGCACAGAGGCAGTGTTTAATTAAACACATTGTATGCAGTGACTGTCATTTTGCTTGCTTAAGACTCCTCCCCCCACCTGCCAAAATACACTCCAGTATATTTTGCAACAACGAAGTTATTTTGTTCCAAAAAACAAACAAATTAATACACCTGGAGTTTCCATCCCCAGGACAGAACCGACATCACTCACCAGAAGGCATGAGGATCAAACAGCCTTTATCTCTCTCTTCATCTCTCGCTCCATCTTACCCTCTCTCTCTCTCCTTCTTACCTGTCAAGTCAGCCCTTGAGCATTTCGCTTATTAGTCTCAGAGCTTAAACTAAAGACAGCTCATCTCCACGTAGAGCTCTGGCGTATCTTACGGGAGTCAGGCGCCAAACTCGGAGGGAAATGTCAGAAAATGGAAAAACAACAGACACACTTATCCCCTAAGTAGCTAAAACACACTGCTAGATATGACTCATTACTCATTGTTGGAACAGACACATTAAATCGGTTTGTGGCAGATGTTAACACATAGGGATCTATGATTTATAACTCACATTTATATCTCTGTTGCTCGACTCACATATCCGTAAAGAACATTAATATTTTTTGTTCAAACTGTACAGCTGTATGTTTTACTGGAGTGATTCAAAAGTGGTGTTCCTTGGTTAATGGTACCTCAGTTAAGTCCCTTCTGAGACTTGACCCAGCAACCTTCTGTTTGGATAATCCAGTAAGTCATCTGGCTATAATTTATACTTATTCAGTCTGCTGACCCACACCCCACACCTGTTTCCATGTGAACAGTACTCTCTGTGTACAATACTTTTTGTATATATTACTCTGACTTAAGATTACATTATCCATTAGTACAAACAGACAAAATTGTACCTAAGAACTGAGGTCATATTTTGCTGGGACAAATGTCTAAGCTCTTGTCTATTTTAGCAAATACAACATCTGACATTTAACCATTTGGCAACTTGGGACATAATGCAATAGACATGTCACTTCAGCTCTGGGTGTGGCATCCAGCTGTCACCGAGAACCTGCGAAAAGGTCAAGTTTAAATGCCAAAAATAAAACCCATTCTGAAACCAGTCTCATCAACACGTCTTCTCCACAGCATCGACATGCCCAGTCTGGCACCAGGAAAAATGCCGGCATCAAAATACTGAAGGAACCTTTTCACTGTTTAATGTGCAAATCCAACTGATCTGTTCTTTAGGCCTGAGGAGAGTAATGTGGGTCCGACTCAACCCTCCTTTTCCAAGGTGATTTTTCCGTCCTTTTAAGCCCAGGACAGCAGTAGAGCCCTGTAACCTTCCCCATAGGCTTAACATCACTATTTTGCTCTAAAATCCATCCGTTTTGCATATTCCTCTAGCAGAAGTGAGCGGAGTCTTTTTTCAACAACATTTGCAAGTCTCATCCAGTGGTAAAGCCGAACCTCAGCTGGACATTAACTGCTTTTATCTGATGGACTTAATCTTGAACAAATAAAATAAAACCTGTCTACATCCTCCCATCTGTTTGTGTCAATCAGTCATTCACATTTCAGAGATATTGCTACACCGAGGGTAACTAAGCCTGTTAGACTTGAGTGCAGTTTTTTGTTATTGTTTGGAAAGATGACTCTCAGAAGACAAGCTTGGGAGAGACTTGGGAGTCTACAAACGCTGAGCCACAATGTTTGGGTACACATATGCACGTCTGTGTGTGTGTATGTGTGTGTGTTCGTGTGCCTGTGTGTGTGTTTCTGTGTATGTGCGTGTCTGTGTGTACTGGCCTCCATGCAAGTGAGCAACAAGTGGGTAAACATTAAAAAAAATAGCCAGATATTAAACAATTTTTGTTTGCTTAGTCACCTGCTTATTTACAATTTACAGGCATTTAAGCAAAATGTAAATACTCTTGGCAGAAAGATTCAAACAAATGAAGAAAGCCATAACGTCACCTTGTGTCATCTGGAGATCAGTGTTTTGAAACTGTCACATGACTTGGCAGCATAAAGGCGTGGACTGAGATGACAGCTTGCAGGAACCAGCTTCAAAGGATCACGTCCCTTTTTGTTTAAATGCTGCCTGTTGACCGATTCACTGGCATCGTTCGGACAAACGCGATGTGCACAAAAACGTTTGTGCTTGTGTGATGCTCATTGAAGCTCAACAGATTTGCATGGAGCCAAATCACAACAGTCACTCCTGACTTAACCTAACTCCTGACTTAAAGGGATTAAGGGAAATCAGAGCAGAACTGGGAGACAGAAAGCGAAAGAGGTAACAGAGAAGATGGATGGAGGCATATGGGCTAAATTCTTCAGCATGGTCCTCAAAGTGTTCACAACCCTTCTGAGACCTGGGAGCCATAGGGCAGCCATGGAAAGAGGGTGATGGTTTACGTACATCAGCTCTGCGGCCTGTGGACAGGGAACATCCAGTGTGACCCCCCTCTACGCCGTGCTCCTTCCTCCTCAGAGGAAATCAATCAATCCGCATTGGTGTCAGGAGCCGCGAGGCTAACGCGCCAGAACCAAAGGATCTGTTTAAACATCTTCACGAGTCTTGAGGCCCCTTCAGCTAGCTTTGAAGGGTATGTTTAAACTGTCTCCTTCTTAAAGAGAAACAACTCCTGCAGGTGTTTATCATTGATGAAACTGGGAGGCTTGATGAAAGAGGGAGGCTTAGCGACACCCCAGTATAAGCAAGGAAACCAAGAGAATGGACCAGTACACCACTAACTGCCCAGCCGTCTGGCACCCTCCTGCAAGCGAGCTCTCAGTGTCTGAACGAAGAAACCGGCTCTCTCATCCTGTCCACCTCCCTCCCTCTCTTCTGAATCGCTCTCCAGCTTGTGCTTTTCAGCAAAGCACTCGGACGAGTTCTGGCATCTCTGTTAGCCTCAGTCTCACAACATGTGTCAGTTGGATAATGAGCCAGACAGGAGAGCATCCCCCAGACATCTCAGGCCTGAAGACTGGCTCCCTAAACAACCCTGCGGATAGGGGGCTGGATTTGAGGCTAAATTCCAGAGTGTGAGATGATGCTGCTTGACCGCAAAGCCTGAGGAGCAGCTCTGAACAAAAGAGAAGTGCCATTTATTACATTTAAAAGCCAAGCCTTTCCAGAAGAATCAACACAGAATCTGCTGACAATGACTTATGTCTACGTTTGTTTGGACAGAGCACGTTGCGCTTAAAAGCAAACACACAAATCCAGGCTCCAAAGTAACAGCTCATTCAGAACCTCAAACCAACCCAAATCCCCAGTGAAAAGCAGGAGCACAGATCAGAGAAGAGAACATTTTCAGCTTCGACAAGACACCTGTGCTGCATTCAACTGATATAATAGTAGCGAGTGCAAGATCAAAACACTACGAAATCTCATAGAGGAAATTATTTGTTGATATAGTTTTATTGATTGGCAAGGTAACACAACTCGCTCTTTGAGAAGACAACGTCACTGCAGTCCCAGATCCAATAACAGAAGTGAGATGAGCTCTCAGAAATACTAACTGGCTCAAATACCATCAGTGAAGAACTTAGGGATACAAGATAACTAGTGAGACCAAGTCATTTCCTTCACAATCAATCTACAATCATTCTTGGAGATTAAAATTTCAACCCAGTGCTCTGAGGGTATTTTGCATGAGCTTCTTTGGAACTGGCTGATCTGTTTGTAGGTCACATGAGCACTTATACAGCCAGAATGTTCCAGACAGAAAGAATGGGCCTAATCGGTTTTATTCCTCAAAGAAATGTCACGCCCTCATCCTTTAACTTCTAAGCCTTTCCTTCTTCCCCGAGCTGCTCATGAAATGGGACGCTACAGACTTTCAGGCTGTTGGAAGGAGAGCCTCTTTATATGCACTGGAATGTCTGATTTGGACCCCGTTACCCCAGCGTCTCATCCAGCAGCAGGCTCCCTGAGGTCCGCTCTCACCCAAACCCTGCGTGTGCCCTGGATGGGCTGTTAAAATTGGCCAGTGGGGAGATTAAATAGAGACACACCTAAATGATTCTGCTTGGCTGGAGCGTAACTCTGAAAAAAGACAACTCTGGAAAAGATACCACCACTGTCCATTGTTCTGTAAAATTCGTCAGTTGCCTAATGTGCTGCTGAATCAGACTTGGGTGGATTTTCATGAAGCCACAGGTACCTCAGTGATGAATCTCAGTTATCAAGCTCCTTAAATTCCAGCCTGTGTGTGGTGACGGCCTGACACCACACACACACACACACCAACATAAACATGTATAAGCACACTGCTATGCTAACGCTATCGTTCTGGGGTCATATTAACCCCAGGAGAGAATCAGATTCTCAGAACTGGGGTATTGCCCAACCAAACATAGTAACCAAATGTGGTAGAGAAAATATGCTAACCCCCATCCATTCCTTACCCCATGCCTGTCCTGTGGCCCCCCTCCCAGAGAGCAGAGCAGATAGCTAACGTGGGGGCAGCATTTGGCGTAAATATACTGCAGCAGCTCTCAGATCCCACACTTGACGCTGGGCAGGACTATGCTCCTGGCAGATGTGTCTTGAGGGATTTTTTTCTAACAGCATTTGGTGTAATTTTTCTTCCTTTCCAGAGTATTTGACCCAGTGCTCAGCTATTTTAGCTGAAACTTGGAGGGCGGGTGCAGATTTTAATTTTTCTATAACTCTTGAAAAACAAAATGGTCAAATATATCAACACTGGCCTCTGGACCAGAGAGTGCTTTCCAGAACTGGGAATGGAAATGTTTTAGGCAGACAAAAATCACAACAAAAGCACAAAAAAGTATGTTTGTATGTGTCTAAAATGTCTGACTGTGTCCACATGGCCTGGTTGACGTGTCTGACTTTGCTGCTGTTTCTGGGCTCTTTAACAGCCCTTGGTGCTGGACGCTGACCCAGTGATGCCTAACAGAGCTGGCCGCAGTGCACTGGCCCAGATCGGTATGACAGAGCACACGTACCCCTGCACTCCCTGGCCAGCAGCACAAGCGGGACGGAACATTCCATCTACTTGTTATGCTTGACCCTAAATGGAAGAGGCCCTCGCACACGATGATCTGACTGGTCCATTGTGACGTCAGAGAGAAGTTGCACAGGTGGTTAATGGGTTAAATGTAGATCCTGTGGGTTAAGGAGCTGTGATGTTTCTGTTTGATTTTTACCATAAAACCTCCAGTAAAATACTTCTGGAAAAAGAAAGAAAACTTTGAATAACCCTCAGTTCTTCATGTTTTCTTCTTCTTCACATTATTTATAATAATAATAATAATAGAGAGCAGAAGAGAGAAGGGAAGCAGACAGATGTGGGAGCAGTAAGACCCAGTTTGGGAACCGCTGTCATGAGCTTGATGAGAGAAGTAACTGGGAACTGAGTTTCTCTCCGTGGTACGGCTGCGCATTTTTTCATCGCTCTGAAATGCCGCTTCTGAGCGCATCATTTCGCTGCGACCACCCTTCCTGCATCTGGCCTGGAAGAGAGCGGAAGGTTTCCCTCTAAAACCCCTCTGCTGCTTCTCTTTTGAAGCCTGGAGATTTATTTGGTTTTGCGTCCCAAAGGTGTGCTTACGAAACCAAGGGCAGGTTAACTCCAAACACCTGGACGTGGCCTCATCGCGCGTGGGGGGAGGGGGGGAGGGTTTCGGAGTTAAGGGCATGTCAGCACCTACGGCAATGTCCTGCACTCACTCACACACTCACCCAAACTTCTGCTTCTCTGCTCATTATCTAGAAAATTCTGTCATCTCACTGTCTGTAACACCCCTCATTTAAACAAGGTAAAGAAAGAAACCATAAAAATTAACTCTGTGTCTTTAACTCAAAATATGTCAGCAATATATTTTTGTTGAGTTGTTTACTGGACACTTTAATTCATAGATTTTTTTTTGCCATTCATAAATGAAATTCAAGATATCCACATCACTTAAGTGAAGTACTACAGGTAAGTCTCAAACTAGTAACCATCTGGGCTTCACCATCAAAACCGTTTGGGCCCAGCAAATGGTGTGATATTTTACTGAGAATTGTCATACTTGCGTTCTTCCATATTCAAAAACAACATTGCAGAACCTCCGATATTATTTAGGTTCTTCAGAAAGGAAGTGTGGACACTTACAGACACAACACTCTGCGGTACTGGGCCCTTTGAGAACCCAGTGCAGAGAACAGAAGTTGATGCTCTGTGGCTTTGGATCTTTCTAGAACCCAGTATGGATTATAAATGGTAGCTGATATGACACTACATGGTTCTATGTCATTCTAGAAGTCACTGAACAGGACAGCACCTGACATTACACCTGACTCTGTGATTCTGGGTCTTTCTAGAAGCCAGTATGAAGGATCCAAGTTGACTCACAGCAATCATATAGCTGGCCTGCCACTGCTGTTCCGGGTTCATTTAGAGCCCCGAGCAAAGAGAGTGAGTGGTTCTTGGTGATGGACATGGTTAGATGGAGGCGAACGCTAATGATAGGCTGTGGATACGAGGGAGATCCTGAATAAGCTTTTGAAGGAAAAAAGCGGGACGACGTGTGTCAGCATTCGTGTGTAAGAGTGTGTGTGTGTGTGTGTGTGTGTGTGTGCGTGTGCCCAGGTATAGCATGATATCCCCCAATGCTCTTGCAAAACAACATCGTTTGTGGAGCCCAAGCTGGCTTCTACTGGTTCCAACAGAAACAGGCCCACACAGAAAGTTCAGCCCCGGAGCCACGCAGGGCCAGGAGCCTGGAAGTGGAGCACTGCCACTGCATTACACACTGTAGCAATTAAACGCAGTGTGACAAACAGAAACAGACACTGCGACACTGCTGTGTTACAAACCAATTCACCCTGTAACACTGCAACACTGTAACACTGCAGCACTGTAACACCATGCAAAACCCTCTCAGTCACAATAAAACCCGCAAAACAAAACCAAAGGTACGAAGATAATAGTTCTATTGTCATTGTAAAGGGAGTATGTACAATGAAATTCAATCTTCACATATCCCATCATACTCTTGGGGTCAGAGAACAGGGTTCTCCATCTTTCCAGCACCCCTGGATTTATTGGGAAAGTTCTTTGGGAGAGTTAGACCTTGTTCTAGAAACCAACAGTAACATGATAATTCTGCTGGACACAGGATTTAACAGGGTCACCTGTAAGGAAGAACTTTGGTTTGTGGAAGAGGAGCCTATTTTGTAAAAATTTTAAGGGGCCCAGTCATGTCTTTGTGCAACTCTGCTACCAATTTCCAGAGTCACACAGTACCCTGTGATTGACACCACTGAGGGTCATCTATCAGGCCACGTGACTGATTGTCCAGAACTTTCCAGAAGGTCACAAGACTTCGGGGCCAACTGGAAAGGCATCTTAGATAAGAGCTGTGGTCATAAAGCTGTATTTTCCTCAGTGGTGCAAAAGTATTTGACATCCCGAAGCGTTCTGACATAATACGTAATAGCCAAGGCAGTTTGCAATAACGACGCCTGCAGATGCATTAAAAACTGCAGAAAGTCAGAAGCCAAGCCAGGTCGGCAAGGTGCCCCAGGAGAAACATCAGAGGACATCTGCTTAAGGTCAAATAGGCCCCAACGACTCTGCTGGAAGCTGTGAAATCAGCAATGCTGACCTGGAGATTTGTCACTCATTTTACGGAAGTGCAGCTGGAAATTAAAACAGTAAATGAAACAGTCGCATGTGATTTTGAACACCGATGACGTCACAGGCCAACATGTCATTCAGCGCATTTAATAATCAAACCCTGGCTGTTCAGCAAATAGGTGTGAGAGTAAACGTCACCAACTCCGCTTTAAACAACGGCCTCACCTGCTGGCAGTCTGACACCACCAGAGAAACGGTCGCAATTTATTTGTAACCAGAAGGCAGATGTCTAATATCCGACGCAAAGAGAGAGCAATGTGTCTGTTATTGTCCATCTTTTGAATGTGATTCCTTCTTTATGAGCAAACCCTTTGGCTGAATGCAGAACAAGGACCTCCCTTTTTCACATGAATAAACACCACATTTTAATAGCCACACATGTATATGCATGCAAACACCCTCTGCACGTGCCAAAATGGCCAAAATAACCATAATTGACACATCAACATCTCGATTACCAAACTGTACCAGGGCTGCACCCCAGAAGGATCCGGAGAGAAAAGGGGGTGTTTCCGCATTACTGGGTCTGACTAACATCACAGCGGCCGCACCTCTGACACAAAATCACCCGAGTGATTTAAGCCATTGTGGTTCATCGTCTCGTCTCCCACTGCCAAACGGCTACTTTAATGATTCCCAGTGGCCTGTCCCATGGGCTGGGGTGTTGACAAGATGAACTCTGGGAGCTCTTAAGGAAAGATGGCTCCAATTCTTAAACGGGGACCAAACAGGAGCGATTCCTGTATCCCCGCTCTCCAAGACGGGCCAGCCATGCAGAAGGTTCCGGTAGCCAGCCTCTATAAAACAGTAACTAACGCTAGAGGGCCTGGTCACAGTGTGTTTCCTGTGGGTATCTGTCTATGTTTACAGTCATTGCACCCAATTCTCCACCTACAAGCTGTTAATTTCAGGCCTGTTAACCATCTTGATGCCCCTGTTCAACTCACCAGCACCAATCCCCCCACACACAGTACTCATTTCCAGCTCTCCAGTTAGCTGAACCTAAACCCTTCCAAACTCTTATAAGTCTTTATCTTTGGCAGGCCTCCCACTCTTCGTTGCCATGGCAGAATTACCCAGAATGCCCATTACCTGCGCTTGCGATATCAGCATGCTTGCGGGAGCATCACAGAACGCAGCAGACCGGAACGTTCCGTCATTAACTTATGTTCTTAGCTCTGCTTATCAGATCTGTCTATCTACATTCACTTATGTGTCTTACGGTGAACTGACTGCCTCTTTTTTATTGAGAGGGATATCTGCAGGGTGCAGTTTGATCAGGCATCTCAAGTCTCCTCCGATCAGGACCTGTGATCTGGTTACTTAAACACAATGCCACCTACAGGCACTTAATATTCCTGCACTTCATTAGATCATACTACTATAATGTCAGACATTTCTCCAAACCGGTATTCTGACATATATACAGTGCATTTTGTTTCCAAGACTGCATGACTTTGTGGATGAAATGTCCATATGCTGATACGCATGTTATTTTTCTTGGTAGAGAGTAGATTTCTGGTTTACAGAAATCCATCCATATATCCACCCATGCATCCATCTTTTAACCAGTTAGAGTTGCTTGTCTATTAAACTTTTAAATATACTATTTTTTCATAAGGAATGCAAATCAGAGGTCGACAATTCAAATGGCTAGGATTTGGGATACGTTTTATTAATTTTCCATGAATAGTCCTATAAAGATTTTTTATTACCTCGGGTTTCACAGACACATTTTATTGGCAGATTATAGACGTCATTATATGCTATAAATCTGAATAGTTAAATATACTTAAATTTGACCGCTGTTTCTCCCGTGTAAATCTCCGTTTATTTGTTTAGAGAGGATTTGCGGAGCATGGCGTCAGGGCATTTAACACGGGTCACGGCCGCAACTTTTTAATTTAGCCCAGCCTCAGGGAATTTAGGTCATCTACCGAGGTCATCTATTAACACTTTTCTTTAAACCGAGAAAGTCAACTGCATTCGTCAACTGCTATCAAACTGACAGGAACTGTATAATTTCCCTCTTAAAATTCATGCGTGCCTTGGTCCAATAAATTAGCCATAACAGATTTATAACAAGCACCTCAGACATAAAACCGATAGAAAAAATGCCAACATTAAATTGTATAATTAAATGAATACTGTTATTTTACTGACCCCATAGGCTAACTGTAGCATGACACACTCGGGCTCGCATCCCACTAGCACACATTTAATACGAATGCAGCCTCATAAATTGCATATTGTAGAAGTATTCAGTACTGTTAGGTATCGAATAATCTCAGGGTATCACGCAGTTGTGCTCTATACATTATGCGATGAGTCTTGTTTTAAACGTGTGACGCGGCGGCAGACAGGATTTCCAATAATAAAAAGCTGTGCAGAAATGCCTTAATCCTAAATCTGCTTAAAAACCGTCCGCCGCAGACCGGGCTCATCTCGCCCAGGTTGCTGAACAGTCAGTAGCCGGCGGAAAGGTACGATCGAGGCACTTTACCCGCACCCAGGACCCACGGGCTTCTGAGTTATACACAAATTGTGCAATAAGAAGAGACAGAGCGCACAATGTTTCTAAGCTAATACTTCTACCATATCTGCATGGGGCGCAAAAATGCACTTAAATGAACTTCCTTGTGTTCACATCACTTCATGATGGAGAACGCTGGGGAAATACTTTTTCTGAAACTTTTCTGCAGGAAAGTTCCCCCCGAATACCATAGCGCATTGAACCCAGCAGCTCGTTAAATATTTTAACTTATAAAGTTCAGTGCATCACGGTATGCGTGAACTTCGAAGTGTGTTTTATTATGCGCGAAATGACTTACCGGCTTGAATCGTGCCGAGAGACGGACGGTGCAAAGTCTTAAATGCTCTGTGCGACTTGATAACTTGCGTGTGGAAAGGACCAGTACGGAGAGACAAAAAAATTAAAATCCTTCCGAGGCCATATAGAAAAATGTATCGGTCCCCCTGCAGAGACGCGCGGGTCGCACACCGGCGTCTGCCCGTGACTTGGTAATTTCCACGCACAGGAATGCCCGACTGCGAGCTAGCAGGTCGCCATACAGACAATAGGGCTTTATGGGCGAGCGAGAGCCGAGCGCTTTAAGCGGTGGATGGGAGGGGCGAGCTCCGCCCGGGAGGAAGCCGAGGCGCCCTGGGATCGGAGAGGCTCAAGCGCCCCGGCACGAGACCAGGGACCCCTAATACATGGCGTGGGGCTCTACTTATCACCAAATCTCTCATCTTAAACAAAACGTTAGACAAAAAGTGTTAGAAGATTTATAATTCTATATAACTAATTAACAATATCAACGTTTTGAAATCCATCTATTTTCTGTAACCAATTCAGGGTCTCAGGGGCGGCTATCCCGGAGGCTACAGGCACAAGGGAGAGAATAATCCAGGATGGCCGAGCCATCGCAGGGCGGACTCCGCTAACCATATAACCATGTATTTTTTTATCACCTCGGAGTTAATAAGCAAAATATTTTACAGGCAGAATACAGAATACACCTTCATTCGGATCATTATGTGATCCTTAACTTTTACTCTCTTAATAGGCCTACCTATTAGGTACTATTTAACTATTATCACTAATTAACTATTATCGCACCACTGTGAACACTTTATTAAATTACACTTGACCATGAACATGCATGGGACGTTATGCAGATGGGTTAGGAGCCCTGAGCTCGTGGACAGCAGGCTGCTGGAGGACGTGGTACGATGAACCGATAACCCACCGGTGTACCCGGAAAACACCGGAAAATATGTTCCACCTCACAAAGTTCAACCAGGCAAGGACCAATGGCAGCAGACGGTAGAGAGACTGGATTTCGGGCCTAGGAACGGCACCGTGATGGTCCAGTGTCTCAGGATATATAACTGACTAATTATAGCAATGATGCAAAGCACTAACTCGCATTTATAACTGAATGCTTTCATGCTGTGACGGACATGACACTCTCTTGCTTAAACGTGTTGGTTTAAGTATCTACACAGTTTCACCCCATATAACAGCCGAGGTCTACAGGACACACATGCATTACCGCAGAAGATGTTCACCCATCATCTCCATCGTCTGCTGCCTACAGACACCACGACTCACATCTGTACCGCATTATGGTGTGTGGAGGAGAGCTGAGCAGGGACCACAGGGACGATCCCAGAGTGTCTCAGCTGCAGACTCACGTTCGTCTACGTTATGGGTACGACAGCCCCCCCCCCAGCCCGAACCCCCAACCCGTGTCTGCAAGCCCATGCTTTGGTCCACAGTATATTGGCCGGCATAAAAAGCTTGTCGTGCCAGATAGAGGAAAACATTGAAGTAGAAATTGTAATTGTATTTAATTCCCAATTTCTGATACTTGGATTTCAGCAGCTTGTACAAAAATAAAACGTCTAAACGATTAGCCCCATCTGAAGAAGTACATCTGGCTTTTGATATTTCCATAGCGGTTGCGGGGGTGTCCCAATCATATCTGTCCCCCAAGCGAGTTTAATAGTCTTTGTGAAACACGCTGCAGTTTTAATGAATAAGGCTTAGGCTGATCTCACATAAATGACCCAGACTGAATGTGTATGAATTGGCCACAGTATCTACACTACCCC
>JAODJU010000095.1:4350200-4360598 GCA_026776725.1 Gnathonemus echidnorhynchus
AGGGGGTTTTTGAAAACTTTCGTTTTTGTTTTATGGATACGAGTCTCTGTATATGTGAATAAAAAGGATCTTCAGACGGACGTACAAATCCTGTCAGAATAGTGTGATATGTGGCATATTCATACGGAAGGATATCTGAGAAATGTCGAAATGGCGAAGCTCAGGGTCCACAGTGTGCACTTAGTGCAAATAAGACAAGACATTGTGCAGACAGACAGGGCAGTGCGATATACAGGTAGTAGGCGATATGCCAGAGCAAGTAACTACGACAGAAATACACATACACACTTTAAATGCAGTTTGATTGATCTAGCAATCAGTTTAAAGTTCAGCTTAAGCCTTTGCTTGGGAGGGGAGATCTCAATGAGGAGATCACGTCAACATGTTCATTTAACATGGCAGCATGCGCTATAAATATATGTTGCACATGCAGTAGGCTACTTAATTATGGGTAATAGTTTAGACCCGAGTATGCCGTAGACTTTCAAGAGCAACATCGAATAAAACGGTTTATTCTCCTTTTAAAATGTGAACAAAAATATCTGGTGAAATGAATTATGTTACCAAACTCATGCCGAGTATTCAAGCATATACCAAAGTTACTTAACTATTTAACAAGTACTTCTTAAACACAAGTCAAATTAATCCTACATTAAATACATTTTCTGTTTTAAGCGCAAAGCAGACTTGTTTTACTGGTAGCCTATCAATTCCAGATGTTAAAACTGTGCATGCAATGTAACGAAAAGTAATTTTCAGTTCCAATCTAAAGTGGTACCTTTTGAATACACACAACACACATATAGATACAATATTCATACTGTAAATATTCAAGGAATGAATATTGCGTGTGTGTGTGGGTGAGAGAGAGAGAGAGAGAGAAGCGAGGTACTATAAACCCTTTTTAAATGTTTCCGCTTGTGTTACTGGCGCCCCCATTTTGTGGGAATGCTTAGCGCCCTGTAGTACGGCATCCGCGCTGGGGGGGGGGGGCGCGTTTAGGTAACACCCCTCCTACTCCAACACGCCCACAAAATGGGAGCGACGTCGGGCTGAGCCGAACCCCGACGAACCGGTCAGCTGACCCACTTTGCTGGAGCCCCAGCGTAACAGGAACATAACCCGGGGAGGGGGGCATTCACACGCAGCCTTCCGTGTGGTTACAAACGACGGGACGTCGATTCAGATGGAGTTGCATTTCGTCCACAGAAAACAGACGGTTTAATAATTGGCATTGGCGCCGATTGCTTAAAACACTTGCTTATAAGTTAAAAGAAACCGCGGTGGCAAATCTCCCCCCCTCTGCTTTTCGGAGTATCACCTTATAAAGACCCCCCAATACGTATGTTTAAATGACCCTTTGTTTACATGTAAGCCCCTATATTCCGAGCAAGGAAGCTGTCGTGTGATTTCAACCAGCTGTTTCCCGCCCTGAAAGACATCCGATCAGCTGCAAATGCACACACACACACACAGAGGCGTACATGCAGATTGGGAGCGGGGGGAGGACGACACACACGGAGAGAGGGAACCCCCATCAGCTGGAAGCACGGCATTATTGCAGCTCTGATCGCGCAGCCCGATTGCATGTGATACGTGAAGGAAAACTACGAATATTTTTGACGTTTTTTTGGGGGGGGGGAGAAATAAAACAAACACGGGGCGAATATAATTTTGCACGCGGAGAGGAGGAAGAGGTAAAAAGGACGAATCAAGTACCCCAAACTGGAGAGAAAAGCATGGAGTATTTCATGGTACCAGGTCAGAAGGTGTCTTTACAGCATTTCAGGAAAACGGATAAAGAAGTCATCGGCGGTCTGTGCAGGTGTGTGCGCTGCTCTGTCCACTTTCTGCGTTTGATGGGCCATTTTTGTAAGGTCGACGCGCATTTCATGCTTTTGATGGGTGAGGGAACCTGCAAGGCAGCGTGCCTGTTCCGATTCGTGTTGATGTACTTCACGGTCGATACACAAGGAAGCGGTACCTGCTCGGTGCCGATCGCTTATTGTCGTTATTTATACCTTGGGCCGAGGCTCTCTAACAGCGACCCATCCCGTTAACCCGTCTTTTTGGCCGAATTCTGCGCGAAATCGGCTTATTT
The DNA here is from genome assembly GCA_026776725.1 of Gnathonemus echidnorhynchus. Lineage (NCBI taxonomy): Eukaryota > Metazoa > Chordata > Actinopteri > Osteoglossiformes > Mormyridae > Gnathonemus > Gnathonemus echidnorhynchus. The sequence goes on from JAODJU010000095.1 coordinate 4,352,302, forward strand.
TGTGTGTGGCAAACATTAACCACGTGGTTTTTATAAGTACCACGCTGCCGCCGCCTCGGGCAGCTCTGTAAAAATCCGCCCCGAATTTCACCGACTAGCTGCACGTTTTCTGTGCCCCTTTGCGGGTTTAAATGCTGACGAGTCGCGGCTGGGCTTTTGCGGCGCGTTTGCGGAGCTGCATGGGCAGCCGACGCGGATTTGCGGGACGGGCTGGAGGCATAGGGAGGCTAAAAGCGGCCATGCTTGCGCCCAAAGTCGGGCACATCTGGCGTCTCGCTCCGCTTTTTTTCTGCGACGTGCCGTCGCCATCGTTTAAATCTTAAAGAATGCAACGCAGATTGCCTAAATTATACCTATAATAAATAAGAAATGTTTAAGCGCAGCTAATTTAGATCCGTCTCCCCCGCCGGTCTGCCATGCCGCCGGGCGCTGGCGGCGCAGGAAGCGGGGTCGCATTGTTCTGCTGGGCGGCGGAGCCCTCGGATCGAGCCCCTTTACAACCTCCGCCGGCCACCTTAGATCCCTAACGCGGGGGCTCCGGGGGCGAACACGCACGGATATGCGGGTTACAAAGGTGGAAGAGGCTTGTTAGGGGGGTGCCTTTTAAACAAAGGGGGTGTGTGTGCGTTAACCAGGCCCATCGCTGTTCCTGGACGAGCGGAGGCCAGTCTGCGGCCAGGCTGGGAAATGTAGTCCTTCGGCGCGCGAGACGCCAGGGGCGGCAGCCGCTGCATACGGGGGGCCCCGGGGTCAGGCATGATCCCGGATTATTAAAGTTAAAATTAAGCTGAACCGTAATACATGCAGTGTACACACGGAGGGTGTCCCGCCGTACTTACCACACAACTGGCAACTTCCTGAAATAAAATCTAAGAACGAGGACACGTTTTGATGTCTTTCCTTTAATTTACCTCTTGTTCCGCAGACGCTCCTACTAGGACTCCACCCGTTATTGAATCTGTGAGCGAAAGCGCCAGCTGTGATTAACTTTGCTCTGGTTATTGACTTACCTGCATCCTCCATAACCTTAAGATACATTTTCAATGCAACTGTACAATTGCCCGTTTTAAAAGGGCATATTCAGCATAAAGTTCAGCTGAACGATTTGAGACAGCCGACCATCACAGAACATGCCAAGTAAAGTTTTTAAAACAAATTTTCATCCCTAAGGGGACTTTGATCCACCAGCTTGTCCTTTGTCTCCTGTCTCTTGACCAAAAAGTTTGGAACAAATGGCCAAAGCTGTAAAATGTTATATAGTTGCTGTTCAGTAGAATCACATATCCACCAAACACTGTTAAAACTTGTTTTCTCGCCTGGCTGTATGCCCGAAACTTTTTTTTACCTTTGCGTTGTCATCCTGTTGTTCTTGTGACAGGAATGTCTTTAGTGTGGTGTAGAGTTTGAACAAAGGCAGAAACACGGCTATTTTTCCACACTCTTGATTTGACCCGACTCCCTGCGAGTTTGTGGTCATGTCACAGACTGTCGCCCACGTGGGATGTTTCCTGATGATGGAGACACTGCTTCCTGCAGGTGTCAGACTAAGATGAGCACTTGTCCTCTGCATGGGGAAATATTTCATATAAAATGTCTAAAACCTGAATGTGAATGGAAACCTGAAATTACCTTTTTATAGATTTGTCTAAACGTCTGACATGATTAAATGTTTGGAAGAACTCTGTGGTTAAGGACTCGCTGTTGGCCAGATTGGCCAACAATATCGTCAGTTAATTTAACTGGACATTGTATTGGAACAGTTCAGGTAAAGTAACTTTCTCAGCGGTACAGTAACTCACAACAGAGGCTGAATCTGAAGCGTCAGCCTGGTGAGTGGTTGTAATGAAAGTATCAGCATGGGTGGAATTCCCCTGCTTGTGTGGCTTCTGGAAGAGGCACGGTAACTTATCAGGCCGTGTTAATAGACGGCGCAGAGGGGAGTCACTGACTGGCCATTTTTCTGCTACTGGTATTGGTGCCGAGGTGTGTTTGCATAAACACTCTCACAGGGGACACAAGTCTAAGTCCCCATGTTCCTCTCGACACCCAGGATGTCAACTAAACGTTTTACCGCCTGTGTGACAGTCCCATGGCTATGCAGCGGGGGGACGGCGGACCCCAGGAGCTCTCAAACTGGATATGCCTTTCCTGTCCCTTTCTGCCGTATATTCTCTGCCGAATGGGCTTTTGTCTTCATTAAGGCTCCTATCTAGCCAGTTCTAAATTATCTGTCATTTTTGTTTACTCTTCTACCCACAGTTTGTTATTCAAGAGACTGGCCTTTGTTGTTGTCCCTAAATACTTTCGGTTTTTGAGTGTGCAGTCACTCTTCCTTGATGGATGATGTTCAGCGATCAGTGTTGTAGTATTGTGGACGTGTGACCGGGGGGGAGAGTTGGGTTGAGTTCGGGGGGGGGGGGAGTGTACACAGTTGATGGAGCGGTTTCCAAAGTTTGTGCCGTGAACAACAGCCCTAGGGCTGGTTGTTCCAGTTTAAAATGGAGAACAGGTCTATCCTGATTCTGGCCGTTATTGTGTGCTGTGGTGCAGACTGCTAGAATCTCCCCATGGTATGTTCACAGTTCAGCGACTTTTCTAGTCTTAAGGAGGTCTTCCCTGGCTACTGTGTTTTATTTAGTGTTTTGTGCTTTTAACATAAATCACATGTGCAGCCAGTTCATGTGATTAACCTAATAATTGAAGGATGGTTACTGCAATTGTTAATTATAATACTCTATATATACATATACACTCATAAATACATAAATAATTGCCAGTAGATCATCCAGTGGCTACTGTTTTCTACCTTAAAGTGAATGTAGTTTAAACAGCTTAGTAGGTTGCAGGGATTTGTGCCAGTCCACAGAAGGTTGTGGGTTCTTATCCTGTGGCTAGCAGAGTGATGATCTATAGCATTTTCCAGGACTCTAGACCAGAGGTAGGCAGCCCTGATCCTGGAGCGCCGGTGTCCAGCAGGTTTTCCATCCTACCTGGTCTCTGATGAACCACAGCTGATCTCAGGCAGATAGTAACTCATCAGGCAGGATAGAAAACCTGCTGGGTTCCGGCACCGCAGGATCAGGGAGGGTTGCCTACCCTGGCTCTAGGCTATATGTGACAATAAATATGGGTCCGTGTTAGTAACAGTCTGCCCTGTGACCCCCTCAGCCTGGCCAACATCCCCCTGACCCCCGAGACGGCGCGGGACCAGGAGCGTCGCATCCGGCGGGAGATCGCCAACAGCAACGAGCGGCGGCGCATGCAGAGCATCAACGCAGGCTTCCAGTCGCTGAAGACGCTGATCCCGCACAGCGACGGGGAGAAGCTCAGCAAGGTGAGCCAGACGGCGGGCGTCTCCGCAAAGACAGTCCGACCGCCATGTACAGTTCAGGGACTTTGAGATTTCGGGCATCACTGGTGAGGAGACGGTCCTGCAGGTTATCTGATCAGAGCAGTGAGGTGATGTCTTATTCCATCCAGATTTATTATGCACAGCTCAAATTAAGTATCACAAAGTTTTCTCTGCCAAACTGAGTGGCAGAAGGGGCGGGCATTTCTATATAAGCAAGTACTGGATAATTCCTGACTGACAGCAGCCTCAGCCAATAACATGTAGAATAATTACAAATAAGCACGGCGATTGGGTGGTAATCCTAACACGATGACCTTAACCCCTCCCCCGCCCTAACCATAACCATAAGTAACCAAACAAAATAACAAGTCGTTTGGCATTTTTAGTTTTTGATAATTAGGCTGAAATCTGCTAATGCTGCGAAAACAGCAGGCAGTTCGTCAGATAACTACAGAAACGGATAAATATCATCAACTCTGGTGCCCTGTGATGGACAGGAAGCCTGGCATGCTTTTACCTTTTGTGAATTTGATCATGTTCTACGTTGCTGATTGTCTTGATCAGTGTCCTTGATGTCCTCTATTTAACGGCTTCCGGTTTTTGGACCTTTCCATAAACATTGTGAGTTCCTAGGCAGCGCATTTGTCCGCTGATTGATCCCTTGAGTGTCTCTTTTTTTCCGTTGCCGTGGAGGTCTCTCCAAATTGGCTCAACAAGATTGTCCTTCACAGGCTGCCATCCTGCAGCAGACAGCAGAGTACATTTTCTGTCTGGAGCAGGAGAAAACCCGGCTACTTCAGCAAAACAATCAACTCAAGCGCTTCATCCAGGTGAGATACTTACTGTTCAGACCTGCTATGCCGCTGGTTTGCTCTGTCCTCCTTCCATTTTTAAATTTATTATTTGGACAAATATGGAGTATTAATGATATGGATAATGATTTAAATCAATCAGGTAATTAAGGAAAAAATCATAGAAGGTAATAGTTTCTAACTTGATAACCAGCATACGTATGTTTTGCCTTTGTTGACAATCTGAATATGGTGCATCAATTGGTCACTCTTTGACAGAATGAAGTTTTATTTCTGTGGCTTTGACACGTAAGTATCGGTCGTACCTTCACGTGGCATAATCGGGGCTTGCGATCGCAGGATTTCAGCGGCTCGTCGCCGAAGCGGAGACGCGCCGAGGAGAAGGATGAGGGAATTGGGTCTCCGGATATCCTGGAGGAGGAGAAGGTGGAGGACCTGCGTCGGGAGATGATCGAGCTCCGGCAGCAGCTGGATAAGGAGCGATCGGTGCGCATGATGCTCGAGGAGCAGGTGGGGCGCCCCCTACTGGCTGGAGGCTGAATTGTCTGTAGATTTGAGCTTTAATGTTGAAATCCATGTCGGTTAGAAGAAAGACACCGTCCTCTAGGTGTAACTGAATCGGCACGCATTCGTTGAGTCTGTGCTTTGGTTCAGCATGCAAGACAACTGGCTGATCAGTGGCAGAGGAAAGCAGGATGAGCCGTCCATCGCCCTTCTCTAAGACATAGGAGTCTTGAGTGTTCTCCTTGGTTTAAGGGCTCTGTTTTTGCGTGGGCTGCATTTTCCTGGTATTGTTTAGACCCTCATAACCGCTCATTGAGAAAGATAGATGCCAAAGTATGCAAAGTCATTTGGAGGGATTATATTCAGCTCATGGTGAAGCATCGCTTTCATGCTGGCTTTGGAGTCGTCAAGAATGAAGTCGCCCCATCCACACAATTGGTCACATGGTCTGATAAGCACGAGTACTCATTTGGGCCACAATTCTCGACGCCTGAGCACAGTAGGGGGTCCTGGCACGGTACGGTACTTAAGAGAGCACTTTCCTCCACCATCAACAAAATGTCAAATTAAGGGATTTCTCATGCCGTAAAACCACTGCCTCCTTTCCGGAGAGTTCCAGACACCGTGAGGCTCTGCCGAGGCGCGATGCCGGTGCCCTAGAAGATTGTGGTGGCCTGTGGGCCTCTTTACAAACTGCGAGTATTTCCTTTATTTTATAGCCATTTGTATAATGACTTATTAAAATGGACCGTAGATTATATCTTTAAAAAAAAAAAAAACTATTGAAAACGAGTACACTAACTAGATATGGGACATATTTAAAGAACGTACTATTCCAAGCCGTTTGTAGCTGTAGCATAACGTTCTTTTCTGTTGCTAGCTTCTTTGTGCGGTTTCCTAGTTGACAGCTGGCCAAGGCAAATTGGGAGGAATTAATGTGAGAGAGACACCTGCACGCCTGGGTACCTAGCCAAAAGGACCGGGAGTGCAGCTTAATGTGCTTCAGAGAGTCATAGATGCAAAAGCTTGGCTGAATTCAGCATCACGCTGTAGGGCTTTAAGCCAGTGTACACCCATTGGAGTTAATTGGGAAGGTAAAGGGGATGGTATAGCAGTTTCTGTTAACTCCAAGCGGTGTAATTCTGATCGTATCATACTGGAAGAAAAAGTCTTCTTCCCCGACATTAAACAGTGGCTCGGAGCCTGAGACGGATCGCACGGGTGACACATTTTTCCAAGCGCACTGCCCCATCGTATTCATAATCATCACTGGTGACGGCGAATAGATTTCCACTGTAGGCTAGGAGTCGTTTATATGCTGTATATAAGGAAATTGATGGGCTCTCTGACTGCATCCCTGACTACATCAGCGGCTGCATGGATGTAATTATTCACCTGGGGAACAATCTGTTGTGTCCCACATAACAAGACCTGGATCACAAAGGGTATCCAAGACTGTGGCTGTCCTAATGGGGAACAGGGAGAAGGTCAGGTTCATGAAGATGGATGTGAAGAGGAATATCGAGAGGCAAAGAGAAATTATAGGGACTCGATATATGCATGAGAATGACGGCAAGAAGGAAGTATGGAAATAGATCAGTGGGGTTTACTGCAAAGCAAGTTTAACCTAGCCAGAGTTACTTTGTCAGAGCCAGGTTAACTGCAACCAGTATAAAATGGTACTGCAACGGTGGTTATCAGCTCGGTAAGTTGACTCGAGCCTGTTCATGTTCAAATAAAAGGGGTGGTGTCGGCAAGATTCAAATGAAGAGCTGCCCTTTGATAGGTAAGCAACCCCCCCCCCCCCCCCAGGGTGAGCATCAATGACCAGCTGGACTTGCTTGCGGAGTAGGTCACTTTTCTACAGCAGATCACTACACGTTTTGGGGGTTTATCGTAGTGAAGGTCATGATATTTCCTGATGGTGTGATGTCGAGGTGAGGGAGGAAGCTCGAGCTTCTGAGGAAGGCTGGGATAGAGTCTGCAGGGGTGGAGGAGAGGATGGTGCCCACACTGTGCTCCTTGCTGAGTAATGATGCACGTCCTCTGAGCGGAGAGCTGATCAACTCCTCCAGCGGCTCTCCTGTCTGTCTTCTGCTATCTGCTTCTTCAATACTCAACATCTCTGTGTCCATAAACACGCCCGGTTCAGGGCACAAACCCAGCTCTCTGACCTACCACAGTATGGTACCTGCATTTAGTTCCATTTGAACTCAGAAATTCAGAGCTTCTAGTCAGAAATTTCAACTGGAACACCCCCTGAAGTTCGGAATTCTGCCTCGCGAACTCAGAGACATCTACACAACCCCCAGCTCAGAATTCAAAATGGCTGCACCCTTTATCAACAGAAGTTAAAGCTGTAGTTTTATACTGTTTAATAGCATTTATATTTCTCATTAAACCTGTCGTATACACAGGACTGTCCAACCACTATGTGTGGACGTGTTGCTACGGTGTTTCTATATGCAAAATACCGTGTAATGTGTTATCAACTGATATTGCTAACAATGGCTAACAATCAGGCTAGAACTGGGAACGGTTTAAGAAAACGGGATTTCTCACTTAGTCCGATCACTTGTCGGATTTAAGGTAGTCTGGGCTAAGTGTGAGGCCGTTTAAATTGGGCTACCTTAAATTCGACGTGATCTGGCTAAGCAAGAAATCTTGCTTTTTTAAAACGGGTCCCTCATATTGCTAAATTGCTGTCTGACTTGCTATACTGGAGTGCGTTTAACTCATGTGTGATGTCATTCCCAGCTCCGAGTTCCGACCTCGGAGGTAAATGGAACACGGCATAAATTACTCATCGTTTGTGTTTATAAGCATGTCTCTGCCTCACTTTTATCACCTGCACTGTACTGTGCATCCCTCCTGCACTGTACTGTGCATCCCTCCTGCACTGTACTGTGCATCCCACCTGCACTGTACTGTGCATCCCTTTATACATCCTGCCTGCCTTCCTTGCTTGGGGACTATTCTTTGGTATCAGTAAGTCCTACGTCTCCCATATTTAACTAAAGCAGTTCTGCCCCCCTGTTTGCAGCAGCTGCTCCAGTCCGATTAGCTTTTCTGCCGAGGTGTCGCTTGACCATATCTGCCGTCATGTGACCGTATCTGCCGTCACGTGACCCCAGATCCGCTCCCTGGACGCCCACCTGTACCCGGAGAAGCTGAAGGTGATCGCACAGCAGGTGCAGGAGCAGCATGTGCAGACGCAGATGCTGCTTCGGCTACAGCAGCACCAGCAGGAGTCACCCGAGGAGGAGCTGTCTCCACACAGCCCTCAGGTGGGACCTGCATGTGGCCTGTAGGAGGCGCCAGAGCCACTGAAGTCATGCAAACATCTCTGTAATAATAATTGTAATGATTATTATATTAATGTTGAACCCTGACAGGTGCTGGGCCCTCTCACACCCCCGGCCCCCACCCACCACCCCACAGTGATTGTCCCCGCTCCAGTGCCCCACCACGTTACCGTGGTTACCATGACCCCAGCCTCCGTCATCAACACAGTGTCCACGTCACGGCAGAACCTGGACACGATCGTGCAGGTGGGGGGGAGCGGGCCATTCCAGGCTGTCATTTAGAAGGATATCATTTGGAATAATGTTTTTATCTCATTTTTAATG
>JAODJU010000095.1:4360611-4370809 GCA_026776725.1 Gnathonemus echidnorhynchus
CCCCGCACCCGTAGGCCATCCAGCATATTGAAGGGACGCAAGACAAGGCTGGCAGGGTGGATGAGGAGCAGCGGCGTGCGATCATCATCACAGCAGGACGCGGCCCCCCCGACACTGACAGCGAGGGTCCCGAGGAAGAGGAAAGGGAGGAGGACAGTCCGCTGCCCTGAGCGCGAACCCATGACCCCCCTGTGCCCTCAGTGTGCACGGGGGAGGGGGGTCTAATACAATCAGCAGATTATCTCGTCCCTTCACCAGGCCCAACTCAGTCAAACACAATCCCATGATGCACTGCTGGAGACAGAGACCCCTTCCAGTGACTGGCTGGTGTCACTGTCATGGACAACACTCTACTGGGGCCCAGCTTGCCCCAATTCCTCAATCATCTCCATCTGCATTTCTCTTATTTCTTTTTTTCCCCCTCCTTCTTCTGGGGGGGGGGGGGGGGGGGCACAGGAGAATGCTTGTAGATTTTCTGCGTACTGCGCCACGCGTATCTGTAAAAACCCATTCGAGCTCTCGATTCATAACCCCACGCGTCAGACCAAAAATGCCTGAATCGCTGTGATCGAGACGGAGAGTCTTTGGACTGCGAACAGAAGACTCCGGATCATCCTGGGGATGTCACAACCCAAGAAATGCCCCCCCCCCCCACCCTCTGGAAGACTTGGCATCCGTTTGTAGAGCTTAGTTTGGACATCGGGATTGGTCTGCCGGCTAAGCTCCATGAGGTCCCCGTGGATAACCAGGGTAGCTAGCTTGCTTGTGGACAGTCGCTCGCTCTTCGTGTCCTGGCGAACCTCCCCGAAGCTGGATTTTAGGGTTAGCGAGGCAACTTGTCGGATTTAAGGTGGTCTGAGCGAAACGTAAGTGAGCGAAGAGAAAGTCCATTCAGACTGAGGCACCTTAAATCCAGCAAGTTGCATAGCTGACCGACAAATCTCGCAGCGTGACTGAGGCCCCCCTTTGGTTAGGGGGTATCTGCATTGGTGCCCATGTGGTGAAAAGGGGTCTGGGGGGGCGGTGGGGGGGGGGGCAGTGGTGCACTTAACGTAATTTACTGTGTTTTTCCGTAAATTGTGCCCCCGATTACCTGCACATACATCCATGCCTCCTCATTTTGTGCACATGTCTAGTCACATAGAAGTGTCACCGATGACCGACTGCTCCTGGATGCTGCCTGTCTTGTCATCTCCCTGTATTTATCGCCTGCAGAGGTGTTAATGGCTGCCTGGGGGTGCAGTCTGGCCCCTTGGCATGTTTATCTATGCATAGGTCCCCAGGAGTCGCCCGTCGGAAGCGTAGACCCCTAAATTGGGCTCAGCGGCGCCCCACGGAGGTCCGTGAGTGACGCCTGTCATTCCGGCTGAACTCACCCATGACATTGTCGGCTCGTCTTGAGGGGGGGGCGCAGCCGCATCTGTGTGTCACTGACGGCGATGGAAGCTTTCGGCCGCGCGCGGATTTCGGAAAAACGTGGCTGCTCGGCGCCGTTCGATGCCGCCAGGTTTGCGTTTCAGTCTCATTCACTCGTTTGCTCTTTTTCAGGAAGACGGACGAGAGTTTAAGGCAGCTGTGGAGGCCCGTCACCAGTCCACGGTGTCCCGCACTCCCGTAGTGACCTTGCTGTGGGCCTGAGGGCTCTGTTCCCCTAAACGTCCCCTCCAGTGGCTTCAGAGGGCCGCCTACATGCTGAGATGTAGTTTTGTTTTTCTCCTTGAGGTCATTGAGCTGCTCTCGTGACAAATACTAAAATCGATTTAAATTATGATTTTTTTTTCTCTCGTGTTTTGAGTATTGCGTTTCTCTGTAATGTGGATGGGGGCTATTTTGACCCGAATTCCCCCTCCACCGTCTACTGGCTTATGCCAAAATGGTTAATGGTCCCAGGGGTTATGGGTGATGAATACAGTGGAAATCGGGCAACGTGAAAGGGAAAAAAAACGGACAGCTGAAACACAGTTTTCTGGTCTGGTATTAACCCAAAAACCGCTTCCTTGGGGATGTGTTCTAACATAGGTCATGGGGGGCAGCTTTTTAAAATCGTGCTTCTAGAAATGTGTGCAAACGACATCAGAGTTCTGTTGTGGGAAACGGTTGCCGTGGGGAACATTGACACTGATGCACTTACTGTACTTTTTTTAACTTGTACGGATCTCTGATGATGATGATGATGATGAAGCTCTTTTTGACACGTTCCGCTCAGTCCGTCCATTTCCCGCGCAGTCCCTTCCCACCTTCTTCTCTCAGTCCGTCTCTCACAGCCCTAACTCGCTCTTTCCTTTTTACATATTGCATTGGGTGACTTTTTTGGTTTTATTTTGTATTTTTTTTTTTATTATTATTTTGACTTGTTGGTCCTTGTGGTCTTAAGAAGCTATTATATTTTGTTTAAAAAAAGGGAAAAAAAGAGGCTCATGCCTTTGATAAAGAGTAATAAAATTTGTACTTTGTTTTTTAGTAATTGCTTCCTGCGTGTGTTTTTGTTTGCGTAAAGAAAGATGCTGTTTGTGGTTCAGTGAAAAAACGATGACTGAAGCATTCTTTCAAGGAACACAGTAAAGCCCGGCTAATTAAAATTAATTGTACATTTATTTACCATTTTAAGTGGAAAGCCTCTCCCCTAAGCCAAGTCAGCCATTACTCATTTATAATAAGTGTTGCTAAAGACATATGGAGTAAAGCTGATTGAGGTGCTGGCAACTTTGTGTGTTTCAAAGCTCACTCTGTGTACAGCCGACGTGTTGTGTGATGGGCATATCGGGCCTAGGTACACTACGTCCAGTCAAGGCCCTTAGTGAATCTAGAGCAGGGCTGCCCAACCCTGGAGATCTACCACCCTGCAGAGCTTAGGTACAACCTTAATTTAACACGCCTGATACAGATAATCAAGCCCTGCAGTAGCGTCTCAGTATTAGCGCTAACTTAGCTTCAATGTAGCTGAAGTACTGAGATGCAACTGAAGGGCCTGATTATCCGTACCAGGTGTGTTAAATTAGGGTTGTACCTAAACTCTATAGGGTGGTGTATCTCCAGGAACATGGCTGGACAGTCCTGCTCTAGATCCTATACCAGGAAGCTCTAGTCCTAGTCTGCAGACATCCTGGACACTATAGGCACCAATTTGCCATCATGGTATTTTTTGGACTGTAGGAGGACCTGCAAACGGTGGAACTTCACATACTACATGGGGTCAGATTTGAATTCTCCACCCCGGGGGTGTAAGACCATAGTGTTACTCAACACAGCCACCAAAGCTGTTGAAAGTCTATTGAATGCGGGGATAGCAGGCTTCTTCTGAAGCACACTGGTTAAAGGCAAGATGTCTGAGTAATGTCGACAGTTTCTTGAAGACTAACCTGGTGTGGTACAAATTAACAGGGAAGGAAATTTGAACTTATTCGGGGCCATACATTCCAGACACGACAGAGTTCCTCTAGCTAGGCAGCAGATTGGCGGAACATCAATGGAGGTCGACATCTCTGCTATCGTTTTTCTGGGGTTTAAAGAGTTGGGAATCCTACTCTGCAATTTTTCCCTGGAAAAAGCACCCTGGGGTGGAGACCAGCTATGTAAAGTTCACCCTCCACCCTAGCACAGGTGAAAGGTCATCTGGCATAGTTAAATTTAAACTGCCAACTGCGCCGTGAAGGAAATCGGATATCCCTTGACAGTGAGTAGGCAGAAGGTTGCGGTGAGTGAGACAGACACAGGTAATCTGGAGGAAATCACTTGCTTGCACTAGCATCCACCCAAAGTACTAATGATGTTTATGGCTATACAAGGAGCAAACCTCATGACTCTTTTAGAGAGCTAAAACATGGGCATCTTCCACCCCAACCTGGTCAAATATGCTCCTCCATCTTCCCACAAACTCTAGAGCTCCACTCAGCACAAACACTTATGTCTGTCTACTGCATCCTGTAAGGCCGCGTACCAGCTGTTCGCCTGGTTACGAACCTGCATGCTAATGCTAATGCTAAACATTAACGGGAATCACAGACAACACCTGACGACATCCAATAACAACACCCTAACGCTACACCTGCTTTCCTGCTTGCACGTTAATGCCTCGGCGCCCTCCCATTGAGGTTTTCCTAACTTCATTCTGCCGTTGAGTTTTGATGTATGACGCCAGGTACCTCTGCTTTCCATTCTCCCTGGGAGGAGGGGGGGCCACTTGTACTGGGACTTCCTCCAAACTCACAGCTCTGTTTAGCTAGTCTAACGTTTCGGATTTACGATCGGATTTATGATCGGACGGGCGTGCCGTACAAATATTCTTAACAGCTTTACAAATGCAGCATCTTAAATTTAGTGGCAGATGACAGTTTATTGACTGCTGCCCTGTTTTTAGCCTTTGAAAGTGTTTCTCCATAAATAAAAACACTGCAACAGTCATATGCATTTTTAATGATTCAACATTCATTTCTGATATAAGAAAAACAAGACATCCTTACTTTGTAGCATAAGTAAATTCAGGTCTGTGCGACTTGCCCAGAAGCAACTAATTATTGCTTGTCTCTTTGTGCAAATTTGAGAGAATAACCATCAAATAATTCATTAAAAGGTACAGAGCGACATTTTGTTTTTTAGCCATGTGTAGGTGACGGTAAATTCCTGATCCGGCTGGTTTTCCGAAACATCTGTCATCCTCCTCAAGTCCGCCCCGGGGAAATCCCATACACCCCCACTGGCTCTGCTGCAGCTCCGCTTATTTTACCTTCATAGTTCCAGCAAGAAACTACAGTCCCATCACTGTGCTCGACATCGCCCCCTGCTGCCCATCTTCGAGAGGCAGCTGCTCTGATCCAGAACAGCCACCGCAGTGGCCGTTCACTGACGTCTCACTCCTACGTCCGCCATGCTTCCCCTTAGATGTCCTTGCCTCCCTCCCCACGACCTTTGACCTTTTCTCCCTGGTGTATATATATAGCCTGCCCACATGTAACAGTCCTCCTGGCAGCCAAGATGAAGGGCTTGCTCTTAATCTGCTGCTCTGTCCCTCTGCTCTTCCTGGCCGCTGCTGGTAAGCGATAGACCTGGCAGAATTGTCTTATTTTTTTTCTGCACGTGCCTGGTGTGTTGATCCAGAGGGGGGGGCTGGTGTTGTCCACACGGGTTTGAGCAGGCCAGGATGGCGTTCGCTCAGCCGGCTTCCTGTAGATCTTGTCTTTCAGCACTGGGGGAATAGAGGGGATTTTATCCGGCGTTTCCCCTACGGTTGCCTGTAAAACTTTCCTTTAAAAATGCTGGGTTTTCTTCAGAGAACAAATGTAATATTGTCCTTAGGCATGGTGAGGGGGAGAGACAGGTGACTGGGATTTTAAGGGGGGAAAAAAAAGAGTAATCGTGTGCAATTGCTGTCTCCCAACATTACAGCTGGAGGTAAAGATAAGGGAAAACAAAAGATTTCGGGTAAAAAATGCAGTACAGTAGGATGCAGAGTTTGCAGAAGACGCAATAGAGATGGAAGGTTTGTGAACAGCAGTGCTGGACGGACCCAGTCGCTGATCGTTTTTCCTTGACAGACTATTTTATCTCAAGCGATTTACTTACTGCCCTGCTCTATGGGTTTGTCTTTCAGTTTATACTTTCTATAAAGTATACGGACATAACGTCATTAACGACACCATTTTGAGCACTGACACACACTTATCTGGTATGTATGTGCCTGGGTCAGTAGATTTTATAGGAATGACGTAAAATTTCTATATTGTGCCTCAACATCAGTGTTTATCAGTCATTAAAGTAAAATTATTTACAAATAACTGAAACTCGCCTTTAAGCAAATATATTCTGCTCAAAATTGACTAATATTGTATTAGAATAATGCAGGCCCATAAATGACTGGTTCCTTCTGTCTTTTGTGTGATGGGCACAGATCACATCAAAGTGCTTTTCACAGCGTTACCTGTTCGCAGGTCCTGTTCCTGCTGTCTGACTTCTGGTGCGTGTGATTGTTCGGTGTTGGAGAAGCAGCCCATAGCCGTCACGCTTATGCCCGCGTGGCCGTGGGAGGGTGGGCTTGGCCCGCAGTCTTAAGATCAGCTGTCGCAGCGAGCGGCGGCCAGCTGATGGAAACTACGCAGTGTTCTGATGTCACTGGAGGGGCAGACACTGACCTGCGAGACACTGCATATCACCCACTCAGCTCTGGCACCTGCTTTTATATTACGAGTGTCATTATCATGGGTCATCTTAATCAGTACAGGACTTAATAAGAGTGATTTTTTTACCCCCCTACCAGTTTCCACTGGACACTGACAATAAGTAAATTAAAGAGTATGCTATTAGTGCAATGTACTAAATTTGAATTATTTTGCTGCCCCTCTAACTTTGTCCCAAGTAGTGTACATCGGTGACACTGGTGAGAGGAAACCCCATTGGATATTGTCAAGATAGATTGTTGCCATAGTTACCACCTCACTGAGCGTGATGTCATCTGTAGAGAATCACTAGACTGGTAACAGGTTCTTTTGGACTTTGGTGACTTGCTCAGTGGTTACCCTGTGGCCTCGTGTTAGTAGGCTGCCAAGTCCTGGTTCTGACCCGTGCTGAGAACAAGACACGCATTATTTATTACCTTAAGATTATAGGGGCTGATGGAACCAGAAAAAGGTTGGTGAGAAAGGGCAAAACTCAAGAACAGGGTCAGTCCGTCTTGTGTTCTGAAAATGAAGGAGGGTCCTCCATTAATAAAGACGTTTAATTAGCTCAGGCCTTGAGGTGACAGTATCTAGTTCAGGAGTCTTCCCTGCCTGCAGCCGTGTGCTTCAGCCTCACCACTCCGTGACCCTGCACTAGAAAAGCAGCTGGAAGATGGGAGGATGGATTCAGGAGTTTAAAGAAGTTTAAAAGGCTGCCGGTGTTTCCACAGCCTGCTCACATCCACCATCCACCATTCACCATCCACCGTTCACCATTCACCATTATTGTAACCTCAGATCTCATCTGACGCCAATCCATGGCATGCATGCAAGTAAATGATATTTGAAGTATAAGAGGCTTGTTTCACTGGCAAAGATGTGCAATGTAACTCTTTTTGAAAAATGCGACTCCAGGTCAGTGTACAGTCCGTGCCTTGGCGCCTCCCCCCTGCCCACTGACCCTGGCCTTTGTGTGGTTATTTCTGTCTGGGGAAGCACCGCTCCCCATGGGCGAGGCACCTGTCGCCTTCCATTCCTGGTGCCCTGCACAGACCCTCCTACTCTACTACACACCACCCTCACGCCGGCCGCACGTCTCCCCAGCCAAATATCCGTGCCTTTGACAGCGCAATAACTGCAGTGTATCCGGGTAATGATGCGATAAAGGAAGCCTGAAAACCCCATTGGTGGGTGAGAGGACGGCGTGCAGCCAATCATTAGCTGTTGTAACTTAATGGAAGCCAATAAAGAGAATAATTGATATTCCCACCCAACCTGGGCTTCAAACGCCTTATTTCAACAAATGGAGACAAGAAACTTCATAGTTTATATTAAAGTGAATAGATTAACAAGTTTAAAAATTGTATTATGACAATGTAATTACAGTTAAAATTGAATGGAAAGATTTTGTCAGCTAAATCTCATTTACAGTTTTTTTTTCGTAAATGAAGATTTACGAGTATGTTCTTATTTTAAAACTGTAGGAACTGCATGCATTGTTTTCCCTCCAGAAAAGGCTTTTTTTAAAAAAAATCAAATTAACCTCTAAGTTTTAGTGGCCCAGAGTTTCCTGCTGTCTTCGCTTTCTGTTCGATGAAAGCTGCAGTTGTGCGACACTCCTCCGTCCTGGGGAGCAGCTGCCCCTCTTTCCTCCTCATCTGCTCCCCAGTTGCACTGGCCCCTTAACTGCAGTGCAGTGATCATAGTATAGCCGCCTCAATACTAACATACATACACAGACACACTCTGAAAGATACACAAGTGCATGTAACAGCAAAACAGAGAATCAATAGGTACTGCAAAAAATAATGTGCAGTTGCCTTTATATAAGATTATAGAAGGTGCTCCATGCAAAGTTGGTAGCAGTATGTAGGCCAGGTACCTACTGGGTTTCTGGGCTGAAGTGCAGTTTGATATGAGTGTTGTTCATTCCGCTGTTGAAATGAGATGGAGTTGTCACTTCCAGCCCTTAAGACAGGGGACAGTGAAGCATTCAGTTGACGGTGTCCATGGTAACCTTGATGAGGTACCTGTCAGAAAGGTACGAGTCAAATCAGCTTCATTTACGTTGCCGTGACACCTAGTTTGACGGGAGAGTCTGCTGATTGGCCATGTCAGGTCCCACACATATTGACGGTTTTTCAAGAAGGTTCCGTTCTTGCAGCAGGTCTGGATGCCTGGACAAACTTTCAGATTTGATGTTTGCTCCAACGGTAGATGGAAGTTGAACCTGATTGGTTAAGGAGGTCTAACCCATGATGTGTAGGGGGATCCAAGGTGAAGAACAGTCTGATGGCACATGGCAGCGATAATCAGGCTGGACACTGATGCAATGTCCTGCAAGGTGGCGAGGTTGTCATTAAAGGCTTCCCATGGGACTGCTGTAGATCATTTCTGTGGTGCAGATTCCACCATGTCACCTGCTATGACCTGCCCTGGTTTATGAAATAAACCATTACTGTGCCTGTGTTACTTTTCCACGGCTGCCACAGACATGGTGGCTGACCGAGTCCGTTGTCACAGGTTCAGGAGGATAAGGGCGTAAGCGGGCCCGCTTTCACTAAGTGTCCAGCTTTTAAGACCCAGTTGATCCAGAAGTTCGTTTTCGGAGTGAAAATTTTAATGAGTAAAGTACAGACAGTAGATCAAGAGTTTTGGCAAGACGGAGAAGGGGAAGGCATGGATTTCATTGCAGTTGATTCCATTTGGATAATGACAATAAAGGCATTCTACTGTATTGAAAAAAGACATGGAATTTTCAACCAGCAGGGGCCCTTGTGTCCTTGATTACCCTCACAGACTCTCTGGTAACTGTGTTCTGTTTTGAAAGCACAGTGTGTTCCAGTAATGACTACAGTCTACTGGAACAATAAAGCCCGATGGCTCGTCAAGGGAAGTTTTGCATCATGAGATAACTGTAGGGGTGTCTGGCCCCTTTGTGGTAGGGAGATTAAAGAGGACAGCCCATATTGCATCTCTATTTTCGTTTTGGCTTTGGGACAACACTCTTGCCCTTCATGGTTCAGATTGCCATTTCTGATGTTGATGGAGTTGCATTTAAGGAGTCTCGTTCCTCCAACGTGAGCGAAGAATGAACTCATATAATCGACAATGATGCTGTCAAACATTAGGCACCTCTGCCTCATCTTAAATGCTGAGAAGATAGGAGCACCAGGCAAGGCCCATCTAGTAACCTATTCTTTGATGAAATATGGACGTGGGTAGCAGATTCTGCAGATGAAAAATGGATGTTAATGGAATGAGCTAATGATGAATGACAGCATGTCAGTTTAGTGTTTGTGTGTATGGTGATAAAAATTTGAGTTGAATCAATGTTCGGTCCAAGTAGGTCAGAAGAATTTGAAGATGGATGCACTTTGTGTTTGTGCTTTGCAAAGCACAG
Source organism: Gnathonemus echidnorhynchus (assembly GCA_026776725.1). Taxonomy (NCBI): domain Eukaryota; kingdom Metazoa; phylum Chordata; class Actinopteri; order Osteoglossiformes; family Mormyridae; genus Gnathonemus; species Gnathonemus echidnorhynchus. The sequence goes on from JAODJU010000095.1 coordinate 4,370,164, forward strand.
AGGTGAGGAACATAAACTCCTCTTCAAATGGGAATCAAACTTCACTCTGGATGCTGCAGACGAGTGTTTTTATTCGAAACTTGAGGAATCAGAATAAAAGCAAAGGAGTTTGCACATACATCACTGAGTAAACTATTATTGGGAGACATTTAATAAGTAGTCACATTATCCTGATGAATCAGCAGTCATATTTTTGGCCATCGTGTCCTTGAATTTAATCCCACTTACCCTACTCTCACACTGGGTCTCTGGACGTAGTCCAAAACTTTCCCCTGAAATCCCTACACGAGCTGTCCCGTTTCACACAGAAGCACACACAATGGGCAGGTTAGAGAAGGCCAGAGGAGAGCAGAGTACTTGGAGAAACTCACATGACGCCAGAAGAAACACGCAAACTCCATAATGAATGCAGGCTTCACATACAGCACCGGGCTAAAGTCTTAGGCCGTCAAAGAAAATGATCTTCGTGTCAGGATAAAACTGTGATGTCTGTCAAAATGTGACAGCCTAGCCATTTCAAATCCTCTCCTAAAGTCACGTCAGTATTTGCAGCAACTCTGCAATACACCCTGGCCTGGATTAAGCATTCGGCATTTGGGCCGGTGCTCGTGTCCTTGGGGGTGCACCAATCAGAGCCCCCCCCCCC
>JAODJU010000095.1:4370909-4386409 GCA_026776725.1 Gnathonemus echidnorhynchus
CCGGGGCCCATTCACAAATGTCTTTTAACAAACTAATGCAATATAACATCTAAATTTTGTGAGTCACCAATCAGCTCTGCTCTTTCCTGACGTGACATTATGTGTACTGATGCCCAGGGGCGCTTAATATTTGTAATGTGGACCTGAGTACATCAGTGTAGCTGTGAACTCGACTACTACCCCACCTTGTTTGGCTAATCAATACCTCATTGAGGTATGTAACTAATCAAGTTAATTAATTAAGCGTGCTAGTGATAAAATTAAATAAAAACATTGAATGGCTGAGGTGCCCCTGAGGAGAGGTTTGGGAACGGAAGCAATATCCAGTGAGGTATCAGTAACTTCTAGGAGAACACAAGAAATTCTTGCTGCTTGTAGTTTGCATATTTTCCAATGCTAAATTGTGATTATTATTATTTTTGAGAAAATATACACTTTTCTTCGACTGCCTAAGACTTTTGCATAGTCCTGTATGTCAGAATAAACTGAATGTATCAAAAAATGAGCATCAGAAAATCAAGCGCTTTTGTAATGCTTTCATTGTTTTTTCATTTTGTTTTTACCTCTGCAATTGCAAATTATGTTTTAGAGTGTATGTGCTATGAAATAATTAATTTGCATTTATTCAAAACTTCAGCTTGCGCAGCCCTTCTAATTTACACAGACCTATCTAAAAAGCTGAGATTGACTGAATCCATTTCAGTTAAGATCCAGTGTTCACTGGACTATGATATTGTCCTTCTGTTTTTGAATACTCAAAGTTTCAGTCACAATATTTATAAAATGCATAATGATGATGACTTTGCCTTTTTGGTACCTTCAGTGCCGCCTTTCACTGGACGCGCCTGACTTATGAGTGTCAGCTCGTATCTGCCAGTGAGCGTATCTGTTATTACAAGCTGGAACAGAAAGTAGCCGCTAAACTTGGCAGCACTTGGTTTGCACATGCTCTTCGAAGGATGTATTAAATGGTGTGACAACTTTCAACAAATCAGCTGTGAGACATTGTTATTTTCTGTCTAAGAGCTAATCTCCAAGTGTCGAGACGATTGGGGACAATTGTTGAATTGAATCTGGTGTCTTTTTGCTCATCAGTGCATCTACTTTTACTATGACATGTTTCAGAAGCATCAGCACCATCTCTAGAAGCCTTAAGCTAGCAGAAATGGAGGGAGGTATAGCCAGAATTATTTGCTGAAGTGAGTTCAAAGTCCATCCAACAAATGACCCTGTTCAATAATTGTCCCCAATCTTCCCTACTCCTACAAAGAGTATTTGTATGTAACAGCACGACTGTAATAAAAAATCTATGATTTTGTGCAATAGACAGAATAATAATCTAAAAAAAACAAGTCATGTAGCTGCGTCTTATTGTGAATGTGCTCAAAATAACATCACTGATGTTTTCCTTTCAGTGAGATTCTCAGATTTTGGGGGTAAACACATTTATCGAGTAGCATAATTTGCTAACCATCTGTCATCGGCAGCTATTTTCCAGCCTTTCGTAGAGCATGTGCGACTCGTGCTCTGCGCGGATCCAGAAATAGCTGGAGGTGCGAGGTGTGAGGTGTGAGGTGTGAGGTACGAGGTGTGAGGTGCGAGGTGTGAGGTGTAAGGTGCGAGGTGCGAGGTGTGAGGTGTGAGGTGCAAGGTGTGAGGTGCGAGGTGTGAGATGTGAGGTGTGAGGTGCAAGGTGTGAGGTGCGAGGTGTGAGGTGCAAGGTGTGAGGTGTGAGGCGTGAGGTGTGAGGTGCGAGGTGTGAGGTGTGAGCAGCCTCCCCGTGTACCGCCAGTCAGCGGCTGAGCCTGGGCACCAGCTTCTGCCCCAGGCAGCTGTCCTGTTCAGTGAACATCCATGACATGACTGATGGCCACACAACCAACGGCCGCTGACTGGTTTCCAGTTCACGTTTAGGGCCAAAACAGGCCGTGCCTGAGGATTATGTGTTTTGACTGCAGCGCCGCATTTCCATACGAAAGCCGGTCATCTCTGCTCCTCTTAGAGTCGCTGGAGATCGTAGGTCTGCAGCTCGCTCTCCCTGACATTTCTGCACACTCCCCAAAGACGGCCATTCTTCTCGTAGACAGACATATATGTCAAACTTTTTTCCCCCAAGTAAACCCTGCTGTTTACCAGGCCCATGCTTCAGGAATTCCTCCACTAGCCTGATGTCTCTCTATGTCAGGGGTCTCAAACTCCAGTCCTGGGGGGCCGGAGCCCTGTGTAGCTTAGTTCTTTCCCCTTTCCACCACAAATGATTCAGCTCAAGAGTTGTGTGGTAATTAGCACAAAGAGTTGAATCAGGTGTGTTAAATGAGGATGAACCAAAAACTGTGTAGGGCTCCGGCCCTCAGGGACTGGAGTTTGAGACCCCTGCTCTATGTTCTCAGAATGTTCTTAATGTTGCACATGTCATGATCTTATTATCTTACTATTGTGACTGTATATTTTGAGTGTATACTGCAGCTGCAACTTTGTGGAATGAGCTGCCACTGTGTTTGAGAAGAGTACATATTGTGGAGTCTTAAAAAGCGACTTCCAACATTTTTGTTCACGTAAGCTTTTAATGGATTGTAGTCCTATTTGCGGTATTGTATTCCTCCTATTATATTGCCTGATTTTCCATATAGTTGGTTGCACGCTGATCTGAGGAGTAACTAGAGGGATTTTACTCAGACAGGTGCTTATTGTCTCCACGTTTCTATTATGTCATTTATTGTGCATCTGATTTAATGATTTTCTTATTTTATGTTGTAAAGCCCTTTGTGACCTTGTCTGTGCTACATAAATACATTTTACTTATTTATTTGTTAGGCTCTTGCTGTATCTGTAAGATGTTGTGTAGCTCCTGTTCCAGTTCTGCTTACGCCTGTAACTGGGCGTTCACTGGAAGCTCAGCCTAGCCGTACCTGGGCGTTCACTGGAAGCTCAGCCTAGCTGCACTTATGCCCAGTCGACTCCCCGACTGCTGTATGTTGGCAATGTGCCATTTACCTCGGTTGCACATCACTTTGGACAAAAGCATCTGTTAAATAAATGTAAACTCTGAGCCTCCACAAATGAATGTATTTTTCTCATATAACATTATGGTTCCTTCCCCCATCTTATTGGATTTAACTCTTTTGCGCTGTTTCTGCACGCGTTTGGCCGAAGCGCATTTCCCCACCGTCACATATTTCGGGAACTCGCTCGTAACAGATATCTCTTTCGGTTTCCCGCTGACATTGTTTACTACCACTCAGATTTTATCGTTCACTTCACTAAGCCTTCATACTTCTTTTTGGCAGGCTCTCCTGCTTTTTGTGCTTCTCACTTCTTCAGATATACTTTGACAGCACACTTTAGGGTCTTCTCTGGTTACAGTCTTTGTTCTGTGTCTGGTTTCTATGACGACTGATGTAACAGCTGGACTGCAGATCCCTCTCCGTGGGAACCAAGTACTGAACTTCCTCCCAATTTTCATCAATATGCCTTATTTGCTAGTGTTCTGTTTAAGATTTTTATCTGTCTTTCTAATATATGTCTCATCCTCAGAGCACAAAGAAGCAAATGATTGTGCAATCAAACAATGCACCCTTCCATCATTTTTCCATAAATAATCACCAGTCTCACCTGCAGTTTGAGGCATCAGTCATAGATCACTATGCTGCCACCCTCCCTCTGTCGTATTGTTGAATGTTCTTCTCACTCAGCCTGTTTGGATTTTCCTGCTCAGCCATGTCATTGATCTTGGTTTTATTTTCACTAAATGTGTTGATTCACATCGTCCATTTAGCCCCGGAGGCTCTCATTTCTTTTCAGGATTGTCTGGTTTTTCCAGATATTTACCCTCCCACCTTCACCTTTGCTCCTGACGTCTGATTCAGCTCAGTGTTTGTCAGAAACTTCACTTTCTGTGCTTCAAATGTTTCCGCAGATTTTTAATTTCCACTTAACTAAAATATCATTTTTTTTACGCTTCAAATTCCACATGCCCTTTCATGCAGTCTGTAATTCCCAAAAAACTTCTCAACTTGTAGTGACCTGTACCTCACTTTCTTTATTCCACACTTCTAACCTCTTGTAGTCCTCGTCTAGAATCCTAAATAGTCTGCTTAGCTTCAGGCGATCTCACTCTTAAGACCCATGTATCATCGCATGACTTCTGTCAAACCCTTTAAATGGTTCCTCCAAACATCATGTGCTTCTTATATGTCATCTGTGAGCTCCTTCTAAGGGGCACAATGTGACTTTGTCCATCACATGTGGCCAAGTCAGGTGACACTTCAGGGTTCCAATACCTCTACCTTAGTTTGGCATTTATTCTTAATGGGTTGTTGTGTGTGCTTGGCAGTCTGTTAAGCAGTTGACTTGACAGCATTTTTTTCCCCTGGAGGTCCACTGAATGCATCTTTTGTGGGTTTCAATTAATCGCCCGAAATAGGAGACCCCTGAATACAATGGCCCTTGCTTGATACAATGTATCAAATGTGGTTTTCTTACCCCAGCTGCTAAATCTCCGGTAATGTTGCCATTTCTCAATATCTTCTCAGTTAGTTACTTCAGGGAATAACATTGTATTGAGCCTGGTTTTGATCTGTTGCTCCTTATGTGGTATGATTAAGTTTATCATTAAACATTTCAGGTTTCTGATATGCTCTTGTTACTTGGTTGGTCTGTTGTTCTTCAAAGCATGAACACATTTTTTTTTATGTCCGTAGACCTGTGGCTGTAAGGTGAACCTCTCCGTATGATTCTATAACACCTACTCCTTCTTTTAGCACACGGATTCCTGTCTTGCAGATGCCCTATTGGCTATCCCTCATTATTCCTTGCCTGTCATAGTTGGTTTAAGATTTCCTACCGCTAATCGGTGCTGTTCAGCATATCTATTCTGGCACATTTATTTCTTGCACCCGCAGACGTGACGGTGAAGCAGACCACCCACATTTTGTCGTTTAATATTACAGCCCCTATTAAAGGCCATCAGTGTATCTTCTCATCATAGACAGGTTTTGTACCTCATACTTGTCAGCAGACCCTGGTTTCATTATAATCCACAGGCTGATCTGCTTTCATGCCACTTGTGAATGTGCACAACTCAGTGGATGCCAAGGATTGGCTTTTTGAGTAAAGAAATTTCTGAATTGCTTTTAACATTCGGAGAATGACAGCATGTATTGGTCTGGTATTGTGCTTGGTCTAAGTTTTATAAGTTACTGCATGTTCAGTGTCATCTGTTTTGTAGTGCAATGTGGTAAATATACCTTCCTAAGTCATCTATCCACAAGAAAAGCAGCACAAACATTCATTTCTCAGTATGAGCGTCAATCATTTAGTTTAGCAGTAAGTACATTTCATTTCCAATCCTGTTTTTCCAGTACATACATTCTTCAGGAAATGCATATGAGATACAATGTTACTCAGTTATTTGCATGGTGCTGAATACTGTTAAGTCAAAAGTGACCCAATTATAACTAATCTGTGATTGTGTCAGTTGTATATTGAGCTATTTAGTGCCACCTACCTGGCGGCCTCCCGTGAACAAAGAGCAGAAAATAAATCAGAAAAGCACATTTATTTTAGTGTGCTCACGGGAGAGTGCAGTGATGTGCACGAGAGCTGTGATAAAAACACGGAAACCATGTAATCAGCCACCCACCTCTTACACGACTAGAATAAAATCACCGTTTACTCCGGCACAGAGAGATGAGTTTTTCCAGACTTTCTGTTTGGTGGAGAGAAAAAAAGAAGCGGCAGACATTCTTCCACTATGTACCATCAATTCAATACACAACAGGGAAAGTCCTTGGTTCAGTCCGACCTCAGAAATGCATTCATTTCAGTACCAGAGAGTGAAAATGGCAGAAGGTAGGTGTGTATGGATGCCTGCCCCTGTTTGTAGCTCTTATTTCCATTTATCCTGTGTGCAAATTCCACCCACACAGTGAGCAGTTCAGAGATATCACTTCAGCTAACTGCAGTGGACTGTGGGAGGGAAATGTACAGGAATCCCACGCAAACACTGGCAAGAACATCCACACGTGGCAGTGAAGACGCAGGGGCCAGGGACTGCACCCCCATCCCTGCAAGCGTGAGGCCACAGTGATGCTCTCTGAGGCCTCGCTTACCCCTAACTTGTGGATACTTATAGATTTTTTCCTTGTCCCACAAACAACAGCAGGAAGTACACAGTGAACACAGAAAGTCTAAGGATGCTTGCTTAATTCAGTAAAAATATTGCTAATTTATTGGTTGTATGACAAAAAACATTATTTAATTCATTTGTGTACAAAAATGTATATCACATTAGAAACAATCAGTAGTTTTAAGTAAAACATTAATTTCAAATAGTAATAAATTGAAACCCAAATTATAGTTGTAAAAGAGCTATTCTGACTTAAAAAGTTCACAAGCAGTCTCACTGGGACCTATTTAATTAGTAACACCTTTGCAATAATATGAAAAAACAAACATTTGTGTTTAGTGTCCCTTTGGGAGCCAGTGACTACAACTGCAATTAACAGCAAGATGGCAGGAACAGAACTGAATGAGTCAGTCAAAAAAAATTATGACACTTAATAAAAAAAGATATGCTAATATTGCTTGTCAGTGGACTTTTGAACTATGGACTATGAAACCAATTAATTTGCCACATTTTTACATAAGCAAGTATCTCAGTACTTTCTGTGACCACTCTTCCACTCTTCATCTTGCAGTTGTATCCTGTATCATTGTGATTTGCAGTAATGGACTGGATGTAGTTGTATCAGTCATGTGTTATTGCTCTACTAATTAACGCACTTTCAGCTTAGTCTCACTTCCCAAGGATTTGGCAAATTTGAGTTTTCTGTGGTCCTGGTCATTCAGTGAAACTCCAGTGAGCTTAAATGCAGGAGAATCTGGAGTCGGGTGGAGAGTCTTCCATCGGCGGAACAAAAAACCTTCAGTTACAACACACTGTCCTGTACCGGAGACTGTAAAGAAGTAAACTTTACTTATTATGTTTATTTACAAAATAAACAAACAGGCTTCACAAACAGGCTTCCACTTGTGAAGCAGTTTGAGTTTGAACCATAACGACCCTATTTGCACCCCATAATGACCCTATTAGCAACAATTACACTGTAATGTTTGACCTCAGCCTTCAGCTTCATTCTTCTCATATTTTTTGGAGAACATACTGCAGTATGGAATCCAGTGATTGGCTGACCCAGACTGTTTCTGCTCTTTTATTCGTCTAGAGTCGACGGGGGAGCCAATAGGTCACCCTGGCACAGAGGATGAGCCGCTGATGCGACTGCAGCTTCAGCAGCCCGATAGTGAGGGACTCTTTGCGTGTGCTTGTGACCACAGGGGCGTCAGCTCTGACCCAGGGGAGGACCGTTCTAAAAGCTCCTCCAATGACACACCTGCCCCAGAGAGGGCCATCTGCCAATCCTGTGTGAATGAAGATACCCCAGAATCCCAAGCTGAGAGCACCACTGAGGAGGAAGAGGAGGAAGAGGAGAAATATGAAAGAGAAGACCAAGATAATATCTCAGATGAGACTGTTCCGACCTTGATGGAGGTTGATGAAGAAGACAGTGTAGAGAAGGAAGAAGATGCTTCCGAGGATGTTTCTGAAAACCACTCCACAACAGAACACCAAACATCTGAAGAACTTGTCACAGCACCAGGAGACACTGCAGAATTACCCGAGAAAGTGGAAAATGCTGAGTCTTCTGAAGATGATGTACAGGAGGACATAACTGCTAATGATGTCCACAAGGACACCTTCAAATCAGAGCCGGTATCAGTATCTGAAGAAGACATAGGGATTCCTGAAATAAAAGCAGGGGATAAGGGGGTCGAGAATGCAGAAGATTCTAAGGAAGAGGAGAATGATGCTGCACTGGCATCTGCAGAAGATGAACAACAGGAAGAAGAGACAAAAGGAACCAATGGAGAAGAAACCACTGAACCACCCATTGAGCTGACAGAGAATCAGTATGAGCAGGGCCAGAATAAGGCAGAGGTAGATGAAGAGGATCTGAAGTCCCTCAAGCATGACATATCTTCAAATCAAGAGGAGCAGAAAGAGGCAGCACAACTTGTAGAACCTAGAGAAACTGTGGAAAAGGAACCCCCAGAGGACGCTGGTACATCTATGGGTGAAGACATGGATTCTATATTTGAATCTCAGGAACAGGTAGTTGTCAGTGGAGACCTTACAACTAAAGAAGAGCAAGAGGAAGATACTGAGGAGAATGAAGAGGTGGAAGACGCTACTGGAAAGCCCTATTCTCAGATGGCTGATGAGGCCACGGAACACATCCAAGACTTAAACAGAGAAGATAAAGAGGAACCTACCAAAGACACCAGCTCTAACGTGTCTGAAGAGGCGAACAGTCAGGATTCTGAGGGTGACAAAGCAAATGTTGAGGTGGAAACTGACCCAAATGTTCAGGACAAGAAAGAACAAGAGGAAGTTCATGAATACCATATGAATTCTGCTGTGATGGCTGAAGTAGCTACAGAGGAATGGGATCTAGTGGTGGAGACTGTTGACGAGACCAGTGATGTTATTCTGGAGGCTGTGGTAGAAGACAATGTTGCTGAGAAACCATCTGAGAGCAGCCACATGGGGTCTCTGAGAGGTACAGCTTATAGTTGCTCAGTGTAACACCATTCTAGATGCATATTCTTTACGCAGGTGTAAATATTTTGTGTCATTTTTGGATTCTTTGACACGTTGTGTTAGTATTGGAAAATAAAATGCCACTGAATAATATTTATTATGGTAATGTCAAAACAACAGTTTCATACTCAAATTTCACAACTCTGACCAGCAAAAACATTCTTCTTCACATTCTGTTTGACCAAATGTTGAATGGGAAACGTTTCAAGTTAATGTTTTCTGTCCCTTCTTAATGCTACAGTTACGGGTGAACATCGTTTAAGGTTGAACAATGAAGGAGCAAAATAAAGAGCAAAATGAAATTAGGATCAACAAAAAAGACCCTAAAACTTCTTGACACTGTTCTCAGTGACCAGGGATTACGTCGACACAACCGTCACAACCTGTCAGGCCAGAGGAGCAGCCTAAATTAAGATTTTGAGTCTCCAGCCCACAGTACCAAATCATATCCTGCTTCTGCTCCATGGGGTGGTGTTACCGCCATCGTGGATCTAGATATGTTTAATATGCCACAATACAGAAGATACAGTTCAAATTTTCAGAACCATTATGATTATCTGTCACATCTTAGCACCTTAAAGACCAAAGCAAAACACCAGCAAGGGAAAGTGCATGAAGAAAATCCAATTTTAAAGTAAAAATTTGGCCGACAAGAGATATAAAACACAATGTTATATATAGATATAATACTGTATGCATAAAATTAAACATTAACATATCATCATAGGTCTAGCCTCACAAGTTTTAACAGTGTTTGTCATTACGCTTTGGCTTCAAAGTATCCTCTCTCAGCAGTAATATCCATCCGGTTTGGGAAATAATAAATTTCATTTAGCGCAAACATAACATTGTATCGTTTGCTCACACTGATGTTGTTTGATCTACTAGAAATTCTGCTAATCCTCTGAGTAAAAAGAAATATCACAGAAGACATTTAACTATAAATCCAGTGTGATGTCAAATATTGTGTTTCTTCAACTGTTCTCTCGTTGAAGGTGCAAGCATAGAGCATGAAAGGGAGAATATCGTCTTAAATTTCACAGATATAAATTTTTAAAATTAAATGCAGTGAAACCAAACCGCGTGACATGAATCAATAGTAAATGGATTTGTTCTGATTAATTACAGTTGTAGGTTGTTATTAAAAGTTGTCATTTCCAGGACTGCTGTGTCATTAAAGAGTGACAATGATTATTTTAAGTAACCAACCAGGATATTTAAGGGACTCAGAGACCCCAGAAGTTGCTCTTTTTGATATATAACAGCAATGTCCAAAGTACTGAGCAGCTGGGTTGTAAGTAAATAAGATCGTTACTGTACCAATTAAAGGGCACATCCTAAAGGAGGGGAAGTCAGATACCCACTGGGCAGAAAAGAGCAATAAAACCCATGTGGATCTGTTCTTCATTCCTGCAGAGGAAGAGGGCAAAATGCTGGTCTCTCTTCTGCGAGACAGATCACATATCGAAGATACCCTACAGGCTGCTGCTGATCAGCCCAATGACAAGTATCAAGGTGAGCAGCCACTAGAGGGTGCCAGAGATGCGTCACTTATGGAAGTGAGAAATCCCTTTCCCCAATGAGAAGGAGCTGTATGTTAGCAGCATCATACCTGAGCTTCAAAAAAGACCAGGATGTATGAGTGAACTTCTTGATATGTTGATGTTCATCTTCTCATCACCTTCTCATCTTCTCAAGACCTCATTTTCCTGTGTCTTCCACCCTACACCTCTGTCCATTTCTTCAGCTGGCCTCAAGAAGCTACGGAATATCTACCAAACGTCGATCAAGCCCCTGGAGAAGGCGTACAAGTACAATGAGCTGAGGCAGCATGAAATCTCAGGTAAGAGCGTTCCTCCAGCCAAATGGAATTAGGACATTTAGGTTAGCTAATCCTGATCTTCTCCATAAGCTGCCTTGAATTGACTGACTTTTGCACAATACAACAATGAAACACAACTCCAATGCCTGATGTTATCATGCATTCCAGTCATTTTCACATACAAAAACCAAGCATTGCACATCAGGCTAATAAGTCTTATTTTGTTTTGGTTTTGGCAAATATAATGTAATGTAATGCACGTATAACTATGATTATTTATAAGCTGTTTCTTTTTTTCTTTTTTCTTTTTTTTAAAAAAAGACATTTATGGTGGTGTTGCAAAACTTTGCTCTTTTTATGTTTTCACTTTGTTAAACAAGTGTTATGCATGTGAAAACTTGTCCTGTATCTGCTATCTGTCTCCCATTTTATGCTATTTTAAAAAAAATCTTTTTTCATCTGGTGAAAACATCTATGCAAAAGCCAGCCCCTCCCCCACCCCCAGGCGTCGGGCTGTTCAGCCCCCCAGAAGAGAGCCTCACTCCAACAGATATTTGCTAGTCATTCCTGCCCCTCCAAACATGACTGTGATAAACTGCAGCATTTGTGGACAAAATTCCTGTCAGTCCATTCCTAATTGTAAACCAGTCTCTCTGTCTCAGCTGAATGCCAGAATCAGAAGTCCATTTATCCAAAAGAGTCGACAGTATCGGTCATTTCCCATCACACTGACACATCGTACTTACAAATATGATTTCAATAAGTATAAAATGAGACAAAAAAAGTATAAAATGAGACATATTCCAGTTGCCTGCTATTATGTAGTTTGGTACCTTCTTTAGAATAACTAAACTAAAACAAAAGCTAAAAGTTCTCCACAAGTATTTCACCACTGTTCATCAGCATGGACCTACAGAACACAGGACTGGAAAAATGTATATACATATTTATAACAAACAATAATGCATTCATAAAGCATCATAAACATGGCTATAAATATTTATCAACAGGTATAACACATTATAGCCATGTTTATTATGCATTATGAATACTTTATGAAGCTCGTATCTATAATGCGCTATAGATACCTTTATAATGCAGTATAAAGCATCCTTATTGCTTTTACCGACCATTATAATGCATTATAAAGGTATGCATAATATATTATAGATGAGAGGTTCATAAAGCAATCATAATGCATAATAGACTTGATTACGATGTGTGATACCTTATATAAATGTTTATAGCCATGTTTATAATGCTTTTTGAATGCATTATAATGCATTATGAATGTGCTTATCAATTCCTAAAAACATGACCTTAAGTAAAGTCTTGCCAAAAAAACTTTAAAAGATCTAAACGCAATTAAGAGTCCGTATAGCCCCCTACGGGCTTGTGTCCATTAATCACAAGCAGAGCTTTGTGAGGCCTCAGTTCTGCTCAGCTCTGAGAATGTGAGGAGGAGCAGAGTCACGCTGAAGAAACTCCACGGCCCACAGGAGCCACCTCAGATATCCCCGAGCCGTGGCCATTGACCGTCTCCTGGAAATCGTCTGTGAGGCTCGCAAGATCCTTTGCCTTCCTGTGACTGAAACTTGCTGTGTGACCTTAGGGTTTGGATTGCCTGGCTGACATCGCGGGAATGTTGGATCGCCGGCTGACGGCAAGCCAGAGGACAGCAAAGGTGGCCATATTTAGACTTGGATCCACCTTCTTCCCCGTCTGTAGAATTTATAGTAACCAAAGGAAATAAGTTAGCAGTCAAATTTGTGTTAAGTCCTCTTTTATACAACTATATTTATAGCTTGGTTGTCTCAGCCAAGCCAGTCTGTATAATTTATGTATCTATAAAACTTTATTAACTGCATTACTGTCTTACTATCAGTACCGTTTTCTTTACTATATAGGGTTTGAAATTTTTTTTTGATTTGTTCCAGTAGGCCCATAATTCACAACTTCTCTGATAATGCAATCCAGGATCATAATGCCAAAAAATAAAGCAAGCAGGAAAAATTGTACCTACAAGATCAGGTGTCGTAACAGAAGAAAGCTCGCCCTCTAGTGGTTGACCTTTTGGCTGCGTGTAATACTGTCTTATCCGTAATATCCGTCTCTGCTGAGGGAGCACATTCCTAAGTGAAAGTGACTATAAGGTGACGTTCTACCAAGGCTGCTAAAGAGCCACATTACATGCATGATTCCCATAATCTGGTTTTATTGGAGGGTGAGTGTTTTTCATTTTGTTCAGATGTCTTAGTGCCAAAGTTATCTGACGGCATGCATTAACACCCCAATGCCACACATCATTGCTATACTATGACTCTCTGCTTTGTGCTACAGATGCAGAGATTTCCTCCAAACCAATGGTGCTGTTTCTGGGACCCTGGAGTGTTGGCAAGTCTTCCATGATTAACTACCTGTTGGGGCTGCAGGGCACTCCGCAGGAGCTCTACACAGGCAAGTACTTAAGCAAGTGTTAGGTGGGAAAAGGAGTTATCAGCCCCGAACTGATAAACTCACTTGGAGCTACATGTCTGTAAAATCATTTATCAGTATTATGATGAATACAGGTAGTATAGCTAGAACGCATAGACAGAAAGAGGTACCTGACACCTCTCTTTAATGCTCCAATAAAAGAATGTTGTTACTAGTGATGGACAAAATGATACTTCTTGAACCATTTGCTGTATTTTTTAACCCCAGTAGATGGTCCTGTTGGTTTACTTTGGGGCATGCTTTGTTCCCCTTTTTGAACAGAGGGCACCATCTAGTGGGGTCTTGTAGGATGTTTCAATGTTGGTATCGTATCAACCCCCCCCCCAAGGTGCTGAGCCCACTACTTCTGAATTTACGGTCATCATGCATGGTGAGAAGACTCGCACCATCGAAGGCATTGTGATGGCAGCCGACAGCTCCCGATCTTTCTTTTCGCTGGAGAAGTTTGGCCAGAACTTTCTGGAGAAGCTAGTCGGCATTGAGATGCCCCAAAAACTACTGGAACGAGTCACCATAGTGGACACGCCTGGGATTATTGAGAACCGCAAGCAACAGGAGAGAGGTAAGGCAAAACCATTAGTAAAATAGAGTCCACAAAATTATTATAATGGTATTCGGTAGTGATGATCAAATGAAACTTCATGAACTGTATTTCTTGATAAAACATACTGCAAATGGTTCATGAAGCTTCATTTAGCCATCACTAGTATTTTGGCAGCATAGTCAGTTTGCATATGCCTCTTGTAATCCAAAAACAGGCAACTAGGTTGATTTGTGTCTCTACATTGGCAATAGAGTGTGGTTTTGTGTGTGACTATTTACCTGATGAATTGCCATCCCACCCAAAGTGTCACCCGTCTTGCTTACTATGACAGGCTTCGGGATCACCATGACCCTTTAAGTGGTCATGGACGATGCATGGATGATTCAGTCCTGACAAAAATAACTGTCCACATACTCTTTTGTATGACTGTCCCTTAACACCTGTGTTTGGTGCTTCCTCAGGCTACCCTTTCAACGACGTCTGCCAGTGGTTCATTGACCGGGCGGATTTGATTTTCTTGGTGTTCGACCCCACTAAACTGGACGTTGGCGGCGAGCTTGAGATGATGTTCAGGCAAATGAAAGGTCGTGAGTCCCAGATTCGCATTATTCTCAACAAGGCTGACAGCATGGCTCCTCAGGACCTTATGCGTGTGTACGGCGCCCTCTTCTGGAGCCTGGCCCCACTCATCAATGTGACGGAGCCCCCCCGCGTCTATGTCAGCTCCTTCTGGCCCTACCAGTATGCTCCTGACACCAACTGGGAACTCTTCAAGCGCGAGGAGATCTCCCTTTTGGAAGACCTTAATCAGGTGATTGAGAACCGACTGGAGAACAAGATCGCTCTCATCCGTCAACATGGCATACGTGTTCGTGTCCATGCGTTACTGGTGGACAGATACGTGCAAACGTTCTATGAGAAGACTGGCTACTTTGGTGACCCCGAGTTGGTGTTCAAGGAGATTGTGGATGACCCCGACCGCTTCTACATCTTCAAGTCCATCCTGGCCAAGACCAACGTCAGCAGGTTCGACCTGCCAGACCCTGAGGCCTACCGAGACTTTTTTGGCGTCAATCCCATCAACAGCTTCAAGCCGCTCTCTGCCCATTGCCCTTTTTGGGGGCGCTGCTTGTTGAATAAGATTGAGGCGGCCATTACGGAAGAGCTTCCCGGCCTAATCAGCAGCATGGCAGTTGACAAGGCCCCTAGCCTCTCCTGTGAAGACACGGGCTGCAAGGAAGAGCCAAAGAACCGTTACCGCAGACACTGAAAGGGGAAATGAGTAAACAGACAGAGAGAGTGGTCCTTACCAGTAGAGTAAGAGATACAGAACAGGACAGTGTCATAGACATGAGCTGTATAACACACCCATTCAATCTTCTTCCTCCTGCACGGTCCAATAGAAACTACAGGAAGAATGAAAATGCGTGAGGAAATTGGCAGTAAGTACATTTGTAATAGTCAGTATTTTAGTTCATTCAGAAGTATACAATCGGCTTGTATACAAAAACCTTTTTTTCCAGTTTTTTGCTTGTAGTTTTTATATATTTCAGTTTCCTTCCTAACCATGGAGGAGGTCAGCAGTTCAGAGTCCCGTGCTTAGGTATTTTATTTATTACAGTATTTTTTTCTTTTCGTAACTAAGTTTGTCGGCTGTGTTTATTTCGAAACAAGACCCAGTATCTCATAAAGTTTATTGACCAACTGTGTACACTTGTCTCTGTATATCAGGCAAAAGGAGATTAAAGTCACTGTTGAGTCCTAAAGCTAAAAGCAGGTGTTTCTGTTCCTGGATTTCTCCAGCTTCCTGCTGCGTGTGAGATTCCTTTGGGTTCTCAGTCAGGCTAGATGTCAGCGTTTGATAATTACTAGGCCGTGTCACTACAGTGGCCGTATCAGTCATCCTAGACATGCAAAATATATGAATAAAATAAATAAATATTAAATCAGTAGTCTAGTGCAGAACTTAAGGTGCCAGT
>JAODJU010000095.1:4417009-4442223 GCA_026776725.1 Gnathonemus echidnorhynchus
ACCTGGGTTTGAACAGCTGACCTACAGGTTATCCCAAAAACCTGCATACACACCGGCCCTTTGCGGGTAAGACTGGCCACCCCTGACTTACACCCTCGTGTCTGTGCATCCATTGCTCTCGCTTAACTGGTATGATGTAGCCTCTGTCTCTAAAACAAATAAAAAAATAATAATTATGGGGCCAAGCAGGGGGCTGTGGAGAACTGTGGTCCTATCTGAAGAAGGAGATACCAGAAATGCTCAAAGTGACCATCAAACTCAAAGCAGTGCTGACTCTTGTAGAAGAGGGTTCAGACAGTGGGTGCTGAGGGTCTGCGTGGCTGCGCAGATACCAAAGTTACTGGAGAGTGTCTTTTTAATTATGCGTCTGCCACTTGGGTCAGCAACAAACTCTGCAGGAGATGGGAGATCCCTGTCTTGTAGGCCTATACTTTGTTAATGTGACTGGGTCATATGTTCATGGGTTTGGCGGAGGGGGGGGCATTTTTTTATTTTCCATTTTGCAGTCTTGTTTCTGCTGAAGCATTTGAGCTGAACTACATGCCAAAGAGTTGTGACTGATAGATGAGAAATGTGTTTGTTTTTTTTAAAGGTAAATTTATCTTGTGCACATTACCGATCATGTATAATTCATGAACACAGGAACATAATCTGTATACATTTGCACATAGCTCTCACTGTGTACATATGCATATATAGCATTATCATGTGTTTACATATCTTTTAATTTTTATATTTATACCTGTGCATGTGCCAGATTTTTGGGAGGAGAAAAGGCGTGACAGACAAATGTGTCTGATGATAAGGTAACGCTTTTCATTAACTGCACCCTTATAATACCTTTATAATGCATTCGTAGAACATTTAGTGCATCTTCATAATGTATTCATAAAGCATGCCTAATGCTTTCATAGAACATTCGTAAGCAGCATGTAAGTATACCTTAACATCCTAACACACGTTATCAGCTGTAATATAGATGAATAACAAACATTATAATTGTATAATCATATAGTGTTTGTACTTAATGTATATTAAAGCTGTTATGGCATGTTAGGATGTTAAGGTGTACTTACATGCTGTTTACGTATGTTCTATGAACGCTTTAGGAAGGTGCCATAAATGTTCTACGAATGCACTATGAAGGTACTGTTAGAGTAAAGCGTCACCGATAACATTGTGTTTCTTTGGTGGTGGGGCCGATTAAAGAGAACTAGCCTAGTCCTTTACTTTCATTCTTGGCTCTGAAAAATTGTGCGCTGTATTGAATTGGACAAGAGTGGATCAATAGTTGATATAAAAATATGTGCGTAAATGACCCAAGATATCACCTCCTCCCCATGACATGGCAGACCGGTTAGGGTGATGGCTTCTAGGTGAACCTAGAATTTGACCTTGTGTGCTTCATTTTTAGTCGACTTAATTTGTCGACTTAATTTTTTTCTCATGCTGCCTAATCACAATGTTCAGGTAAAAAAGAGTTTGGTAGACTCCAAGAAGACTGGCCCCATCCAGGAGGAGGAATGTCATGATCAGGTTTCAGTTTTGTCAATTTTCTCTTTTCCAATACAAAATGACCAGGTACAGAAATAATAAAAAAGTAATTATACTGTTTTTCTGTTTTATTTGTAAAATACGTGTTGTGTTCATTCTTAAAATTGGTAGTGACCAGGATTTCTAAAAATAATTGCCCATGATTTTCTCAGCAATGTTTTAATTTCCTAGTTTTTAAGAGATGTAATTAGCACACAATTTGACTTGTTGATATTAAAGTGGGTTTGTGTTTTATGCTTATGTCTGTTAATTTCCTTTAATATGCAACCATGTGGTCAGATTTTAAGGTACTTGACTAATATGCCACCGGCTTCCCCAGTGATCGTTAGATATTTGGGTGGTGTGCAGTTCTTCCAGTTAGTAATCGGTCACTGTGTCCAGAGAGCTGTGGTGTTGGAGCCTGCAGCCAGGAGAGTTGGGCCATTGAGCAAGACCTCTAACCCCAGCTGCTCCAGGGGGGCTGACTCTATTAAGCTGTCTGTCACTGAGATCAAGAGATATGCGACAACCAAAGATTCCCTATGTAGAAATGTAAAATGAAGTACCTTATCTCATGTAGGGCCCAGAATCATCCCTAACCCTGTGAGAATAAGGAAGGGATACAGCTCCAAGGAATGTAGTATTGCTTGTAGTTTGAGTCCATAGAACCTCACTGGATGATCACATTTGGTTTCTTGTTCTGGAGTAAATTAACAAAACTGTATCTTTGCCCTGTAACCTGTATGTACAGTTGATGTGTCCTGCATGTCTTGTATACCTTGTGTCTGTCTCACAAACACCTGAATCTGTAGCATTTTCTGTACCAGTTTAGGCAAGAACTCATGTGCTGTTTGGGGATATTTATGATTTCTTCAAAACTTTGCTTTGCTGTATTGCAAAACTGTGTTTTATCACTGAAGAACAAGATTTCCAATAGACTGATCATTGTTTTAGGGAGATATTTTAAGAATTATACCCATGTATTTTTTTCATGATGAACAATAACCAGTCTATTATTTTTTTACACCCATATTTACTGTTTTCTGAAGATGTATAGTGGTTTTTGTGGAAACCTGTAGAACTTATCTTTTGACCAATGGTAGGTATACTGGTACATACTGAGTTTCAGACTCAGACCAAAATTTCATTTGAAACTAGCTGAACATCCAACAGCTGTTCAGAAAATGTGACAGGAGAAGACGAATCTTAAGCAGGAGAACATCGTATAGAATGTTGTAAATTATTCATTTATGTCTGACAAATATTTAATGCAACTTTTATGAAGGCAATGAAAAGTTCATTTTGCCGTTTGTCACGAAACAGATGTTAACGCTATATCAAAATAATGTGCGAGTATAGGAATGGAATTTGTAAAATTAACATTCTCTGACATATTACATAATGGCTCACATATTGATCCCGCCAGGACGCGGGATCTGACAGATGTACTAATTGCCCTGCCACACGCTTACTGTTAGACGTACAGCACACCGGCCACATTATTGATCTTTATTTTGAGGAGGGGGGTGTTTAAAAAGAGATGTAAAAAGCACGGTTTTCCTCCGCCCCGGAGGATTTTCGCGTCAGATTCGGCGTGACGCACGTCGGGCTGTGTTACATGGGTTTGCGTAGGGCGTGATTGCGCGGCCCCTCCCCCTCCACAGTCTATCTGGGAAAAAAAAAAGAAAAAAAAAACTTTTTGTATCGAAGGAATCAACAGCCGCCATCTTGTCGCGGCTGAGAATCGAGCTTTCGGCGTAGCGTTATTTTTTTTTATTCGGAAGCGGAGCATCCGAACCGACGCCGGATGGTTTTAGACCGCCGAGCGGCGCAAGCTTGGCCGAATTTAACGAGGTTTCTTGCAAAATAATATTAATATTATTATTAACGCCGGGCGCTGGCTCGGGCTTTCCGTCGGCTAGAAAGCCCCAGTGTATCTGTTTTCCCCTTCAGAAAGCGCCGCTTCTCTCGGCTGCTCGGTTCCCAGCCGTATTGTTTACCGGGAGCCACCGCCGGGGAGACAGTGGAGGGGCGACGAAATAGCGGCGGTATCGGTCTTTTCCCTCGCCGGTGTCCTTTACCGGAGACCTATATGCATTTTGCAGCAAATGGATTGACGTCAGAAAAAATGGTTATTTAAAGATGCGAATTTAAGGACTCGCGGGGGGGAAGGAGCAGAAAAACCCCTCGCGGGTGGTTTTTAAATTTATTTTAAATTTTAATTTTCGTTTTTTTCGAGGTACAATAAATTTGGGGGGCGATTATTAATGATAATAATGTGGGTGTTGGGTGTTGGATTATCATGGGGTGAATGGCGGTGGCGAAGCGGGGCGCTGTTGCTGCTTTTTTGAAGCGTTTCTCCGCTCGCTGCTAGCCTACTAGCCGGCTAGCAGATACACCCCCCTCCCATTTTAAACGTGCGGGGCGGCCTGTCTGGATTTCACCCGCTGCTGCGTGTGTGGGATTTCCATCTTATTACTTGACAAATTTTAAACCTAAAAAATTACACCCGATTATCTGAGAAGAGAGGCACGGTACCCCCCAGAATGGCAGACTTGTTGGACGTCGGACCCCCAAACCCGAAGCGGCCGAAGCTGAATTCACCTGCGCTTTCCGCCTCCGATGGTCCAGGTGAGGAAGGCGCTCTTCCGTGGCTTCGGTCCCGGTGCACTTTGACGGGTAAAGCAGTTGGATATGTTTCAGTCCTTAAGGCTCAGTGCATTGGGTGCTCGGCCGGATCGCCAGGTATACTGCTTTTCATTTTACATCTTAACTTATGCATGTAGCCGTGCCTTGGTCGATCTTGACAGTTCCAGCCCTCCGCAATCATGGATGCATCTCCCCAGCGGTTCATCAACTGCATGCGTTTTACAGTGGGACAGTGGGGCTCTCTTTTTGGGAATGGGCATAGAGCAGCTAGGACACGGTCATCTTTGCGGTGTCCAGGCGAGTCCCGTTATTACGGTCCGTCTAATACGTGAAGATATCAGCTAGTGTCGGCTAAGCGGCGATCTGACGGGGTTCATTCAGCGAAGCTCCTCCAATTTGCTCTTAAGAATAATCCATGTTTTGTTAATTATTATTTTTTTTTGCTGGTGCCATAAACTTTAGCGCCATTTACGGATGGGAGAAATGCGCTTTGCCTGTCAACTGTGAAGCGTGTCCTTTTTCCACGAAACTACAGTTTATTCTATCAGCATCGGGAAACAAACTGTTCCTATCTTTGGGACTGAAGTTGGATGATGCTGCTCTTACTCGATCTGGGGAAGTCTGAGGGGGGTCCGACTCCATGTGTCTTTGCGATACAGTCGAGGAATTTGGCTATGTCGGAGACGTGATTTACTGCAAACGTAGCTGTGACAGAAATAAGCACGCCACAGTAATTCCTATGACTTAAATTAATGCGTTTTGTGGTGCCATTTTTATTTTTGAGTGAGGGGGTGGGCGTGTCGATTCTGCCCGTTTAATAGGGGAGATTATTTCATCGCGAGTAACGCAATATTTCATTGCCTTCCCCCCTTCCCTGTGTTTCGTTCATTTTGCAGTCTTCAGCGTAGTGACTGCCGGAGCCATTTCATCCTGGATAAGCTATGCAACCAAATCAACCTGTAGAGTTGTGTTGAGCAGTTAATGTTCTCCAAGGCAGTTGATGTAGCATTATAGTGGAAGGTTTTATTACCGGATCATTGCCGGCAGTTTTTTTTGTGTGTTGGTTCGGTGTTGTCTGGTTTGTCAGCCTATTATTTGAGTTTCAAGGGCTGTTGCATTACTTAGATGCTTCTTAAGGTTACAAAGGCATTGTCTCCACTTCCAGCTCAACAGTGCTGAGCAGACCCAGTCAAAGCATTCCCGTACTTGGTGTTGGAGGTTTTGGATGCGTTTTACAGGGAGTTGATGCATCATTTGTGGGAACTGATCTGTTACAGTCGGTCTATGTATGGCATGCCGGATTAACTTTCATGAACGCCTTCCTAAAGAACTGTAGTTTACAGGTACAAGTCTGACCGTTACAGTTAAATGTTTTGATAGTGACTTTGACAGTTAGTTTATCTGAAGAATTCATTTCGCATCCAGTTGCACGCAGCACAATTTTAATCGATCAGTTTTTGTACTCTAAATTGGATCTTCTGGCAGTTTATACAGGGGTCCGAGTGGGTCTCATAGCCACTAAGAAATGTGCTCTGAGAAATTAACTAGGATTATTTACGTAAATGTCCAACTGGAAACGGGAATATTTATCCATTATAACTGGTTCTAATGAAGGCATTTGCTGACAGAATAGATCTGGATAGTCATGTTTTTTTTTCTTGGTTGTTTCAACAGTACATAATTCGCCATTTAGTTTTAGGTGTCTGAAGGTGTTTGAAATGCGACCCTGTAGAATTCTCAAGTAATACTGAGCAAGTCAGATTCAGACCTTGCAACAATATTTGAGTGGTCAGTTTAACTGTTTTGATTGGCTTTGATGATATTTGGATGATTTACATTTATATTAGATTTATTTATATAGCAAATGCTTTTGTCCAAAGCCACATACAGCTAGGCAGATAAAGCATCAAGGCTGTATTCATTGTGGAATTTACAATGGTGCACTAATGAATAAGAGGCAGAAAGAATGTAGTTAAAATTCAAAATATACTTTCTGTTGAGTTGTGCTGTTATAGGTAAGATTGTGTGGGGAATTGTGTTGGTTGGTCTTCCTAGGGGTTTTAGGATTTGGTGTTTCCAGGTTCTGTCCTTCGGTTTCAGCACTGCTTAATGATTTTGCACACTTCAAAGGCATTGTAAAGTTAAGTGTGTGTGTGTGTTTGACTGGATGGAATTCTGAATTATTTTGAAACTCAGCGCTGATGTTCCTTTGAGTAGAATGCATGTCAGAATTCACATTAATCTAAAAATTGTTCAAAGCTGTATTACTCCAGAAATAGTCATACTTGTCATTAGTATATTTTTAGTAAATATTTTTGATGAATGAGTCTGTACCTTTAGCTCAGTTGACTCTGCCGTATATTTTTTTGTAAGTACATCAAATAAGGTTTACACACCCATGAGCATCAGCCCTCATTTTTCTCTCTAATGCTTTACACTAGTGGTGCACGGTAAGTGATGTGGACATTTTGGTTGATGCTGGGAACTGATATATTTTTGTCTAATATTACAGATACTTATAATGGACTAATCTCTAACCTCTACTGATTTGTAGTGATGTTGATACTAGTTATGTTATTTCTTAAGATTCTCTGAATGTATGAAGCAACAACATCATTATATTGCGGAGAGTGAGACATCAGTGAGGTAATGCCGACCTGGGAGACCGTAGTGAGGTTCCAAGTGGTGAACAGTTTCCTTTATTTTAGTAGTTGTGTTTTTATCTCTGGCGCTGCTAACTTAGCATGTTGGATAAGGTCTAAATATTGGCTTGCATTGTCGACCAGGACACATGACACGTCTTGGTTTTTAGCAAACACTGACCAGTTCGATAAGTTAACTGATATATTGTGCATCTCTTGTTTTTGCGTGACACACAGTGTACTGCTTGTGTGTGTAATGGGGTGAGCATTTCTGCCTTTTGCGCAAATGAAGAGCCTCACTGGTGTTGAACTTGGCTCTGATAGACTTGGCTTCTGTGTGCTTTAAACGTTGACCAATTGTAGTCTCCACCTAAGGACAGCTGTACTCTTTCAATGTTCTGTGTCATCGGAGAAGTAATCAAACAGGAGCTCACCCATATTAATTTACACGCAAGATCTTCCATCACTTCTGAGAGACCCCCCCCCCCCCAGTCCTTACAGTGGAACACCACTAGGTAAGCAATAGAATAGAATTGGTCTCTTCCTTCTTGTTAGCCTTGAGGTTAAAAAAAAGCAAACTCTCTCAAATTAATTTTGGAACTTCATCTGTGTGACTGAAAAAAACTGCATCTTCAAAATTTGCTTTGTGCTGATTTGTGGCACCCCAGTAATAGGGTAAGATTTAATGTACACTTGATGCGTGTAGTGGGAAAAATGTTTTCATCTTGCTTGTTCATTTGGAGTTGGTTTTCTGTTCCTCAAGCTGTTCTGTGTTGTGACAGATTCCTTAATAATGGAGCATGGTTAATTATACGTTTTATTATTCGGAATTCTGGCAGGAAGTACTTACACTTGTTTTGCTTAAGGTATTAATTTGTGTTTTTCTGGGGTTGTGTTGGACTTTGTGGGCTTTGTTGGCATTGTGTCATGGACTGTCAAATGGATTTAGATAAAAGGGTATGGCATCTTCTCATTAAGTGCGCAACATTTCCCTTTATGATGTACTGTGAAGGTCTCGCCATGCACTAGGTATATACCCTTAGACCTTAGACTATAAATGGCCATTAAAAACGCCATGATAAGGATTTTCGTTTTTGTTTCTGACTTTTAAGAATTTACTCCCTGCTAACATGAAAGTAGAGGTTACGTTTCGCAGTGTGCAGTTTCATGAAAGGACCCAAAGGACCATTTAACATCAGCTTTAGTGAATCAACTAAATTAATCTGAAGCAGAGTAATCCCAATTATCAGTAATCTCTCGCCAAAAGGGTGCATTTTTATTTGTGCATTGTGGCTTTCTCATCACTGGCAGCTGCATTTTGATGTGGCTTCTCTGAAGTGCAATCCTTTTCTCTGCTTTCCTTCCTATTGGTAATCTTTCCTCCTTTTCATTCTTTCCTGATGTGTTCCACACTTTTTCACTACAAGTCTGGATAAAGGAGCAAAACTGCCATAGAATTTGGCTGGATATACTGCAGCAATGCAACATCAGCACTTCATGCCTGTTGTTCGTGTGCATGCCCTTAACTGTTCAGCTGCTGTTCTGAGCTTTGTTAGTCAGTGGCTTAATCTGATCTCTTTGAAGTAACTGCTGATTGAAAGCAATGGGGAGAAAATGATTCACCGTAGATGGTTAACCAACTTAACCAGGCATTACACCTGTTTAGCTTTCTTCCCACAGTCCATTTTATGGTCAAGCAATGCAGAGGTGTCGGAGTTTGGGGCCTCTGTCATTTCCCACTGTCAGGTATCATAGTGAAAGTAGGGCAGATCTGTGCAAATACTTTTTTTTTTGTTTTGGTGTATGTGAAGTGTATAATTTTCTAAACATGAATCTAACTCCCTCTGTATGTTTACATGCACACTAAGAAAATCAAAATATTGTGGTAGTCTGACTAAAACCAGGCACTTAAAGTACATGTAAACATGTTAGTCTGACTGAAATCGTAGTAAATGGAATTTCTTGAAGTCAGAGTAAGACACCCACGTAATGCGATTGGGAATCAATTTACTCAAACTGGCATAGGCGCTCTGCGCATGCTCCAGTTTCCTCCCTGGGATTTGACCCGGGAATAACAGAAGAAGCCAGTACACAGAAGAGGCATGGAGCATAGCAGAGGTTGCATTGTTGGTGCACTTCAGCACTGTACGGCAGTGTCGTCTGCCTTCAAATAACACCGTAGCTGCAAGGAATATCGTGCCTCTCGTTTGAGTAACATGAATAAATAAATGCGACGTACAGCACATACGAAATGTACAGTGCTTTAAAGCTGTCCAAATTACTGCTCAATTAAAGGGCACTTTTCCACTGCAACAGGTACCATACTTTTGCTACTTCAAGAAGGTACCAAAAGTATGGTACTTCATGGTGTTGGTTTTCCAGTAGCATAGAAATTGGTACCGGTGCTGGATCACATCACAACTTGAGGCGGGTAGAGTGTACTGAATTCTAAAAATGGCTGTAGTATATTATAGGACTGGAAAATGTGTGATATTAATACCAATGTTGCATGTTATGCATATCCAATTGTTACATCACTAGTCATCTTGATTAAGATCAGGCTTTTTCTTATCTTCAGTTTAGTGTGGATATTAATGCACAGAGAGTTTGTCTCGCTAAAACATTTTTACTCTGTCATAGGAAAAAAACTTTGCAAGTTTTACAATTTTAATAATTATTCTGTTTCAAGATTATCTAATATTGTTTCAGAATCAGTTTAAAGCTTACCTCCGCTGCTTTTGCATGAGTGCTGCATGCGATCCCCAAGACAATCATAATCATTTTCATCCTTGCTGTTTAAATCGCTCCTAGTCGGGTTCGTAAGGAATTTATGTTGAACTCCTTTTTTGTTTTATAAATACCCTGAAATTTATTACAACAAAAAGACATTGCAATATTTGAAAAAATTCCAGTACCGTACTGTCATAGTATATTATACAAAATACTTTTCTTGTTATGCTATCCTGATCTTGTATCTGTTCTTCCGACCAGATTGCACTTAAAGCTTGTTACTTCATTGGTCCATGTATCCATTATTAATTTTCTTTTTTTTTTTTTTACATCTACGTACATTTTTACATTTACGTAATAGGTCATCCGAAAAAAGCCCAATACTAACAAGCTGAAAAGAGCCATATCGTCACCTATTATCACGGAGTCAAACATACTTCAGTCATTAAACTAATTCCCCTCCCATGCATGTATACTGGGACAAGGACAGTAGTCCTGATGTAGTTGAGCTATAACCGTAGCTCGACTTAGCTATGCGTGTAGACATACTGACTGGCTGCTCAAGTACTGTTGTAGTATAAAACTGGTTTTCAACTTGGTTAGTCACACAGCTAGTATCTAAAGCAGTTTTTTTTTTTCCAGGTAAGATGACCAGTAATTATAACGGTGACTCCTCAGTAAATATGGCGGCGGCACAAACACAGTTCTGCTCTGTATTCATTTTTTTATTAACCCTAATATGATCTACATTCAGTGTGACCAGACCCAGTGCAGTCACCCTCTTCCCAACATTCCAGCTAGGCTCCCATGCTGGCGGTATGAAAACTTCTGGATGCTGTGGGTAGTCATAAAATAAAGAGAAACATTTATTATGTGTTAATTTAATTGAGTTGGTGGCTTTTGAGATATACCTTGATATTTGTAATTGATAACACAGGTCTACAAAATTTTTTTTTAAGGTGCCAAGGTTTTTTTGAATGGATTTAGGGTATTTTGAGGTGCTGAATTCAAAAATCCCATTACTTTTGCTGAATTGGTTCTAATTTTTGAGATAATGGACATCCACAAAAATAATGCATTCCCCCAATGCGACTTGTGTGTGATAACAAATGCAATAGGTTTTGGTCTGTCTTTTGACTCTTTAACAGTGTCTTAGGTAATGAAATGAATGATGAAGCGTTGAAGGAGAGTCTGAAAATAAAATTAGTTAAGTTCATATGTGCCTGTTTGCATGTTCATTTACTGTTGTTGTTACTGTGGTGGTGAATATTTACCCAGATAAAATCTGCCAAGTCCTTCCTTGGAGGAAGGGCATCATGGGAACAGCTGTCTGGTATTTAGCCAGAAATGGTTGAAATGCTCATGATAGGGCTATGAAAAAATGTAGTTTGGCCAGAAGAAGGGGATCCATTCGGGCTTCACAAATGCAGTCAAACGAAGATGTACCTGGATTTTTCACCTTTTTTGACTTCACCAGGTCCACATATTTCACAATAGAGGGCCAGACTTCCAATGCTCGTTGAACCGCTGGCAAATTTTCAAGCCACCGATGGCCACAGAAAGGTAGAGGGAATCTTGAGGATGATGTTGCAGCTGTGAAGTTCTCTCTTCTGGCTGATGCAGAGTGAAAAAGAAATTGTAGTGCTTTGATATAGTGCTTTGAGCACTTTCTCCACCACCCACACTTCAAAACCAGTCTTGAATGAGTTTTTTATTTTTTGAAGCATTGACATTAATAACAATTAATAACTAATTAATATTGTATTGATTAATCAAATCATACATAACATTTTCCTGTCACTGTTAGATATTTTTAATTTCTTTTTTATATGATGTTAGACTGTTTACATACTAGTTGTAATTAAAATAAAAATATTCTTGCAATTCTGAATGCTTTTCAAACATGTTGCCTTATTTAATAGTTATCTCAGAAACTAGAGCCAATCTGGCAAAACCAAAGTCAATATCTTAATCACCACCATAAACTTAATATAAAACCGTTCAGACATTGTTGGCACCAAAATCATTGTATACCAGTGTAATCATTAGCTACGTGTGTCTAGTGATCTACCATCTCCAGAATATGTCACCTTACCCAAGAGCTACTCTGTTTAAATATCTATCCCATAAACAGGACTTGTGACAGTAACATTTGTATTATGATACTGGTGATCTGTCTATGTCGTTAAATACATGAGTGTTTAAATGGGTTCAGTCTAGGTTTGAGGCTTATACTTGGCCTGGATACTGTGGCTTTGCTGAACATGAAGCTATCAAGGTAATCGGTCTGCTTTCAGGTGATGTAGTCATCAAGGATGCTTGCTGGTCTTGCTCTGCTCAAAAAATTGAAGAATAAAAAAATAACAGATTCGTCAGCTGAAGCACATTTCCTTTGTACTATGCCCAGTGGCAGTCAGGTGATGTTAAGAGACGCACCCAGCATTGAGTTTTCTCCTGCCTTTTAACTTTTTCTGAATGCTGCATTGATTGCTGCATGTTGTTAGAATCTCGCCTGATCTCTACAGGGACTTTCCCGTGGTTGGTCTGTGGTTTCATCTGCTCATTTGCTCTCATTTATATATAATGTACAGTGATGAATGATTGTGTCATAAGTGTGAGATTTGTGTTACCAGATTAGCTGACAGTAGTGAGCTTTCTATCAAATGGGTGACAGGAAGGCAGACTGTGTCTAGAGCCAGCTAGCTGTAGGCTGATATAGTAGAGTCAGCTCAGCTGGTGAATGGGCCTTGTTTCTTGAGTCATTACTTTCATTGAACTTTTTAGTGCATGGTGTTTTAATGTAACTTGGGACATTTATTTAGGCTACTAGTGTCTAGAAAAATATTATGCAAGATTTAGACTCTACGAAGTATATCTGCACAGGCTGCAAGCTGTGTACAACATCTGTTCAGTGTCTTTGGGTTTTTTTGCATTAACTCCAAAATGACATGTATGTTCTCAAATTTCCTAGAGGAGTGGTTTTTGCTAATGACCAATTGCTTTTTGCTTTTCAGCTTTTTTTTTGATAATACTGCCAGTTACAAACGCTAACAAGCAAATGGGGAACATTGATGTTTGTAACTGATGGGACATCAACAAATATGGTGTACTGTCGAGTCGCTATTGACCTTGAAACGGAGGGTCATCCTATTCATTTAGCTGCATGCGCAAATACACAGTACAGATTGCTTCAGTTCTTCTTTGTGGGGGTTGTGCCTCTTTCAGCATCTGTCTTTGGAGATGGTTTGACATGTTCCCTACAGTGGAGGCTGTTAGAATTTCTGCAGTTCTTTAAATAGCGTGCACATATATGGAAAATGCTAATTCTCTTTGTCTGAGGATGCTAGACTCCTGGTGATTGCAAGGTTGTCTCTCTTCATAGAGCAGAATCTCCTCAGCTGCACTTCTGCCCTTAGACAACTTCGCACTTATAAGAGAAAGGGGAATTCTGCCATCAGACATAGCCTGTTAGTTTAATCCTGGGGGATAGAGTCAAAGTTTTCCTCAGTGCAGTGTTTGATGTGTTTATTTCTGGTAAGGAGCTGTGTGCAGACTCCCCTGTGGGCTCTCTGTTTGTGACCCGGTCACTCACAGAGTGAGAGCTTGGGGAAATTCTCTCTTCTGTGATTCAGCACATATTCTCGGGGGAGTCCTCAGTGGAGGAAGTGCATTGGACACAGATATGATGTGAGAGTATAACGCCAGTGTCACTGACTTCTAGATATTGTTCTTTTCCACAAAGCCTGTGGAATTCCTTGTTAATTATGACATAGTTGACTTGTCATCCCTTTTACTTTTGTCTTTAGTAGATGGTTTCTGTCATTTGTCAGTGTGTTTATAGTAGCTAAATGTGATTGAGTAAAATCGTTACGGTGGAAGTGCACTTGAAAATAACAACACTTCATTTACTCATACTGAGTTGTTCACTTCCTGTGGATCTATATTACTGTTACCATGGAATTGAAGATTGGGTTTCTTACTAGACGTTAGTCAGTGTGTCTCCGGACCTGTGGTTGAGATTTTGAATACAGAACCGAAGTGGCAAGGTTTTAGTCCTGGATGAGGACACTGCAATTGAACGCTTAAGAAAAAATACTACAAAGGGACTGAATTCCTGCCAACAGTTAGAGATGAATGATGAGCTCCACTTACTGTGGTCATTAGGGAGTTTCTGACTATGTAGGACATCATTTCAGGTTTGTGTGTGTAGCATTATTAAAGAGTGTGGTACAGTCATGTTGATTTTAGTGTCTATGGTTTTGTGATTGAATCTTTTCTGGATGCATGGATGACCACTTCGATCATATGTCTTTCTTAGAAGTTGATATTGGCAAACTTCAGTTCTCTCCCCCCATAATGAATCGGAGTGATGCTGGTATTTCATTGGGTTTTTGAAGTTTTGGAGAATTTCCTGAATTATTTTGTTTTAATATGCAAAACTCCAGCACAGTGGTTGCTCTGCCCACACATCCGAAGTGTGACAGAGGCTTTATGTGCTTAGCACCTTCCTTTCATCTGCCTTCAGAAAGGTTTGTGCTGGACTGTTTTGGATTTAAGTATTGAGTTAAGTGTGGAAAATGCCTTTAGGTTCTCTGCAACTTTAAATTGCCATTCCTGCTCTTAGTGATGTATTAAAAGTTTTGAAGATCCTCCGTCATGTTGCTGTCAGGAATAAATATTGTTTAATGGTTGATGAAACTGAAAAGTAATGTTTTGGTGTTCTGGGGTAAGAAGCATCCTGGCTGTGAAAAGATTTCTTGATCAGACTGTATTTTTCCCTGTAATTTTGTGGAGTTCAGGGACCTTGGATTTTTACCTTTGGTCTTAAGCCTTTGTACAGGTTTATCATTATGCACCTTCTACCAAAGTTCAGGAACTTCCTTAGTTCCTGGTTCTGAGTTCCTAGCCCACTTTCCCACTGCACAACAGAAACTGTGACCTTCATGCTAAATAAGCATGGGAGGTGCAAAAAATGTGTAGGTTCAACTTCACACAGTTACCATATGTAACTACACTATCACCCCAAAACAATGGAGGATTGTTTATAATTTATTAAGTCTGGACAGCAGCTTGATGTTTCGTATTCCACAGAATAGAAAATGATGTAATGTTATTCCGCTAATAACTGTTATACTTGCCAACGCTTATCAGTCAAATTTTCCAGTGCAGAAATATGGAGAGACAAGCATAAATGTGTTCATTAATGTGTCAAATGTAACTTAGGTACAAAAATAATTTCATTTGCTTAATTTTTGCTCTAGTACTTCAGTCACTCTTCCCTGCATAGCTTCCAAGTTCCGCTGCTTGTGGTCAACCAGTCAGCGAAGTCTATTACTATAAACCCCATTCATGAGTTTGTAGTCAAACAAAAAAGTACCTAGTTCAGAGTATAGACTAAAAAAGGTTCTGGAACTACCTCAGAGGAACTGCAAGCAGGCAGTGTTTCTGCGGTGGGAAAGTGCCTAATAATAGCTCTCATGAGTGTCTCTTGAGTATATGAATTTGTGTTTGTGCAGTTTTATTTCTCTAATGAAATCTACAGGTTTTGCCATTATAGCTTTTGAGTAAGGAATTTTAAAAAGCTCAATGGAAGGTAATTATATAAAAAATTTCTTATCTAATTGTACTAGATAAGTACAGTAATTGCTTATAATTAGGGCTGTCACTATTGACTATTTCAATAATCGAGTAGTTTCCCAATATAAGGTGGCAGTTCATTAAGTAATCATTTATATAATACACAGTATTTCCTGTGGATCCAGAGGTATGGGGGTGGTATTGCTGTAAACACCTGAACATCTGGCCATAGTTGCACATGTATTTTTATTGTTATTGTGATGTCATGATATGGATGTAAACAAACACTTAATGATTATTTGAATTAATATAGGCTAGTTATTTTTAGTTCCAGTTATAACCATGTTTTCAGTGGTTGCTAAATTAGATCCACAGATTGCTCATCGCCAGTGCTTCACTCAGTATAACAGCATCCTAACTGCACTGTGCAGAGCCTAACTGCATGTAGGTTTGTTGTGGAAAATATGTCTCTCCCGGTCTGTGACCCCCGTGTCACATCCAAAATCTGTTGATGTATCAGGTAAAAACAACACCAGACATACATTTTCAATCCCACTCTGTCTTCCATGATGGTAACGGGTGTTGTATACTACCAGCTGATATCAATGTAGTGAATAAAGGGAGGAGAAGGGCCCTCACCATCTTTCTTGATCTGTTACGGTTGGGCATTCATGCTGGAGCCCTGTCAGAATGTTACCGCTAATGTTTCTCGGTCGCCAGAGAATGGATAAATGGGCAGACTGCACCATTTCCCTCCCAATCCCACATGTCACCAGAACAGTAAGAAAGTGATGAATAAGCGGTTTTCAGTGGGCAGGAATTGGACTTCTCGTGT
This sequence comes from Gnathonemus echidnorhynchus, assembly GCA_026776725.1. Taxonomy (NCBI): domain Eukaryota; kingdom Metazoa; phylum Chordata; class Actinopteri; order Osteoglossiformes; family Mormyridae; genus Gnathonemus; species Gnathonemus echidnorhynchus. Next base: position 4,432,976 of record JAODJU010000095.1, read on the forward strand.
GAGTCACCAAGGCGTTGGGTTAGACGATTGGTTAGATAGATTTTTCTTGTCCCAGCGGCAAAGATTTTCACGTGGCAGGCCGCCACACAGAAACGTTGCCAGCGGAAACACAGATAATATATACATTATATTGCCAAGTATTGGCACACCTGCCTTTAAACACAGATGAACTTTAATGACATCCCATTCTTAATACATAGGCTTTAATGTGGCGCTTCAACTCTTCTGGGAAGGCTGTCCACAAGGTATAGGAGTGTGTTTGTGGAAATTTTTGACCATTGTTCCAGGAGAGCATTTGTGAGGTCCAGCACTGATGTTGAATGAGAAGCCCTGGCTCACAGTCTCCACTCTAATTCATCCCAAAGGTGTTCTGTCGGGTTGAGGTCAGGGCTCTGTGCAGGCCAGTCAAGTTCCTCCACACCAGACTCGCTCATCCATGTCCTTATGGACCTTGCTTTGTGCACTGGTGCGCAGTCATGTTGGAACAGGAAAGGGTCATCCCCAAACTGTTTCTACAAAGTCGGGAGTTTGAAATTGTCCAAAATGGCTTTGAATGCTGCAGCATTGAGTTTCTTCCACTGGAACTAAGGGGCCAAGTCCAACCCTTGAAAAACAACCTCACACCATAAACCCCCCTCCACCAAACTTTACAGTTGGCACAATACAGTCAGGCAAATACCGTTTTTCTGGCAACCACCAAACCCAGACTTGTCCATCGGTTTACCAGACAGGGAAGCGTGATTCGTCACTCCAGAGAACACGTCTCCACTGCTCTAAAGTCCAGTGGCACTGTGCTTTACACCACTGCATCCGACGCTTTGCATTGCACTTGGTGATGTAAGGCTTGGATGCAGCTGCTCGGCCATGCAAACCCATTCAATGAAGTTCTCTATGCACTGCTCCTGAGCTGAAGGCCACACAAAGTTTGGAGATCTGTAGCTATTGACTCTGCAGACAGTTGGCGACTTCTGCACACTGTGCGCCTCTGCACTTGTCGTCCCCACTCTGTGATTTTACATAGCCTTCCACTTTGTGGCTGAGTTGTTGTTGTTCCCAAATGTTTCCACTTTGTTATAATACCATACCATACCATATAATACCATATATACCGTGGAATATTTAGTAGTGAGGAAATTTCACGAATGGGCTTATTGCACAGGTGACAATCTTTGTGCCACTCATAACACACACAGATATTTATGATAGAATTTATTAATGTATTATTATTTATGTAAGATGCATATAATTAGATTATTGGCCACCGGTATCATTTATTATTTAATTCATTTTGTTTAGGATGAGTTAATTTTGTAGTCTCATTCCCCTGACCCGGTTTTTCCCGTTGTATGTGTGTATTTTTGTAGGTGATTTTAGTGAACGCAAGGAACACATTTTTCAGGAACACTTTCGTTTCATTCTAGTAGGTCTGACTTTAGATGTCTTTATCAGTTTAAAGTTTACTGGTACTGTTTTTACATGAGCTCTGCTTGTGCTCTCCAAGACAGTTATAATCAGAATCATTCTCGTCCTTGCTGTTGGACTCACTCATAGATTGTGTGGAGCGTTTCTGAAAAATTATACAAAAGTGACTGAAAAGGAGAGATACAAACAGGAACTGGACAAAAAAAGACATTCGTATTCACCACTTCACCACCTCTTCAAAAAAACGTTCACGTTTAAAAAACGCAGATATTTTTGTCTGCTTTTCAGGTAGTTGACGTGACGTATTTTTTGTCTGCTGGTGGGAGTGTGCTCACCTGTGTGAACGCACACATGTCTGTGCGCGCATTGGGGTGGAACTCCACCATGCGCGATACAGAGAGCAAAGGAGGATTGTAAACGCACAAACCGTGTAGAGACAAAAAGGGCAAGCTGTTGTGTAAATAAGATAACATAAAGCTATTTAGTTTGTTTAATAAAAGGACAATGTATAGACCTGTTCTGTAGGAAAGGTAACCTTAAATTAGGGCGCCCCCCCTAATATAATGGTAGGGGAAACACTGAAACTCCTAAATACCACAAAGACTTCAAATATTCCAATATCGTATCGTAGCCATACTCAAAACGCAGAATATTTTCACAAAAAAATATTTTATGGTTATTATATACCTATGTAAGTATATGCAGCAATTATTTGGACATACAGGAATTGTAGAAAGTAAAATAATTTGTCAAAGTGATGAGATATGAATGAGTAGCCTAGTCATTTTAGATTTTTTTTCATCTCCTGACAAAGACCATTTTCTGTATTCAGCCAAGTAGGCTCAGTATTTTCTACTTTGAATCAGCATTTGGGGCTTCTAGCGGCCAGAGAGGCACTGACATTAGTTGAAATTGGTGTCATAGTGTTTAATAGCACGTGGAGATGGAAGTCAGAAAGTAGTCTGACTAAAGATTGAATATAAACACTTTACCCTCTATGATCAGAAAGGTAACAAACATGAATAGCAGATTTGAAGAAAGGTTGACTGAGATCGTCTGGAAATACCGGGGTTTATATGATTCCTCGCTAGGGGATTATAAAGACGGATGGCTTCAAATTAATATTAAATACGTTTGAACTGCAACAGTATATAACCATGTATGTTTTTGGTTCAGTGTTATTTTTTAATTTATTTTTTTATATATATATATTTTTAATATAGTTTTATGTGTTTTTTTTTATAATTTTCATTAGAAATCTAGGTTAGTTTTAGATGTGGTTTCGTTTTTATTTTAAAGATGCAAGTCTGTTTTGTTATATATTTTACTTTATTTTAGTGATTTTTTTTTTTCTCGGCATATTCGAAACTTTGATTTTGCTGGCTACTACAAAACGTCATAATATGGTGCCGTTAGCTATTTCTTATGGTTCAAGTGCATTGCCCAGAGATAAACCATGACTTTAGCTAAATAGTATTTTGAAATGGTAATGGGAAGTATTTGACACTTTTTATTTCATTTCACTTTGTTTCGCAAGCAAAATTTTAGTTTAGTTGTAGTTATTTTAATATTTTATTTCAGTTAATGGAAATGTTTTCAATTAGCGATTGTTCCCCTGCAGGTATGTACTGCACAACTCAATTTGCCAATATCAAAGTCAGAAAAATATCAAGGTTATATCCATGTATTGTGCAATAAGTTGATGTGATTATTGTGACAGGCCTACTCTGGACCTTCTCGGAAATGACAGCCCCAGCATTTGTGTCCGTGAGGCAGCCCCGCACTGCTGCGGGTGATGCGGGTGGCTGCTTTGTCACACCTGCCTTCAATGTGGCCATGCGGTGTCACAGATGGACTGCAATGGCAATACCTGCTTCCAGAAGGTTTCCCTTCCTCGTTTTAGATGAAGCTTCCCTGCAAAATGGCTATTACTGAAGCTGGGTGTCTTGAGCAGTGAATTACATTTTGTCTTCAGAGAGCACCACCACTGTAACAAGCTAGCAGCTAGCGACTGACTTCAAAGTCTAGTTTTAGGTCATTGACATCTCTTGCAAGTACCTGTGATCAGTCCAATAGAGAATTTGGGGTGTTATTTACCTGATTTAATCATTGTACTTAATTGTTTCCACCCAGAGCAACGGTTTACTTTTATTTATGAAACCAATTTCGTCTCGCTTCAACTCAGCCAGCAGCGATTTTATGGTAACAGAATTGCATGTTGATAGATCTTGCTAGCTGTTGTGGAGAAGTGTTCACCACTCACTGTCAAAGTGGAGTGAATGGAGCCGATATTGAAAATCCAGCCTTTTCCTCTGCGTGAACTTCAGAGGAACCAAGTGATACACCTGAAGACCATACAGGTGAAACGGCTTCGCCCAAACAACATTCAGATCTTCTTGTCGAAAGAAATCCTTGCTTAGATTATTCTGCATCAGTGAGCAAAGCTAATTTGGTCAGACTGTCTTGTAGACATATGTTCTACCTGCCTGAAAACAAAAAACATGCTGTGTAAGATTCTGTGAATGGTTAAATATTCAAAATCCAGCCAAGAATATTAAAGCGAATCAAGTCTTTTAAGTGGCTCACATTCTTCCCCATGCCTGTGTGAGCTCTGGCAATGGTGAGCTGTTGCCGTCGAGCTTTGATTAGGCTCATTTGCGGTTTAATTGTGCGCTCTGCTTGCAGTGGCTGTCTGTTACTATGATACTGGGTGCCTGCGTGTGTGTGTGTGTGTGTGTGTAATTAGTTTGTGTTATTCTAATCTGAAATTTTGTCGTAATCTGTGCAATGCTTGTAATGGCTATTTGCCCTTTGCTGGGGAGAAGCTGTTAACATGGTTAAGGTGGGCTGGCGGAGATCAGGGAACAGCTTTGGGAGGCCTTGGGCTTGCAGCCTGCAAGCTGCGCTGCTCAGTCGGCATTTGTGACATCTAACACCATTTTTGCCACAGCTGTAAAGGGTAGAACGACTGGGCAAACACACACCCTGAATATCCTGAGAAGCCATGCTTCATGGTGGGGATCTGCTCTTTTTGAGTGTCTTGTGAGCTTATTACAACAATTTTTTATTTTTTAAGACTTTCAAATGTCTTTAGGAATTTTAAAGGGGTGTTTTGTGTGTGTATGTTTTAGTGTGCATGTTTACGCACCTCTCTGCACGTGTGTATAGTTTTCACAAATTACACGCAGCCGTGTCCCCTCGGGCTGACTCCATCTGGCCTCGACTGTGTTGCAGAGCGCCCTGCAGCTCAGCGGGGAAGACCCGCATGGTGGGGGGAGGGGGGAGCGAAATGCACCTGAAAGCTGACACTCCGCTGGAGCCGGCAGGAAAGCTCTAGCTTCCCCAGACGCACCTTATCTGATGGCAGCAGCAGGGATTTTCCCTGCTTCTGTGCCCCACGTGCTTGAAGTGATTAAGTTCCGTATGTGTGTGTGTCCCTGTGGCCGGCAACACGCCGGTTGTAGGACACTTGCGGATGAATCGCAGCGCTCAGTGTTCACACACTGCATCTCTTCACAGGGCAAATGAGAGCTGTTCTCAGGCTTTGGGCTTGAGTGTTGGCTTGGAGGGGATAGTAAGGCCCAGTCTTGTCACTAGGGCCCCGTCAGAGGGTTGTTGGGTCGGTGTTATTGTGCAGAGCTCTTTACATCAGATTGTAGATATCAAAATGGTTGGTTTTAAGTGAGTGTGCTGCGATCAGTCAAAATGCAAGCTACTACCAGTGCACCTCTCATATTCTTTTTTCAGTGGTCCACCAATGTGGGAATTTTCGATCAGTACCAATAACCGCCTAACCTCTGCACTCCACTATTCTGTAGTGAAACTGGTGTTGCTGACGTTACTTCCTAAGATCCTGTGAACGTGTGCAGCAACCGCATCATATAATGTTGACAGTGAGACGTCATGGAAGTAGCACCGACCTGGGAGACTGTAGTGAGGTTCTAAATGGCGGATGAGTCAACAAAATCCCTCTTGCTCCAAAGCAGAAAATGGCTGATCGTCCAATGCAATCATCACCATTATTTTAGTAGTTATGTCTAGCTGTTACTCTAACTTTGAATGATGATAAAGTCTAAATATTGGTCGATCAAAGCTGACATAGGCCGTCACTGATATGTCAACCAGTGTGTCATGTCCTGATACACTATATGTATGCATACCAAGACATTTTGGACAATTCTTTATGGGGACAGTTTGGGGAAGGCCCTTTCTTTTCTGGTGCCCCAGTGCACAAAGCAAGGTCCACAAAGACATGGTTGGGTGAGTGTGGTGTGGAAGATTGTGACTGGCCCACATAGAGCCCTGACCTCAACCCCATCGAACACCTTTGGGATGAACTAGAATGGAGATTGTGAGCCAGGCCTTCACATCCAGCATCAGTGCATGACCTCACAAATGCTCTTTTGAATGAATGGGCAAAAAATCCCATAGACACTCAAAAATCTTGTGGAAAATTTTATCTGCCTTGCTTAGCTGATTTTAGTTGACCCCCCCACAGGGAAATTTGAAAGTAAATGCATGAAATATAGTAGTCTATCCATGCCAAGCCATGAGAAACAATGTAGAAGGTGATCTGAAATGCAGGTTTTGACATGCCAGGGTTTGGTCATATGTGCGGTAAGGACTTGAAAGTTTATAATTTTAGCCATTTCTTCAAAATAAAACATTTGGTCCTTTTGGGGGCTATTGGGATCCTTTCCTTTTAAATAGACTTTTATGCTGTCTCTTTCCATCGTGCTAACCTGGAGTTAGACTGAACAAGGCTTTTAAGGGGTGTAGCAGCGTGTCTTTTGGTGCTTTGCCGTTTTCCTGCCTGGTTCTGGAAGTCGCGGCTCTCTGGTTCTGATGATGGGCAGATTTAGGGTTTTCCCCCTCGTGTGCTCTGCAGACCTGGCTCGCTGCCAACTTCCACGTATAGGCGGCCAGCTTAATGAGCACTGCTTATTTCACAATTAAATTAGCGAGTCGGTAAAGCAAATGCACTTTCATGGTTAGGCTGCCAGTATTAAATTACAACTGTGTTTTATCTGGGGTTTTTTAGTAACTTGCGCCGCCATGAATAAAACTGTCCGCCAGCTGGCAATCCATGTGAAGAGATCGCCGCCATTTTGAAATGGATCTGGACTGTTTGCATTTTATGTTTTATTAACTTAGCAGATGATCTTATCCAGAGTGTCACACGCAGCTAAAAGGGCTGGAAGAGGTAGTGTGAGGATCTTTGTGGGGAAGGAGCGGCATGGACGAGCCCCGCGCCCTCGGAAGAATGCACCTGCTGCTGCCTGGCCACAGCCCTCGGAGCCTGGTGCTTTATGGTTGCCGGAGAGTATTTTTATCCAGTGGGGGCTAGAACTGTCTTCTGCCAAGTCTCCTAAATAGTTTGCGTTTTGGCCCGACCTCGGCCTGAAGAAGCTGTGTGTGTCTGCGCCTTGTTATGGGCCCGCTGTCTGTAGTGATGTGTGTTTTGCTTTACGAGCCTGCACTGAATGGGACGCTGATAGCAGAGGCAGAGCTTTCAGCCAGCGAAATAGGGCTTGAGGGGCAGACTAGGGTCAGCAACACCTGCTTGTCTGCTTAGCAGAAAGGGAAAGTACTGTTTTGGAAAGTGTGCTGGCCAGCAATGAGTACTGCTGATGAAATCTGACCTAAATGATGAGGGGGTGCAGAAGAATGGAAGCCCAAAGCCTTTTCTGTCGGCACTCTGCACGCTCTGTCCCCTGAGTGTTATCTGTGAAAAGTACATAGAGGAGAAGCTTTTATCGCAGGTGGATGGGAATTTCTTTTTTATGCCCCTTGTGGCTTAGTGCAGGTGGGCAGATAGAGCTCTATCGCACTATGGATGCTTGGAAAGCTTTGGCTATGTCATTCATAAGATTTTTATTAACTGCTGAACATCTTCCCGCTGAACACCCGTTTCCTCTGTGGAGACGGCCAGTTTAGCTGGAATGGTGCCTCTAAATTTCTTGCAATGGGTACTGATGACAGTGCCTGTGATGGACTGGAGTCACTCGCAGGATGATCTCTGCCTCCCTTGGTGCTTCCTGGGATGGACTCTAAGCTCACCATGACTTAGCATTGAATCAGTGCCTATGAATAAACCATAATAAACTTTGATGGCAATATGAAGACGTAAGGTGTCGTAAGTAAGGGTGGCACTCTGATATTAGTGGTAAAAATAAATAATTGATACTTCATTGATCCCCGTGGGGGAATTCTGTTTACGCCTCCCCCATCTTGCTCTCTGTAGGTGAGAGAAAGCTGGCCGTGAAGATCAGCCACCCATAACAGCGCCCAGGGAGCTGGGGGTTAAGGCCCTTGTACAAGGACCTGCAAATGTGCTGAGGCTGGGCTTGAACCAGCGACCTACTGATTAAAGGCACAGAGGCTTAGCCCACCGAGCCACGCGCTGCCCCTATTGATGAAGGGACAGCAGCATTGGCTTGTGAGACGAACATGGTTAAAAAGCTCACGAAGGAGGCCTTACGCACTACTGCTTTCTTTGGTCCTTTGTGCCACGATGAAGAGGACTGGTGCCTCTGGGGCATAGCAGAGCAAACTGCAGCGTCTGGCAGCTCTGAACCGCAGCTTCAATTATAATTTAGGAGCTGGAAATTGATTGTGAGAAGATGTTTGTGGCTATGGCAGGTTGCTACGTGAATAGAAGGTGCTTGAGGCTTTGGCATGGGAGGTGGGCTGGGGTGCGCTCTGAGTTACATAGCCTAGGCATGGTCCTCTGCTGGGCTGCCATCCTGTTTCTGCAGTGAGGGTGCGCTCTGAGTTACATAGCCTAGGCATGGTCCTCTGCTGGGCTGCCATCCTGTTTCTGCAGTGGGGGTGCGCTCTGAGTTGCGTAGCTAAGGCATGGTCCTCTGCTGGGCTGCCATCCTTTTTCTGCAGTGGGGGTGCGCTCTGAGTTGCGTAGCTAAGGCACGGTCCTCTGCTGGGCTGCCATCCTGTTTCTGCAGTGGGGGTGTGCTCTGAGTTGTGTAGCTAAGGCATGGTCCTCTGCTGGGCTGCCATCCTGTTTCTGCAGTGTGCTCAGCCAGGTGTTGGTCATTCGGGGCCTCTAAGCTTTCCTGCTGACCTGTCGGGTGTCTGCAGGGTGCCGGCCACAGACTGAGGAGAGGAAGACGGCACTTGAATTGCCAGGGAGTACTTTCAGAATGTGTGGGGTTCTGGGGGGGGGGGGGTTATTCATGGTAATGGATCAAGCTCATTGAGTCTGTAATCCTTCAGGGATTGTTTTGTGCAGGCATTACAACAGTCTTACATAGAATTCATGCAATGGCTTTTACAGCACATAATTTTGGTTTAAAAAAAATTACAATTTGGCTGATCACTGAGCTGCTTGTCTATCTCTGTCTTTTCGTGCAGCCTGCACTTCAACATGATACCCTTAGGTTTTCTGAGCAGGAGAGCAACACTCCAGATGTGAAGATCGGGTTTGTCCATTGTAATGTGTATAGTTTGAATGCGTTTCTTGGTGCTCCAGCGTGATGCAGCTTCAGAGAGGTTATGATGTGGATGAGAGACTCGCGCTGACTTGATGCCCTCTGGCCCTCCGCTCGTTTGAGTGGCATCGCTCAGTGTGATGGCCATAAACATGTAGCCCCGAGGAGTTCACCGTGAGGTCAGACAGCATTATTGCTTCCTCTCAGCTCTGGCAAGCAAAGCCTTTACTTTGCTGAGGAGGGCACCGCTGTTAAGATACGCGTGGGTAAAGAAGTGGCCATTTTTACCAAATATCCTAACTAGGGCTGGACGATATGACAAAAATTTATATCACGATATATTTCTTAATTTTGGTCGATACGATATAATTCCGATAT
>JAODJU010000095.1:4462169-4473132 GCA_026776725.1 Gnathonemus echidnorhynchus
GTCTGGCTCATGTTCAACAACGCCTGGCTCTACAACCGCAAGACCTCGCGCGTCTACAAGTACTGCTCCAAGCTGGCTGAGGTCTTCGAGCAGGAGATCGACCCGGTCATGCAGAGCCTGGGCTACTGCTGTGGGAGGAAGGTGAGTAGCCGGTGGCTGGCTGAGAGAGCCGGGGTCCAGGGGGAGGGCGGCCGGCCGGAGCCGTCGTCCATTCTTTTGGGGGTGAATGAGTTAGTGAAGGATTGTCCTGCATGTACTGGGGGGGGGGGGGTGTTTACGTTTTTATTTATTTAGCAGATGCTTTTATAAAAAGCAAACATTTACACATAACTCCGGCTAAGAGCCTTGCTAATGAGCCCAACAGTGACATCACTGGGATTTGAACCCAGTTTAGTCACAGTCGCTGTGTGCGGACCCGCAGACACCCCCTCGTTGACTTGTCGCGAGCTCATCTCCCTGTTTTCATTTGCCCCTGGCTGCGTGTGCCAGTCGTGTGACGCCACATATGAGATGTCTGCTAAACGCGAATAAACAGCTGACTGCCGCCTCTCTCGCCCTCTCTCCGTCTCGCTGTCACAGTACGAGTTCTCGCCTCAGACGCTCTGCTGCTACGGCAAACAGCTCTGCACTATTCCTCGAGACGGCACCTACTTCAGCTACCAGAACAGGTGAGCCCTCGGGGGGGGGCACTGAGCAAAGGGTTCCTGTGTGTTAAGGTCTTATTTGTAAGCTTGGATTTAAGTTCTTGCTTCACTTCTGTCCCTCTGTGACAGAGGTGCTCAATTATTTTTCCCTTGGTCCAAATTCCAGCATCGTCTGCCAAAAATTTTTTTTTGGGGGGGGGGGGGGGGGTTTGTTGACCATGGGTGGTTTGATTCGACTAGCGGAGATTTAATCAACAAAGGGGAGTCTGACCAGTGCGTGTGTGGATTAATCGTACGGTCTGGATTAAATTGTTTCTGTCCAGTTGCAGACTGGAGTCCACTATTTGATACCCCTTCTCTAGAGTGCTGAATTTATATGTTGCTGCTTTAAATGTGTGTACACCTTCTGTGGCCACTTTTTTAGGTACACCTAGCTAGTACTGGTCAGAACTCACCTTCGCCTCCAGAACCTTCCACTTGTGCCATTCCTGTTAGCTGCCCGTTCTCCCCCAACCCTGTCCTACTGACAGGATGTTTCCAGCCACAAAAATGCCGCGACTGAATGCTCTTTGTTCATAACGCTGTTCCTTAGAAACTGCATGAACATCCCAGGATGGTGCACCGGTAATCACGCCACGCTCACAGTCACTTTTATTAGGCTCCATAGCTGTTCTGCTTTTCAGTCAAACAGTAACTGTACCTCTTGCGTCGAGTTGCAGCCGCATGATTGGCCGTTTGTATGAGCAGGTTTTTTGCAGGTTTTTTGCATTACTGCGCAGGTTTACCTAACAAAGTGGCTGCTGAGTGTATGTAGTGTGTTGTGCCCGCATATGAAATGCATCATGGGAAAATCAGAGGAGACCCCAGGCTCCAGGTCTGTTCCCATTTCGCATTGGGATTTCGCAAGAGCCCAGCGGAGGAGAGAGTGGCGCCGGACAGCTGCGGCTAAATCAAGGCAGATGTTGTTCTTATTGCTTCTCCTGCGGGCTTGACATTTCTGGTAGCGTTCTGTGATCCCAGCCAGCTATTGTTCCCCAGTCAGTGTGTGTCTGATGCCTTTAGTTCTAGTGGAAGCGAACCTTCAATTGCTATTAGTAACAGAATGCAGATGAGAGGCATCTGAAGTCATTCTGTCTGCCAGGCAACCGTCCGTTTTAACCATTCCCAGTAACTAGCACGCTCATGAGGCGAACTGGACGTGGAGCATCTCTGTGGAAGTGTCCCTCTGCTCCCCCTGCTGTTCAGTTCCTGCTACTGCAGTTGGCTTTTTATTCAGAGCTGCAGTCACAGAACCATTGGTTCCCAACCCCAGGTCTGGGCCCCTACTACGAACATATTTTTTAACAAAACAATATGACTGAGTAGTTGCCTTATGTCTGCAATTTCATACAGTGCATTTCTTAAAAATCTAGGAGGGGTGTCTGGAGCAATTATGGATAAAAATTGGAGATGTTTTTGTGCTTCTAATAATGAAAAATTGGAGCCTATTACAGCCTGTTGCAGAGCTCGCTCTGGCACACAGACGGCCTTCCGAAACCAAGCTGCCCTCTTTACGTGTGTCTCAAGGCCATCAGCATCGAACCCGTGCAGTTTTGTGCTGCGACGAGCCGCTCATGCACACGTGTCCTTGTCCCCGGCAGGTACCACTTCTGTGAGAAGTGTTTCAACGAGATCCAGGGCGACAGCGTCACCCTCGGCGACGACCCTGCACAGCCTCAGACGTGAGCTGCCGCCGTCTGCCTCAGGACCACCTCTGATACTTTCCTTACTGTTTAGCTAACAAAATGTTGGCTTATTGAGCATATGCTGGGCAGTTTGTTTCTAATTTTTTAAAAAGGTTGTTGGTTTCTTTCATATTAAAAATGAAGTTCTGTCTTTTTCCTTCTAGTATGATATCTAAAGAGCAGTTTGAGAGGAAAAAGAATGACACATTAGATCCAGAACCGTAAGTAAATGTTTTTTTGTTTAATACTGAAGCCCAGTGTTGAAATGTCTGAATTGTTGTGACCCATTTCGTTGCTGACTGACCTGGCGTGTGATGGCGTATCCCCCACCCCCCAAATCACATTTGTCCCAGCCATTGAGACCGACTTTTTGTTGTCCCCCCACCAACACACACACACACAGGTTCGTTGAATGTAAGGATTGCGGACGGAAGATGCACCAGATCTGCGCGCTGCACTACGAAGTCATCTGGCCTGCAGGGTGAGCCCGCCGCCCCCGCTGCCCCCTGCTGCCGCACGGCTGTATTTCTGTCTCCATTTAGCAGGCAGGACTGGTGTCCAGTCTTCACAGCCAAGCAGGCTGCTGGGGGAAAGATGTGGCATGAGCCACACTGGCAGTGTGGAAGTGAGAGCTTGCACACAGCTAGCAGTTGCAGGAAGACGTGGCCAGTGTCCTCCAGCAAACAGCTAGCATTTGCATAGAGACATGGCCAGTGTCTGCTAGCACACAGCTACCAGTTGCCGGGTTAGAGGGCTAGTGCTACTGTCGCCTCTGCCGATTGGCTGCTTGATTGATGATAGAATTATCTTTTGACAGTTTCATCTGCGATGACTGTCTGAAGAAGACTGGGAGAACAAAGAAGGAGAACAGGTTTTCTGCCAAAAGTGAGTGTGTGTTTGAGTGTGTTTGGGATTAAGGGGTTGCGCTGAGAGCCGTCCACTCCGAGTCATCCCAGTCTCTAGACATGCCCTCGTACCCTTATAGGTGTTGGTATTCTGGGTCTTGCTGCCTTTCTTTACGTTTTAGGATGGTCTGTGGGTCACTCCGGAAGCACGCCTATTGATCCACTGACACTCGTGGCTTGCTGATGTTAGCAATGTGTAACCCTGGGGCCTGTTCATGGTACGTGTCCATACCCCCACCCACAGGGCTGCAGACCACCAAGCTGGGAACGTACATAGAAGACCGGGTCAACAAGTACCTGAAGCGGCAGAACCATCCAGAGGCCGGGGAAGTGTTTGTGCGGGTGGTGGCCAGCTCCGACAAGACAGTGGAGGTCAAACCCGGGATGAAGTCCAGGTAAAAGACTCATCAGCTAACCTGTGTTTCACCTGCACTGCCCTCAAAGGTGTAAATGGTATCATCACTGGAATATCTGACTGGAGCCTATATAAAAGTCCATTTTTGTCCTAAAGTATGTCTTTCCATGAGTGAACTATTCTGTGCCCCTGTCTTAGGGTACCTACGGTTATCTCGGGGTAAGTCACCTCTAAAGATCCTCCTCTTACTCTGCCAGGTTTGTGGATATAGGCGAGATGTCAGAAAGCTTCCCCTACAGAACCAAAGCACTTTTCGCTTTTGAAGAGATAGATGGAGTGGACGTGTGCTTCTTCGGGATGCATGTCCAGGAGTACGGCTCGGACTGCCCCTTTCCCAACACCAGGTGAGCGTCCGGGCTCAGGGCAGCCCGGCTTACCCCCGTAATAAGGAACAGAGCTGACTGCCAACAGACCTTGTCCCTTCTAAAACTTTCCTGTCATGTGTTGGATAGTTCAGCTACTCTGCCAGGTGCTTAACACGAATACATCCTCTTCCTCCTTCAACAGACGGGTATACATATCGTACCTCGACAGTATTCACTTCTTCAGGCCCCGGATCCTCCGAACTGCAGTCTACCACGAGATCCTGATTGGTTATCTGGAGTATGTCAAGAAGCTTGGGTAGGTTCAGGCTTGTCAAAGGCCTTACGAATGTGATGCAGCCAAATGGGTGCTAAGTACCAGTAAAATCTCATTGGCCAATTTGTAAATCGCCATTAAATTTGTTACAATCCATATGGTGAAATCAGGTTGCTGAAGTGTCACCTGTCCTCACCTGTGCAGGTACGTCACAGCACACATCTGGGCCTGCCCGCCCAGCGAGGGGGACGATTACATCTTTCACTGCCACCCGGCAGACCAGAAGATCCCCAAGCCCAAGCGGCTGCAGGAGTGGTACCGGAAGATGCTGGACAAGGCCTTTGCTGAGAGGATCCTACATGACTATAAGGTCAGCTGCCATCATCACAGTATATCAGTCCAGACTGTCTCGCTCCTGTTTCTTTTGTTTGCTTTGTCATGGGCAGGAGAGGAATTGGCCTGGCTCTCTTTCATGCTGCGTGGTCACTGTGGTGTGTTACGCTTGAGTTAGTCACTGAACATTGTACAGCCTGCTACAATAGACTAAAAAATGCATGAGGCATGAGCTCTACTAACTTAGCTCTTTTTTGTTTTGTCTATGTGCACATTCAACAGGACATCTTCAAGCAAGCAACGGAGGACCGGCTGACCAGCGCCAACGAGCTTTCATACTTCGAGGGCGACTTCTGGCCCAACGTGCTGGAGGAGAGCATCAAGGAGCTGGAACAGGAGGAGGAGGAGCGCAAGAAGGAGGAGAACACGGCAGCCTGCGAGCCGCCAGAGGTTTGTCATAGCGGGAGGGGGGGCAGTCTGAGCCTGTCTAGGCATGTTTGTGAGCAAATGCAAGCAAAGTAACATCTCACCCTTAGTTCTATTCAAGCAGCGATGTTTAAAAAAAAGTGCATAAAACACATCAGTGAATTCGGTGCTCATCCTCTAAAACAAGGGTCTCCAGCTCCGGTCCTAGAGAGCTGCTACCCATTACGTTTTCTATCCTATCTGGCTTCTGATGAGCCACATCTGTTCTCGAGTAAATACCAGGTAGGATAGTAAACTTACTGGATAGTAGCTCTCCAGAACCGGAGTTAGAGACCCCTGCTCTAGAAAAATAAGGACCTCTCGAAAGCTCCCCAGTGATTTCAGTTTTTATATGGGCTAGGTGTGGATTCCTCAGAAATAGTTAACATGCATAATATTTTCCTGGAATGGCCCTTGCCGTGTTCCTCCCAAGGGCTCAGGGAGCTCCTTAAGTTGTTTCCCATATTATTTGTGTCTTATTTCAATGCAGTATAGGATGCTAACTCTAAATGCCCCCCCTTCCACTATCTCGTAAAAACATTTCGTGAAGATTGAGTTTCGGCTGTAATCGCTGCCATGGGGTTTAACACTATGAGGCTTGAGCCTGGCTAGTTGTCTTTGCCGCTGGTCACACGTGCCTGTGCTCGCTCTTCCCAGGGGACGCCAGGCGACAGCAAGAACGCCAAGAAGAAGAACAGCAAGAAGACTAACAAAAACAAAAGCAGTGTAAGCCGGGCCAACAAGAAGAAGGCCGGCATGCCCAACGTAGCTAACGACCTGTCCCAGAAGCTCTACGCCACCATGGAGAAGCACAAGGAGGTGAGTCACGGTGCCTGTCACACTTCTGAGATTTTCTCCAGTAATCTGCAGATGTTTTGCTGGTCCCATCCTGAGGTGGAATCCTGTAGGAATCACCAGGATTTGACCACAAGCCTGCATTCCTCCTGTTACCTGGGGACTGTCACTCTTGGGCCATTCCAGGTGTTCTTCGTGATTCACCTGCATTCGGGGCCCATGGTGAACACGCTGCCACCCATCATGGACCCGGACCCGCTGCTGACGTGCGACCTTATGGACGGGCGAGACGCCTTCCTGACGCTGGCGCGCGATAAGCACTGGGAGTTCTCCTCGCTGCGGCGCTGCAAGTGGAGCACCATGTGCATGCTGGTAGAGCTGCACCACCAGGGCCAGGACCGCTTCGTCTACACCTGCAACGAGTGCAAGCACCACGTGGAGACGCGCTTCCACTGCACCGTCTGCGAGGTACGTCCCGCCTGCCTTGTTTTAAAGACACATGAAGCCCAGCCTTGCTTTCTTCTGCTGAGATTCTGGCTCGTTTCTCCCTCCAGGATTTCGACCTGTGTATCAACTGCTACAACACTAAGGGCCACGAGCACCAGATGGTGAAGTGGGGTCTGGGACTGGACGACGACAGCAACGGCCAGGGGGGTGAGGCCTCCAAGAGCCCGCAGGAGAGCCGCCGCCTCAGCATCCAGCGCTGCATCCAGTCTCTGGTGCATGCCTGCCAGTGCCGCAACGCCAACTGCTCGCTGCCGTCCTGCCAGAAGATGAAGCGCGTGGTGCAGCACACCAAAGGCTGCAAGCGCAAGACCAACGGCGGCTGCCCCGTGTGCAAGCAGCTGATTGCGCTCTGCTGCTACCACGCCAAGCACTGCCAGGAGAACAAGTGCCCCGTGCCCTTCTGCCTCAACATCAAGCACAAGCTGCGCCAGCAGCAGCTGCAGCACCGGTTGCAGCAGGCGCAGATGATGCGCCGGCGCATGGCCACCATGCAGGGCCGTGGCGCCCCCCAGAGCTTGCCCTCCCCGCCTACCTCAGCGGCCACACCCGGCACACCCACCTCCCACCAGCAGCCCGGCACACCGCAGACCCCACAACCCCTGCCTCCGCCTCCGTCTCAGCCAACCACACCCAGTGGCAGCGTCCTCTCTCCCGCCTTCCAGGCCGGCCCACGAGCCGGCCAGCCCCCGGCCCCCGCCTCTCAGGGCAAGCCACAGGGCCCGCAGGCTTCACCCTTGCACCAGCAACAGTCCCCCCTGCCCCAGCAGCCCCAGGTGCAACAGCCCCAGCCTGCCCAGCAGCAGCAGCAACTGCAACCACAGCAGCAGCAGCAGCAGCCACCACCAGCTGCGGTGAAGATGGCGCGGCATATCGAGCGTGTCGCCCAGGCGCAGCAGCAGAACCAACATCTCGGCTATCGGGTCAACATGAATGGCTTGCACCAGCAGCGCCCGCCGGGGCCTCTGCCGGGCACCATGCAGCTAGTTGGCCCCCGTGGTCCCCCAGTCATGCAGACCGTGCCACCCGGCCAGTGGCCCGGAGCCCCTCAAGGACCCATGCAGGCCACACTGTCCCCACAACAACAGCAACAACAACAGCAGCAGCAACAACAAGTCCCTCCCCAGCAGCAACATCCTCCCCAGGGTCCCCAGGCAGCCATGCCCATGCAGAGGCCCCTGATGCCCCAGCAACCACCCCGCATGCCTGGGGCTGCTCCGCCACCGCAGGGCCCCTCACAGCAGACACCCCAGCAGGGGGGGCCCATCGCCGCTGCCGCTTTGCAGGACCTCCTGCGCACACTCAAGTCACCCAGCTCACCGCAACAGCAGCAGCAGGTCCTCCGCATCCTCAAGTCCAACCCCCAGCTCATGGCCGCCTTCATAAAGCAGCGGACTGCCAAGTACCAGGCCAGCCAGCCACCGCAGCAACAGCAGCAGGTGCAACAGCAGCAGGCCCCACCACCGCAGCAGCCCCCCCAGGGCATGCACACAGGCCAGTCCAACCTTGCCGGCCTGGCCCCCGTGCCTGGCGGGGCAGTGCAGCGGCCCGGAATGCCCCCCCAGCCACCTCAGCAGGGCATGGGAGCTCTGGTGCCACAGGGGCAACTGATGAACCCCGGACACAATCCCAGCCCACAGCTCCAGGAGATGTATCGCCGGCAGCTACTTCAGCGACAGCAGCAGCAGCAACAGCAACAGCAGCAGCTGCAGGGCACCATGGCCCAGTCCCACGGCCAGTTCCCCCAGACCCAAGCCTCCACTGCAAGCTACTCCCAGCTCCGCATGCAACAGCAGCAACAGCAGCAGCAGCAGCAGCAGCTGGCCATGCAGGGTGGCGCCGGGCCAATGGGTCAGCAGCCTTCCAAGCCGCAGATGGGCATGGATGGCGCGCAGAACCTGCTGCACCCGCGCCTGCTCCAGCAGCAGCAGCAGCAGCACCCGCAGCAGCAGGCCATGCTAAAGTCGCAGATGGGCTCGCCCGCCCAGCCCGGTCCCATGAGTCCTCAGCCGCACATGCTCCCCGGACAGGCCATGGCCACCACGCTCCCCAGCCAAGTGCGGTCGCCCGCCCCTGTGCAGTCACCCTGCCCACCATCGCAGCAGCAGCCCCCTCCACATTCCAGCCCCTCGCCCCGGATACAGCCGCAGCCCTCCCCGCAGCACGCGCCCACCCACACGGGCTCGCCCCACCCCGGCCTGGCCGGCCCTTTGGATCAGGGGCACCTAGGCACGCCGGAGCAGAGCGCCATGCTCCCGCAGCTGAACACGCCCAGCCGCGGAGGACTGCCCGGGGACTTGGCCATGGGGGGGGACCCATCGGGGGACACGCTGGAGAAGTTTGTGGAGAGTTTGTAGCATTTATGGGGGTAGATTAAAAGAGAAATGCTTTCCCTCTCCTTTTCAGCTTTTCCACCCTCAAAGAACTTTTGTACTGACATGTAAAAAGTTTAAAGGAATTTAAAAAATAAAGTCAACAATGCTAGGGAATGTCTCCTAATGTGAGAGACGCCTGTTTCTTCCTACACGTCAAGGGATTTGAAAATTGCTGTTAAAGAAAAAAAAGGAAATCACAAAGAATATATTTTTGGTTTGGACCAGTTTTGGTCTGTTTTTTTTGTTTTGGTATGAATTCATGACTTTTTTTAAAAGAATTTATGGAACTATTTCATTATATTATTCATACATTTTATTTTGTACCTTTGCGAACTTTAAAACATTTTTGTGTTGAAAGACTGTAAAATAATTTTGTCTGGGAAGCAGGCCAGCTTCTCTCTATTATCTCTCTCCTCATTCCTTACAAATGGATTCTTAATGATGTACCGATTTTCAAAAGGATATACTTTTGAGAAGAATTCCTTTTCCCTTTGTTAATTGTAAAGTCTGTGCAAATAAAAGTATTCATTTGTATAGATAGGACCTAGAGTATTGCACACGCACACACACAAACACACCCAAAATACCAGTTCTCCCAAACACACACACACACACACATACAAACACATGCACATGCACCAATGTAAACATTCAAGTCCATGTGAACATCTCACTGGCCTGGAACCGGAATTTGTCTTGCAGATGTAGAAAATTGTTGCTTTGTTTCTCCTTTGAGATCTTTGAAATTAGTCCTATAAATATAGTTATATAAAAACGATTTAATTCCTATACTGCCCTGAACAGATCAGTTTGACTGCTGATTTGAACAGAGGAAGAGTTCTGTCTATCCTCCTTCCCCGAACACGAAACTTGAATCGAGGGTGATCTTTTTCTCTTGTGTAAAATCATGCAAGTTATTACATGACATGCTATAAATATAAGGAAAAAATCACTGTATAAACATAAAACAGCTCATTTCTTACTTATATACCATATTGTTAAATAAACTGTGTGCAACAGGCTGAAACTCCTGGCTGAGTCTGTTTCTGGTGGGGACGTGAAGACGAATAGTATCTTTTGGTTAAAAGTAGGGCTTGTGGTGCGTTATTTCTCTGAATCATTTGGTAGAAATAAAAGTGCGATTTTACGCTCTGTGACTTTGAATGAAAGGTGGGAGGGGGATGGTTATACGGAGTAGGCTAATGACTCAAGTTAAAGGAGAACATTTTCCCCGGTGCAAGAGATAAAAGCTCAAGACTGCTGAAACATTTTTGCTCAGAAGTGCATCGGGTCTAGAACCAGCAACTACCATTTACCATTAGAAGGCCATGCCTGAATGAGCTTACGGGTCATAGTTAACTATGAGAACAGGAACGGCTTATCCAGATGTGCATTTGCGTAGCTTCGTAAACGTGACATCGTGAAACAGGCATGTCGGATTTCTAACCTTTGATGAGACGGAGAAACGTGACGTCCCCGGGTACCGCGCTGCTGCCGCGGCTACGCTGAGAAGCGTCTCCTCCAAACCGTCCACCCTACGGGTCCGGACCAGTTACCTAATGCCAGCGCCGGCCAGTGCGGCTATTCTGTGTATTTAACACGGTACAGAAAAGTGATGGATGGTATATAAACACATTATAAACTAATGGCATGTCGTAACCACAATTTAAACGCAATTAAAATAGGGAAAAGACCATAGTCATATAAGAAACGCGAATATATTTGAATGTGAGTTGTTTCTACATGTCAAAGTTGTGTAAACGGCACTTTTTGAAAAGTATGTCATACATGAACATAGTTTAATGCAATCCTAGATCTTAGACGTTTAAAGCTGAAATAAGAAGATTCACTTCGTTTCCAAAGCGTATTTGGGAATAAATAATGCGTTTTCAGACGACCCTGGGTCCTGAAGATACCCCCCGCTCTCCGCAGTCTTGCTACAGTATTTTAATAGTCACTCTGCCATCTGGTGGCAGATAGCGGCACTACGCCGAGATGTGAGCCTTCCAGCGACGACTAATTTAATAGCTGCCCTATTTGAAACAGGCACCTAAACTACCGATTATAGTCAGTGGTGGAATGTAACAAAGTATTTGTACTTCGTTACTATACTTAAGTACATTTTTACTTAAGTAAAAATAATAATACATACTTTTTATTTTACTCCATTACATTTTACAGCAATTATCTATACTTTCTACTCCACTACATTTCTACAATTTAT
>JAODJU010000095.1:4473232-4484387 GCA_026776725.1 Gnathonemus echidnorhynchus
TAAAGAAAGCAACTACATCAGTTACCTACAGTAGGAGGGGGTGGCCAGATAGCACAGTGGTTAGCACTGCTGCCTCATAGCCCAAGGACCAGGGTTCAAATCTCACCCCAGCCCCATAGCTCCCTGTGTGTTTAACCTGCACAGTCAGGTAGTCCCAGACACCATCACTCATAGCCTGAGAAAACAGATGGCCAGATTTTAGTCAGGACATCACCTCTACTTTTTCCAAAAGATACCAAACAACCCTTAATGAGGCCTTACAGTAAAGAACCAGGATCTTTACACCAAACTTTCCACTACATATATACTGTATAGTTGCTTGTAATTATTACAAGCAATGACATCAGTAGAGGCATGTCAGTATATCTAGTATTCTTTTACAAAATGGCACACCCCAGACGTTGAGACAAACCATTGTGTGAGTACTTTTACTTAAAAAATACTTTAAAGTAAATTTAAAAGTAAGTACTTAGTACTTTCACTTAAGTAAGATTGTTGATGTAGCACTTCTACTTTTACCTGAGTACATATTTTGCAGGATATTTGTAATTTTACTTAAGTACTAAGCTTCAGTACTTCCTCCACCACTGATTATAGTTAAGATCTATCCGTCAGCGTGGCTTTTAGGCGTACGGGTAAATAATCGGCTATGCTGCTTACCCTACTCTGCTCTCTTATTAAAGTATCAAAGTTTTACTTGTCACATACACAATTATACTCGGTACAACGTGCAGTGAAATGCATGGTTTGCCTTGTCCCAAACTGTGAATGGAGGACGTAAGTTTAAGCGGCAAGACATATTACGTATTAACATTTAACATCAGTAATAATCATAAATGTCCGTGGTGTGCAAAATTGGCAGTAAGTGGAGTTAGTGCAAAGACACCTAGAATAACTACATATTTACATATATAAGTTGTAAACGTGTGGGCTGAGTCCGCTGTTCAGAACATTGGTGTGTAGGTCCTAAACACTGAACTCACTGAGGATCTGAATTACCGTTCTTGCACTAATATTTAGTTCTCGTATCGTTTACAGAGATTCCTCCTGAGTTTGTTCCTATGGTTGTAAACTCTATTAAAACACAATTTCCTTTGTTATATGCCATGAAACCTGCATTGGGTTGGCGTCCCATCCTGGGTTCCCTCCCTTGTGCCCATAGGCTCCAGCCCCCCCCCCCTCGCAACCCTGAATAGGACAAGCAGTTACAGAAAATGGATGGATGAATAGATGGATTGATGGATGCTATGTAAGTGTTGAGTGTGCATAGCAATTATCAGTCTGTCTAGGTTTTTGTTTTGTGTATGTTGGGCGGGTTATTAGTATTATTCAGTTTTAATAAATTAGTAATGAACAGACGAGGGCAAAAAATGAATTCCAGGTAAGAGTTTTACAAGTATTTAATCAAAACCATTTTTTCCTCATTTTGTGTGACTCAGGCGATTACCTGAAATGAAATCACACTTGTTTGAAAGCATTTTCCAAAGAAGAGAAAAAAGGTTATTTCATTACCTGGCCAACTTTTATTTACTTTTTTTATTCTCCACCGTTAATGTAACACAGGTGGAGGCCTAAAGCTGACACACTTTCTTCTCATATAAACCGAAGACCATCGCGCTGCAGCGCTACTATATGCTACACAAAGTTAAACAACCACTGAATGGAAAGAGGTCAGTGCTGAACAGAGGTGAAAATTTCAGGTCCAGAAAGTAAAAATCCAGTCCAAGATTTTGTTTCAACCAACCATTTGAGCATAAAGAGTCACAGACACAGAGTACTCAGCTGCTCAGTTGAAGCAAAATCTTGGACTGGATTTTTACTTTCTGGGCCTGAAATTTCCACCTCTGGTGCTGAACATGCATAGCTGTGGAGCAGCAGCGGGCCTTGCTGGAGCGGAAATGCAAGCAGCATGGTCTATATTACCACTCTGTGCTCTTGGATCCACCGAATGTTTAAACGAGAGGAGTTGCTGTAGTACTTTAACACTTCACTACATCCATGATATTATATCAAGCTAATCCCAGACCCCAGGTCTCCTGATGTTTCTTCCCTTCGTTATTCCAGATTACTACCTAAATCTAACGTACTTCTATCTAAATATATAGGCTGCCAGTACTGCGAGTCAAATTATCTTTTAATAATATTAGGCTTAGTCATCATAACTTGATTTCCCCTAGTAAAAATATCATTCTAACTAGTAAAAATGTAATTTTTAATAGTTAGAATATGAGTGACAGGCAGGGGCAGATTAAGGTGTACAGAGGCCCCTAGGCTACAGTAGTCTGTGGGCCCCCCAACCCCGCCCCCCTATATTTTTTACTGGCCAATGGGGGCCCCCTTGCAGGCTGACACACGTGGGGCCCCTAGGCTTAAGCCATATCTAGCCTGTGCGTTAATCCGCCCCTGATGACAGGTATCTATATTGTAGTTCAAGTTTGACTAGTACAAATAATTTTTAGTAGTAAGAAATGTGTTGTTACTAGTTAAGATTCATATTAAAGATATATACACTACTAATTACATTTTTACTATTAAAAACCTAATTATGGATATGTGGATCTGGATTTTTGACTATACAAAATTAGTAGATGTAGATATCGACAATATTACTTTTTACTAGTGAAAACTGAATTATGTAGGCCTATATCTTCAGTATGATGTCTTACTAGTAAAAATAGAATTTTTGGTTATGAGAGGTAAAAGTTTAATGGAAGTCAATGGTAATATATTACATGTAAAAACTGAGTTATTGAAATCTGGAATGCATATTTTTCCTAGTAAAATTTAAGTTAAGCCCAGTGGGTTTTCTATTAAAAGACAATTTGGCTTGCCGTATACCTGCGCCTATCTATTAAGAATTGGAGATCAGTGGTCATTGTTAACACACCACAGCACACAGCGCACAACAACAAAATGTGTTCCCTGCATTTAACCCATATGTGACATAGCAGGTGGGAACTATTCAGCGGCTGGGGAAGCAGTATCTGGGGGCGGTACTTTACTGGTCGGGGATTCGAACCAGCAATCTTTCAATTACAAGTGAGCTTTCCTAACCAATAAGCCACCACTGCGCTGGTAAAAAAAAAATATATATATATATAGCTATTTTTGTGTAATTATGTTAAGAATGTAAATGTATATGAAATATATGTGTGCAACGTAACTTCGCAGTGTATATTCCTATAACTAAATCGAACGAAACCTTGATACTACACCTACTGCACTACTAACCTGTTTAGCTAATGCTGTTTGATTCCAAATGTTGATCACCAAACTACTCGCTGAAAACAGCTGTTTTTGCTCCTTGGTCACGTGACTGATGTGACTCCTCCTCCTCCGGCCTCAAAACCGAAAGTCACTTTCGTTTTAGGTGCGGAAATTCGCAAATCTACGAAAACGGTGAGTATTTCTTTGGTAACTGAGAAACATCTTTAAATGTACATTTACATTTCTGTCCCGTATATTTATATATATTATGTCACTTTTAAATCGTGCTACAGATTAGGTTAAAAAGAAGTGTGAATACGTTTAAAGACATTTTTTTGTGTGGCTATGGCGGAAAACCCATTTCCGTCGATGTGACAGAAAAAAAGATCCTCCAAGTCGAACTTTAGAAATAGTAACTCAAAATAATGACGTAGTATCTCAAAATGACGAGAAACTTTCTCATTATAATAACTAACGGTATCTTTCTTCATCACATCATATTTAATCATATTGGTGATGTCCGATTCATGAACGAATCAATCTTTTGAAGCGGTTTTTTAATCTAAAAGAATCGAACTTTTTGTACATCCATGAGTTGAATAGGTACACGTCTTAGATTATAAAAATCTAAAAAATATCTGTCAAATTAAGATATAAAAGACACACAGCGACCTTTTTAAATTCACTCATATTTGCTGTTTTTTCACTTTCCTTAGGCAAGTTGCCTTCAGTGCTCCTCCGAATGACGTAATCCTTTGTGTTTGTGTTCATACACGACTGCATGGGAACGTGGCTATGGCGCACTAACTTTTGGCTCCGGTAATCTACGTGTTAGCGAGTCTCATGCTTTTAGTTTTATTTTAATTTTTATTACTCTCTGAGTAGTTCTGCATTTTGGCAAGCTCGTGAGACCCATAACTGACGGAGTGACCGGTTCTGAGAGATCCGAGGTGGCTTTCCAGAAAGCGATCGATCTTAACGAATAACGAACAAGATAACGAACGACGTAAGTAAAGAATGAGACGAAAGTAGTATTTTGTTGGCTCCTCCCCAGCCTCCGCGTAAGGGGTTCATGACCACCCACAAAAGCAACGCGGGTTCCTGGATGACGCTGTCTCAAACGCTGTCTGCCATTGCTGGTCGTGAGGGGTGATTCCCCTTCTCAATTCAAAAGATATGACTGAACACATAGCAAGTTTGATTAGTTAGCTCATTATGTAGCTTACCAGAGTTGTTCAGAATTTATGAATTGGATATTGAATTGACCACACCCTGTAAGAACCCTGAATTGGAATGTCAGAAGAATTTAATTCATTTCAATGCAATGCAATCATATAATATATGAATGTCATTTCAGGTAGCAAAACATACATAATGACATGACACTTTTACTTTCAACCTGGTAGATGTATATTTTGACCGTATATATGTACCAGTGAGTGAACTTTATATTTGTATGATTGTAAAATAATTGTGTAATTGTTTTATCCTGTTGTAACAAAATCCATTTGGATTATATCAGCTTCCTAAGTCCTTTTCCATGGGCATGTATTTATTAATTTTGCATAATTAACTGTTTATGTGTGTTACCCTTTGTGAAGAGTCTGCATGCAGTAGCGTTTCCTGTGGGTTATCAGATGGATAGGGTTACGGTTACTTTTATGACTGTATGAAGTGCTCTTTCACCATGGTACACAGAATGACAGTTAAATAATTTATTCTATAGGCGACACTTCAAATGTGGCATTCATTATGAATGACAGTGACTTGTACAGACCTTTCAGGCAGTTGCTTGAACAGGGGGGCAAGGTCGAAAGGTACGTTTTGCTGGTGTAAATATCCATAATCATGGGAGGGCGCGATTCAATGTGGATCAATGGTGGAGCGGCAGTCAGGAAATTGGAGAACACGGGGTTTAATCAAAAGGGTACATATTCATAGGCAAACATGCATTGATTTTACAATGACCAGACTGAGGGAACAAACTTAAACGTGGACTTAAATACATTGAATTAATGACAGCAACAGGAAACAGCTGGTGAACACGGGGAATCCACACAAGGTTAAAGAGGGGGCATGGCACATGGAAGGAGTGGATGATCGGGGCAGGACAGGACCCCCCCCCCCCACCCAAAGGCGCGCACTTCGGGTGTGCCTAAGGGGAGTGAAGCGAAGAGACCGGGGACACAACAGCACCTGGGGAATCAAAAGTAGAAACATCAACACACTACAGGGAACAGCACGGTCACACAGAACAGACACAAGGATGATAACTCAAATAACAACCCTCACATGATAGGGAATGCAGACACATACAGGGGCACCAGACACGGGAACACAGAACCCAAGGAGGGGGACAACGATGGGACAACACCAGGGGGGAAACTGGTAGGAGGCACTAAGGGATCAACAGGGAATGAAGGCACAGATGGACAGGGAGGAAACACAGGGGGCACAAAGGGACCAGAAGGGAACAATGGTGGAGCAGGACGGGGAGTAAACACAGAAGGCAAGGAAGCCAAGGGTGAGGGGATACGGGGAGCTGGAGAGACCCCCGACGGGCGTGAGGCAGAAGTCACAGGGGCAGCAGGTGACCACGAGGCTGGGGCAGGAGCTGAAGGGGACGCTGAGGGTGGCAAGGAGGAAAACGAAGGGGCTGGCGGAGAAGGCGAGGAGGGAGGTGAAGGGGACTTTGGTGGAGGGGAGGAGGGAACCGTAGCCATGACAGACGGAGGCACAGCCACAGCCAGCCCAGGTGCAGGCGACCGCTGAAGCGCCAAAGGCCGGGCCACAGCCCGCCGACGAGACACCACAGGCAAAGCCGACGGTGACCGCCGAACCGAGGGTGAATCGAAGCCGGGGGACCAAGGGGACTGCGGCCATGGGGTCAGGGACCAAGGATGGCGGAGCATTCGCTGTGGGAACCGCTGGGGGCGGAACGTTGTCTGCCGTGACTGGAGCTGATGCTGTTTATGTTAAAATGATTCTTAATTGTCAATCTATTCCACATCTAAGGGTTTTTTTTTATTTAAATTTTGTTTTTACTGTTTGATGTTTTACTGTTCACGCGAAAAATTCACACAACAAAAACGCAAATAATATTTTTATTGATAACAGCAGTTATCTACGATTACTTGTCAAAGTCCTCCCTAAATATTTATTGATCACTTTTAAAATCTGAAGCATTCTGAATGTTAATTTGGTTTTAACATTCTCAATGGTACAGTGTTTTGGAAACATTTATTGCATTATCTATTGTGTTATTCATTCTAGATGCATGAAATATAATTACATAAAGACTGAAATAGTGCTGAGGCATCGTTACATGTTATTCTTTTGCTTTATTCTCTTTTGTGCATGTGGGGTGGCTTGGCAAGGTTTAAAAGTGGCGGATTGTTCCGCGCATGCGTGAACTGGAAGGGGCTTGATAGTGCTGGAGCCTGAGAGTGGCGCCTGCAGCCAGACACTACTGAGATTTATCAAAAATAACTTGACAGGAAAAAATGGGGAAATTCTGGAGGACGTGTACGCAACACTGTGGACAAATCAGAAAAGGCGACATCCATAATAAATTAGGGGACTGCAGGTAAACCAGCAAAGACACCGTCTGCATGCCAACAATTCATACCATCAAGCAGCGCCTTCACATGAAAAACAGTAAATCTAAAAACGTGAAAAGGGATGTATTTTATTTATTATGCAACTATCCATTTTCTGTACCTGTTCTAATTAGGGTTGCAGGCGTCTGGGTGCAAGGCAGGGTATAACCCAGGATTAGACGCCAACATATCGCAGGACACACACACCCACCCACCGACCCAAAGATAGTCACCTGGGCAGAGACCCTGTGTCAAGCCCCAGTCCCAGAGGCAACATGCTAACCCCTGGTTCGCCTTTATTTTTAGAGTGTCATTGTTGACACAGAGCACAACAACAAAATGTGTCTTCTGCATTTAACCCATACATGACATAGAAGTGGGCACCTAATTTAGCACCCAGGGCATGGTGCTTGGGGCCATACTTTGCTCAGGCTATCCCAGTGGTACCTTGCTGGTTAGGGATATGAACCAACAACCTTTCAATCGCCTGTGTGCTTCCCTAACTAATAGGCCACCATTATTATCCATCCATCTGTACATCCATTTTTCTATACCCACTTAGAAATAACCCAGGACAGGGTGCCAGATTATAATTCCATCTATCCATTTTCTGAACCCACTTGTCCAATTCAGGGTTGCAGGGGGGGGACTGGAGCCTATCCCAGAATCTACAGCACAAGGCAAGGAACAAGGCAGGACAGGGCACACTCATGTACACATACCTATAGACAATTGGGTAACTTCAGTTCACCTTAGCATGTTTTTGGACTGGGGGGGGGCGTAACCTGGAGGAGACCCCAGGATGATGCAGGGAGACCATGAACGCTCCATATACATGGAGCAATGGCAAAAACTCGAACCCTGGTCTCAGATCAAAATTTATTTATCAAATGTACAACAATACAGCAGTAGATGCAAACAATGAAATGAATACAAATTAAACTACTTTTGTCAATCAAAAGCCATTTCATTATATTAATGTGCAAGTCATCTGTAGTTGCTGACATGACCTTGTTTTTTTGTGCATTATCATTTTTTTTTCTATTTTTGTGCAAACATATTTTTTTCACAAAAAAAATATGTAAAGATTGAATGAGGCCCTTGATTCTGAGTTCCTGGGCTGTTACTTGTTTGCGTCACCTGCCCTTACTCCTGAGTCACAAAGCGCCGCTTCTATCACCTAGCTACACCCATTTTACTAATGCGCAATAGATCTTGGGATATGTTGGGCTGTGAAGGATCCCTCGGGTGGATTCCTTGCGACTTGGCAAAAGAAGTCGCTACTTAGAAGAGGTTTCAAAGTACCAGCATACAACACGTTTAGAATTCATTATTAAATTCATTATTAAATCATTAATTCATTATTAAATCTGTATTGTCTATATTAGACATATTTACTTTGAATTGCGGAGACGCAGGCAAAAAAGGTATTCATTAATGCATTTCATGTAATTGAACTACAGAAATAGTTCCATCTGCACCATTTTTGCCCCACTACTTCTGTTTCTTGCTGCATTTCGGCATAACTTCCAAGTTGGAGTTGGTACTTGTGGTCAACCAGTCACTATAAGCCCCACCTCAGTAGTTTCTGATGGAACGAAAATCATCAACCCCAGAGTTGGGACTAAGAAAAGGTTTTGTAATTGTTGATTAACCAAGTCAGAGGAATATGTCAATCAATAAAACAATGAATCAGTGTATTGACCTAAGACACAGACTTCTCTTGGTGCTCTGTCGTACGGAGCCCGCCTTGGTTCAGGTAAGAAATACATTGCTAATCCATGCCCATGGTTTTGCAATTCATTCCCACGGTATACAAATCCGTTCCCACAGTTTAGCAGTCTGTGCAGATGTGTTTGCAAACAAAGTTGTGCTATGGGAAAGCGACACATAAAAGTTCCCAGCTAAAATAAACTACCATTTATCTACAGTAACTATCTGACCAGGAATTACAATCAGACTGAGTTCCTACAGTGGGAATGCGACAAAAACTCCTGAAAAAGTCCCTCTGGTGCAAAAGGGCCTATAGATCATCCAGTGCTGTGGTAATGTTGCATGATTGCCTAGCGCTATATCACTTGTTTCAGGTTGTCGTGCATCGTGTGCAAGAAGACTCCTCTATCCATGGCCAGCAGCAGCCAGGAGGCTGAGACCCCTGAGATCTCACAGGAGAGCCGCCGCCTCAGCATCCAGCGCTGCATCCAGTCTCTGGTGCATGCCTGCCAGTGCCGCAACGCCAACTGCTCGCTGCCGTCCTGCCAGAAGATGAAGCGCGTGGTGCAGCACACCAAAGGCTGCAAGCGCAAGACCAACGGCGGCTGCCCCGTGTGCAAGCAGCTGATTGCGCTCTGCTGCTACCACGCCAAGCACTGCCAGGAGAACAAGTGCCCCGTGCCCTTCTGCCTCAACATCAAGCACAAGCTGCGCCAGCAGCAGCTGCAGCACCGGTTGCAGCAGGTGTATATGCTGCGCCGGCGCATGGCCACCATGCAGCGCCAAAAACGAAACTTAAAACAAGGATAATCTCTTTTGTAAAATCATGCAAGTTATTATGAACAAAAATGCTTAAACAATGCTTAAATAAACTGTGTAACAGGCTGAAACTCCTGGCTGAGTCTGTTTCTGGTGGGGACGTGAAGACGAATAGTATCTTTTGGTTAAAAGTAGGGGCTGGGGTACTAGGGATATTTCTCTGAATCATTTGGTAGAAATAAATGCATTTTTACACTGCATGACTTTCAGTGAAGGGTGAGAAGGGGAAGGTTATACTGAGTAGGCTAATGATTCACGTTAAAGGAGAACATTTTCCCCAGTGCAAGAGATAAAAGCTCAACACTATGGAAAGACTTTTGCTCAGAATTGCATCGGGTCCCATTTACCATTAGCAGGCCATGCCTGAATGAGCTTGCAGTTCATAGTTAACTATGAGAACAGGAATGGTTTATCCAGATGTGCATTTGCGAAGCTTGGTAAACATGTGACACAGTGAAACAGGCATGTCTGATTTCTAACCTTTGATGAGACGGAGAAACGTGACGTCCCTGGGTACCGTGCTGCTGCCGCGGCTACGCTGAGAAGCGTCTCCTCCAAACCGTCCACCCGACGGTTCCGGACCAGTTATCTAATGCCAGTGCCGGCCACTGCGGCTATTCTGTGTATTTAACACGGTACAGAAAAGTGATGGATGAATGTCATTATATAAATACATTGTAAAGTAAAGGTATGTCATAAACAATTTATACACGATTAAAATAGGGGGAAACACCGATCCCTCATAGTCCTAAAAGAGACGTAAATACATATATTGGAATGCGAGTAGTTTCTACATGCCAACCTTGTGTAAACACCACTTTTTGAAAAGTACATTATACATATCCATCCATTTTTCAACTCTAATCAGTAACTCCAATCAGCCTCAGCATGCCTTTGGACTGTGGGGGGAAACCGGAGTACCCGGAGAAAACCCCACGACGAGACGGGGAGAACATGCAAACTCCACATACATGTAACCCAGGCGGAGACTTGAACCCGGGTCCCAGAGGTGTGAGGCAACAGTGCTAACCACTGCACCACCATGCCGCCCGTACATCATGCACACTACATAATTTAATGCAATCCTGGCCCTGGTAAGGAATAACCTTAAGGGATTTACAGCACCGCTATTTGTGCCAACAAATATATGTCAATAGCACACTGTCCATGTCGACAGAGCATGTAACAAAACATTCGTCTGTGACAAATCTACGTCGATTACTCACCTGACTAAATATTTGTCTATGTCAATTCAGCTTTTCCCTGTACTCCTGCCGTCTTAGCACCCCTGTCGTTGTACATGGGGTTAGATTTGTGCTAAAAATATGTGTATATGCCTTATGCATGTCATCCTGATGCGTCGTCTGACTGCGTCGTTTTGAATGTTGTCTTAAGTTTTCTTCTTACTTTCGTCGTTAAGTTCTTTTGTACAACCGTTAAGGGAAATGTAAGGGATTCCTTAAGTATATGAGCAAGATAAGGGGGAAACCTAAATACTTGACTGAAGTTTTTAAGGAAACCTTAAGGAGAAGACTTAAGGGTGTTTTGTGCAACCGACTTTATATTAAGGAAACCTTAAC
Organism: Gnathonemus echidnorhynchus; assembly: GCA_026776725.1. Taxonomy (NCBI): domain Eukaryota; kingdom Metazoa; phylum Chordata; class Actinopteri; order Osteoglossiformes; family Mormyridae; genus Gnathonemus; species Gnathonemus echidnorhynchus. The sequence continues at coordinate 4,484,151 of JAODJU010000095.1, forward strand.
TCGGAATTTAAGGAAAATCTTAACTTTTGTATTTTGTGCAACCGTATCTTACTAGCGTCACAGTCAGGGTTGCCAGATCTGAGCGACAGTTTCCAGCCCAAACTCAACGTAAAACCCGCTCACCTCAATAAAAACCAGCCCAAATCTCCACCTAGCAAATAACTTATGCTGAACGTAAAAGTATAGACGTAGCCTGACGAAGAGCATGACATTATAAACAGTTTTATAAAATAAACA
>JAODJU010000095.1:4486330-4535878 GCA_026776725.1 Gnathonemus echidnorhynchus
ATAAACCACTAACTTACGTGTACTATTAGAGCATTTATGTCATTTATTTAAACTTTATTTTACCAGGTAAATTAACTAAATACCAGTTCGTCGTGCAATTAGATAATTGTAAAACGCGGAGAGAGAAGCGAAGCCAAGACACAGCCATTCTTATAGTTAATTACTTCAACAATATTGCTTGACAGTGGCAGTTAAAATATTCATATTTCCATATTCATATATTTGAACAACAACTTTACTCTCCTCTCGAAACTCCATCATATAATTTGATGGTCTTTCAAATGCTTCGCTAAATTTGTTGTGCTGCTCGTTTTGGTTGCGCCAACTTTGAAGCACTTCTTGCAAATGGGCTTGTCCACATCTTTTGGCTTTCCTTGTTCATCTGGTTCATATGCAAACTATTTCCAGACAGTGCTCCTGCTTTTAACATTCTCTGTCAAGCTTGGTGCTACAGAACTAAAGCTGGAGCTGCTTTCGCCCACTGCCGTGTTTAAAGTGTGTCACTCGTGTAAAACAATGGGTCCTCCAGGTAGCCGTTGTCGGGGGAGGGGTTGTCCGCTGCAATGCCTGTTGAAAATTGTTGTAGTCTGCCGGGGATTTCCGTGAACTTGTAGATGCAAAACTGGCATTTAAGTATCGATACCAGCGCTAATTAATATTGAACTCGATACTAAATTTTAGTATGGATTAGTATCTGAGAATCGATTTTTATACACATTAGAATGAACTATGATATATTTTATTTATTGTCGATCCATCCATTTTCTGTAGCTGTACTATTTTGGGTTGCAGGGGTCCTGGTGTAAAGCAGGGAATAACCCAGGATTAGGTGCCAACCCATTGCAGGACACACACACAATCACCAGGACACCAGTCTCAAACACCAGTCCCAGAGGCATCGGTGCTAACCCCTGCACCACCCTCATTATTAGTCTCCATTCATCCATTTTTCTGTATCTGCTTGGGAATAATCCAGGACAGGGTGCCAACCCATCCCCGATTATTATCTCTTATCTATCCATTTCCTGAACCTGCTTGACCAGATCAGGGTTGTGTGGGGGGGCAGAGCCTAACCCAGAAGCTATGGTGCAAGGCAGGGCACATCCCAGGACAGGGCATACTCACACACGCATATCGATAGACAGTTAGGTATCTCCAGTTCACCTTAGCATGTTTTTGGACTGGGGGGGGTAACCTGGAAGAGGCCCCTGGATGATGCAGGGAGACCATGAGCGCACCATATACATGAAGCGATGGCAAAAACTCGAACCCTGGTCTCAGAGCTGTCAAACAGTAGGGCCACCACATAACCCACAGATTATTATTATTTGTAATTATTTTCAGTAATTTGCATAAGATTATGTATTTGCCTTAGAGAATGTCATTAGCTTTTTTAAATACTACATCTTGTTACCTCTTCCCATGAATTGAAAATATCTGTAATTGTCACTAGTTGCACTAAATGTGAATCAGGTGTGAAGCATCCGCATGCATGGATCCACGTATATATAAACAGCCTACAGTTCTGAGAATCTGATATGACCTCATGGCGTTCTTGCTAGTGACTACATAAATGGAAGGGTTAGAAGGAAATGAGTTTTCGTGGACCACGAAGATTATTCATACTTCTTTGTTTACTGTTTGCACTATGTGTAATGTATTTCAGCTTCATGTTGGAACTGTGCAACACAAGTATTGTCTCAAAATACAAAGCATAAAAAATTAACTATCCATTATGGTACGGTATTTTTAAAAAACTCCCGTGCTTGTATTCGCACTAGCCCAACTGGTCTTGGTGCTCTGTTAGCCGAATCTTTAATTTCAAAAACACCAACTGACAGTGATGTACACATTCAGGCGTGTCATTACATAGCAATACTGCAGGAAAGAAATCAGGAGAAACTGCCATTTATCTACAGTAACTTAGTGCTGGGAGGTAGACCGGTTCATCCAATATAGCGGTTTTAATCTCCCTTACGGTATGAATTTTTCATATACCGCTAAACCATAGCACAGCTAATACAGCAGTAATGCTTCAGTTGGTAGCAAATTATGAAATGTTGTTCGCTGCTGAAAGCGCCGTGGATCGCCGTGCAGAACGTAATAACAGGGCATCCCAGGTAACTGCTCATAATCTTCTTACTAACAGTTATACCTTCATAACACAACAATTCTCCGTATATAACTGTTCAGCTACATAGTTATTACTCCTGCTGCATTCTCTGTAGTCTATGTCTGAACAATTGGATGACGTGTGATATACACTAGGCGTGTAATATAATTAGGTCTGCGATTAAATGCGTATTGGGAAGGAAAAATGGCTATTATAATTGAAGTGTCCTGGTAATAATTATTAAAATCATGCCAGTTAAGCACACATTTTATCAAGCTAAACGTACGGTAATATCAATAAATCATGTCTCTGTAAATATAATCAAAACATGTCGCTGTCTAATTAAATGTACATCATTGATCTAATCAAACATATCAGTAAAACTTTAGTAAGCTAAATAATCAATAAAACATGATTATGGAGCTGAATATACAATTGTCAATAAAACCACCCCTTTTTCTAAACATTCATTGACGTATTTTATTGCCGTGATCGTTACTGCCTCTGTGAGAGTGAGCTTGGAAAAAAAATACCATGATGTAGCGTGAAACCACCACAGTCTTAAAAAATATCGTAATACTAATTTTTGGTCATACTGCTTAGCACTAGTAACTGTTTCACCTGGAACTACAATTAGGCTGAGCTGCTGCTCTGGGAATGCAGCACAAGTTGCTGATTCCTGAAAAAAAGTTCCTGCGGTGTAACAGGGCTTATAGATCATCCAGTGCTGTAGTAATGTTGTTGCATGATTGCCTAGCGCTATGTCACTTGTTTCAGATTGTAGTGCATCGTGTGCAAGAAGACTCCTCCATCCATGGCCAGCAGCAGCCAGGGAGCCGAGGCCTCTGAGAGCCCGCAGGACAGCCGGTATTCAAGCTTCCATCGCTGCATCCAGTCTCTGGTGCATGCCTGCCAGTGCCACAATGCCAGCTGCATGGTGCACGTCTGCCAGAAGATGAAGCGCGTGGTGCAGCATTCCAAGGGCTGCAAGCGCAAGACCAATGGCAGCTGCCCCATGTGCAAGCAGTTCATTGCGCTCTGCTGCTACCACGCCAAGCGCTGTCAGGAGAACACGTGCCCCGTGCCCTACTGCCTCAAGGTCAGGCAAAAGATGATGCACCAGAGCATGGCCAGCCTGTCCCCGCAACAGCAGCAGGAAGTCCCTCCCCAGCAGCTCCCCCCCCAGGGGCCCCAAGCAGCCATGCCCATGGAGAGCCCCCTGATGCCCCAGCAACCACCCTGCCAGCCTGGGGCTGCTCCGCCACTGCAGGGCCCCTCGCAGGGGGGCCCCATTGCTGCCGCTGCTCTGCAAGACCTCCTGCATGCGCTTAATTCCCCCAGCTCACCGGAACAGCAACAGGAGGTCCTCCGCATCCTCAGGTCCAACCCGCAGCTCCTGGCCGCCTTCGTAAAGCAGCGAGCAGCCAAGTACCAGGCCAGCCAGCAGGCATAGCAGCGGGCATTGCAGCGCAGGCATTGCAGCGCAGGCATTGCAGCGCAGGCATTGCAGCAGGTGCAGATGATGCGTCGCCACATGGCCACCATGCACATGAAACTTAAAACGGGGAAAATATTTTGTAAAATCGTTCAAGTCACTACACAAAATGCTTAAATAACTAATTTCTTACTTATATACCATATTGTTAAATAGGCAACAGGCAGAAACTCCTGGCTGAGTCGGTTTCTGGTGGGGATGTGAAGACGAATAGTATCTTTTGGCTAAACGTAGAGCTTGTGGTGCTTAACGATATTTCTCTGAATCATTTGTCTTGGTAATCATGTGACACAGTGAAACAGGCATGTCGGATTTCTAACCTTTGATGAGACGGAGAAACGTGACGTCCCTGGGTAACGCGCTGCTGCCGCGGCTACGCTGAGAAGCGTCTCCTCCAAACCGTCCACCCGACGGGTCCGGACCAGTTATCTAATGCCAGCGCCGGCCAGTGCGGCTATTCTGTGTATTTAACGCGGTACAGAAAAGTGATGGATGGATGGTATATAAACACATTGTAAATTAATGGCATGTCATAACAGCAATTTAAACGCAATTAAAATAGGGAAAAGGCCAAAGTTATATAAGAATCGCGAATATAATTGAATGTGAGTAGTTTCTACATTTTTGAAAAGTATGTCATACATGAACATATAATTTAATGCAATCCTAGGTCTGCCTTCTGGTGGCAGATAGCGGCACTACGCCGAGATGTGAGCCTTCCAGCAACGGCTAATTTAATAGCTGCCCTATTTGAAACAGGCGCCTAAACTACTGATTAGAGTTAAGATCTATCCGTCAGCGTGGCTTTTAGGCGTACGGGTAAATAATCGGCTATGCCGCTTACCCTACTCTGCTCTGTTATTAAAGTATCAAAGTTTTACTTGTGACATACACAATTATACTCGGTACAACGTGCAGTGAAATGCATGGTTTGCCTTGTCCCAAACTCTGAATGGAGGACGTAAGTTTAAGCAGCAAGACATATTACGTATTAACATTTAACATCAGTAATAATCATAAATGTCCTTGGTGTGCAAAATTGGCAGTAAGTGAAGGTAGTGCAAAGACTCCAAGAATAACTACATATTTACATGTATAAGTTGTACACATGTGGGCTGAGTCCGCTGTTCAGAACATTGGTGTGTAGGTCCTAAACACTGAACTCACTAAGGATCTGAATTACTGTTCTTGCACTAATATTTAGTTCTTGTATCATTTGCAGATATTCTTCCCGAGTTTGTTCCTATGGTTGTATACTCTGTTAGAACATAATACTACTACTAACTATATTTACATGCCATGTAAGTGTTGAGTGTGCATAGCAATTATCTGTCTAGGTTTTTGTTTTGTCTAGGTTGAGCAAGGTATTGGAATTTTTCAGTTTTAATAAATTAGTAATGAACAACCTAGTGTAAAAACACATTTTCGGGCAACAGTTTTAAAGGTCTTTAATAAAAACCAGTTTTCCCCTCATATTGTGTGATGATTCTTTTGTTTTTTTTTTTCCCTGAAATGAAATGACACTTTATTGAAAGCATTTTGCAAAGAGGAGAAAAATTAGTTATTTCATTACCTGGAGTGGTGCCTAACCCAGAAGCTACGGTGCAAGAACATGCAAACTCATTCAGATATTTGCATGTAGGGATCCACATATATGCATAGACCAATTTAATAATATATGGTGGTGCAAAAGCTTTTTTGGAAGTTTGTTGATGTAGAATGAAATGACCCTCTTAATACACATAAACAGTTTACTGTTCAAAAACAACATGTGCCAATTGAAAGGAGGCAGGCAACATAATCCAAGTGTAAATTGAATTTTGACAATCATGAAAATATAAAGCACAATTTATACACGTATATATACAAGCTCAGTATTCACATCTACTATTAAGACAGTAAGTTTATAATGTTTTGCTAGGATCAATGGCATTCCTGTGTTGTATTCTGCATTGAATTCCTTTGAATTGTAATAAATTAAATTCTTCCTATTAGTCCGATTCAAATTGAAATTCAACCTCCTGTGAGACGTGGTCAGTTCAATTCAAATTCCAGTTCATAAATGTAATGGGACACGATTAATAAATTATGAATTCTGCACAATCCTGACTCAAGACAAGATTAAATATGATGTATAAGTAATATATAAGTATTATTTTTAATACATGTGTATTAAGTCTAAGACTGCAGTAAAAACGTCACTTAATATTACACTGCATTTGACTGACTGCGTTTTTTCTACAGGCAGTAATGATGTAGCCTATACCTTCAGTCTATAGTGGAAAGTAAGATGTATATTGTAGTGCAATTTCTGTATAATATATTAATTTGAGCAGTATTACATGAACATAGTTTCAGAAAGATAATGCTTGTGGCTTTCAGTATGCCAAATCTTTTCAACGATCGGCCTGAGTCACATGACTGAGTTTTTCGCGAACGCTGTTACGCCTGTTCACGTGACCGGAAATAAATGGTGAAGCGGTTACACAAGTGAGTATTTGAATTTTTTATTGTGATCGAGAAACATGTTTATGTACATTCATACATTTCTTTGCCATATATTTATATTACTCCATACTGTTGGTTAGGATGTGAAGTGTGAATACGCTTAAAGACATTTTTGTTCATTTGGAAATATATAGCTCACGTTTAAAATAGATGGCTAGCTATTAGAATTAGCGTTATTTTGTAAATGTCGTAAATTTCACGAGTCTCTGATTTTACTTCAGTACAGCCGGTTTTTTGCAGTTTCGTCCAGTTCGATGGCGAAATGATACTAGCAGAAATGCTAGTAAGCTGCCCGTGTAACTGCGTTAAAAATGTGCCAAAAAATCTAACACAAATAATCTTGCACTTAAAAATGTTCCTTGTTTAGGCTCATTTGCTCATGAAAAAGTTTAATTTTTAGTTCTTCGAGCATCTGGCGCTTGTCGTGAACGTACCGGCAACCAAGCATTTCACTGCACATTGTATTATTACAGAGTATAATTGTGTCCTTGACAAATAAAACTTATCAGTCACCGTGCTACTTACAGCCATATCTGTATGTAAAATTGCAAGACACTGAAACTCAAAGTAAGTCACATTACATAAGTAAAGTATTTTGTAAGTCACATTACATAGCCCAGTTAAGTTTAGATTGAGAAGTGATCTTAATTATAAACCTTTTTTGCGTTTCCCCTTTCCCTTGGTAAGGGCACAAACCATTACCTCAGAGATGGTAAGTGGAAGTTTGCCACCACTTTCTTGGTGGGGAGTTGAGGTGGGACACAGGAGAGGCTAATCAAAGCACTGTCACAAAGCACCGATGGACGACTCCGACCAGGACTTCACAGACCTCTTCGGCAGACTCCTGAAGAGGGTCCGCAAGAAGGGGGTTGGCGGAGGGGAATCTGGGGAGGAAGGCAAGAGGGGGGAGGAGAGTCAGCCACTGACTCGCACCAGGGAACGAGCTAAGCGGGGGAACCCAAAGAACAGTGTCTGTTCGAAAAAACAGCAGAGCAGCCAAAAGGCCATTGAAACTTTGGCTAGTAGTTCGATACAGGATTCCAACTCTGCTAGCCAGACAGTTTACAAGGAGACTGCTGTTACCCAGGAGACCACAGCCGTCATGGCAACCACCCAGATGAACGGCACACAGCCAGCTGCTGGTGAGGCTGAGCCTTTGGGGGTGAAGGAGATAGTGGTACGCAGGATGCAGCGATTTAAGAGGACCAACCCACAGAGACTGAAGCTGACTGGCGGTGAGGAGCCTCGTGATGCAGAGCCACAGACAGACACCCCTTTGCTGCCGGATGCCCAAGGTGAGACTAAAGTTATACCCGCACTTCATTTTGTTAGATTTAGTTAGCTTTTTTAGCAGGTTACCAATTTATTTGTCTTAATTTACTCATGTAATTATCTTGTGTGCTGCAGATGTAAGGGTATCCACAGCTGGAAGATTTTTTTTTTCCACTTGGTCCATTTACCCAGCTTTGGGAGTTTTATAATAAATAAGCTTAGAACAAAACTCACTGGAATTTAAACCTATGAAGTGCTGGAAAAGTAAGGAGTATAAGTAGGGCTGGGCGATATATCAGGTTTTTACGATTCATCGATATATTTTCATACAAGATATATGATGAGACAATATCGTTTATATCGATATAGTTTGTTGCTTTAAAATTATATTCATAGCGCCGCCACTTTGCCTATTTCTCCTCACCCTGTCTGTCTCTTACAAAACTGCCCCCTGCCCCCCTCCCTCTCCGAACACAGCCCACCCCTCCTACTCACTCACAAGTCCTGCATGCAGCGACAACATGGAGACAGGCACAGACACGAGGCAAGCTAGCGAAGAGGAGCTGGGGGGTATTTCACGAAGCAGGATTTCTTGTTTAGCTGCATAACTTGTCACATTTAAGGTAGTCTGAGCTACATTAAAGTGGACAATTATATAGTCCATTTAGCCCAGATTGCCATAAATCCAACAAGTTATCCGGCTAAGCAAGAAATCCTGCTTTGTGAAATACCCCCCTAGTTGGTAAAATAATATATGCCGGTGTTCTAACATTTCATCCTAACCTATGGACAGAGGTGGAGATTTCAGGTCCAGAGAGTACAAATCCAGACCAAGATTTTGTTTCAACCAGCCAGTAGAGTACTCTGTGACTGACTCTTTATACTCACCTGGCTGGTTAAACAAAATCTTGGTCTGGATTTGTACTCTCTGGACCTGAAATCTCCACCTCTGCCTATGGAAATGTCCTACCTTTGGGTACTGTGCATGCACACAATGAAATAAAGCCCCTTTTCTCGTGCTTGAAGAACCGCCCATGGATCTGTCCTACCTTGCGTTGGAGTTATGGCTTATTTCTGCGTTTTCAATGTTCATACATTTTAAATATTTTATTAAATACACTGATCACACTTTACTGTCTGCATCACGCTGATTTACTATGCTATATGTCGAATTACCTGACATGTTTTAACACTTAATCTTATAAGGTATTTCAGACTCACAATGCCTGCTTACATTACAGTAGTTCGTGTTTTTTAGACAAGTTACGTATTTATTTTTTGGATTATCCGCTTTCAGTTTCAGCCCAAAAAAAATGACAATAACATTTTCGCTAAGGTAGCACTGATCGATAGATATATCTGTCGAAACACAGTAAGGTAGGACAAATCAACATTTCTGAGCATTTTTTCATGAACATAGATGCATGTGTGTCTGGACCCCCTCAGCAGTGAAATGTCCCCCTTGTAACGGGATCTCCCTTGCGATGTGATTCCCTTTGTAATGGGTTGGGATGTTCTGTCTTTTGGTACCCCAGTCTGATCCATTCCATTCAATATTTATATCTACAAATCAGATCTGTTCTTTAAATAAATGCTTAGATATACATACACTTCCAGTAGGCCTTGGTGCATTCTTTGTGTGAGTAAACCTCGTGATTTTGCAGTATTCTTCCTTATTGTGATTCTGCAAGTGCCCGATTAGATTTGTTGTAATAAGCAACACTGTGTTACTACCTCTTCTTGAAAGGATGACATCGTAAACATTTCGGATAGCTGATGGGCTACTTTGAGTTTCCACGCGGCTGACATCTTGATAGCTTGTAGTTCCGTGTGCCTCATACTTTCCGCTGCATGCGGCAGAACCCCACAGTCTGCGCAGCTGATGTAAATGCAGAACCCCACAGTCTGTGCAGCTGATGTAAATTAGGTCGATGCAGCAAAGTAAATAGATCAGGATTTGGATCAGGCTGTGCTAGCTGATATTGATCAAATAAAAAATTCCTGGATAGGCCCGGATTTCAGTCTTTGATATCGGACTGGTCCGGATGCCCCTTATGATGAGGCTTGCTGTGGGTCCTGCGTCTCGTTCCATGCTGCCACACACTTTCCTTGTCTCCCTTGCCTGTATGGTGGCACCCACTTATTGCAATTACCGTATTTATCGTGGTTTGTTTGTGTGCAGCATTTCCCCCCACGTCTGCGTCCCCTGGGGACGAGGCCCTGGCCATCAGGCTACAGCAGGAGCTGGACACCGAGGTTAAGGGGGACGCGGTCGACCTGGAACAAGGGGGGCTGTTCTTCTGTCAGATCTGCCAGAGGGACCTATCAAACATGAGCCCCATGTGTCGTGCACAGCATATCAACAGGTCTGTCCATCCGTATGCCCGACCCCGTGTCTGTCTGTCTGCCCGTCTGCCTTCCCACTCATCTGCCTGTCTGTCAGTCCATCCACCTCTGAAGTGTTTGCCTGTAGTTCGGATGTTTGTTTATTTACAGTTTTTTTGCTGTTTTTGTCACTCTGTTCAGTTTAGTTCTGAATCAGGCCTGTTTATGTTTTATCCACTTCCCCAGGTGTCTGGACCAGAGTGAGCGCACTGCCCCACCTAAGCCAGCCCCTCCCCGTGTGCCTGACTGCCCCATTTGTGGGAAGGGGTTCAAGTCCCAGAAGAGTCGGGGATCTCACCTGAAGCGCTGCGCGGCGGACATGGGCGTGGGCCCCGCCTTGCTGATGGAGGTCCTGCAGAGGCAGGCCGCCGAGGGGCAGGCCGCCGAGGGGGCGGGCAGCAGTGCGGCCGGTCAACAGTGAGTGACACGCCCCTCTCCAGCCAGGCATTTAACATGAGAGATGGGGTGGAGAAGCTAGAGGGGCCTCCGTCACTGCAATAAAAATCAATTTACAGTTAGCAGGGTAGCTAACCAGGTTAGCCATCAAAGAAAGACAGCAGACTTATAACTGTTATTAGGAAATTACTCTGTTGTCTGTTTAACATTCAATATTACAGTTTTATTACATTTCTCCTTCGAAAGTGGGAGAGTAAAAGGTACCAGAAAGCCATTGTGGTGAGGAGGACAGAGAGGGAGGAGAGGCGGGAGACGGGCATCATCCAAAATCCCTGGGCTTTGGGGTTATTAGTTAGAATGAAAGGCAGTAAAGTGAGTTGGTCAATCTTCTGGTGATTGATAGCTGTATAGGGATTGACTGGGACGCTACACTCATCCGCGGTGATGCTCACCACCACTCAAACCATGCATTTGCTTTGGGCCCCCTGTTGACCACAAACAGGCATTACACTAAATATTAAATAAGCATTTTGCTTATTTAGGAGATGTTGAATCAGCATGTTCTGCTAACCAGCTAGTTATCTGCTATCTTCTGATTCTACTCGATTGCTAGTTATTTAGCTTTTAAAACTTGTGAGCGGGGCCGGGGGCTTCTCCCGTAATTAAAAAGAAATGCCCTGGAGATTCTGTTTAATTCTGTAACTGGCGTGTTTTTTCCCCCCACTGTCCAGGGCACAGGTAGGCGGGTCCAAGAGGAAGGGCTCTGGAGAGGCCGACCGCCCCGCCAAGAAGAGGACCAGGAAGAAGCCCCCGGCCCCGGACGAGGATACTTTGGTTGCCATGGCCCTGTCACGCTCCATGATGGAGCAGGAGAGGGAGAAGGAGAAGGAGATGGAGATGGAGAAGGAGATGGAGGTCCAACTTGCAGCTCCGACCCTGGGCTTGCAGTGGAGGTCAGACAGAGGTGAGCTGATCCGCCCTGATGTACCAGTAGATTCCTCTCTTTCTGTGGGCTGTATCCTGACTAGACTCTTCAACTTAACTGTAATGTGTAGCTGACTGAACATTACAGCTCGATGCTATGGGCAGCAGCAGGACCTGAGTGACTGACGGATGCCCTAAAGGGGAGGCCGTCCTGCTGCTCATATGTGCTGCCCTGGTTTTATCAAGGGTGTCTTGTGGTTAAGGGTCTGCACCTGTAGCCGAAAAGCCACAGGTTTCAGTGCTAGGCTGAACTTTTTGGGTGTTACCTCGAGGCCGGTATTTACGTGTGATTCGAAATATAGTTCATATGTCATTAAAGTGTGTTCAAATTGAATAAGTGAAAATGCTGCATTATCTTCTGTCCCTGGACCAGGTGTGGGTAAGAGGCGTGGTAAGAAGAAGGGGTCTCCCCCAGCACCACCCCCTCTCCTCCTCATACAGGACCCCCAAGCAGCCCTCAGACGGCTCCAGGATCGAATTGCAGCTCTCCTGCTCCGTATAGAATCCCCTGCACCTCCCACCCCTGACTTGCCTTCCAGCACCCTTCCAGCTTGGACTGGTGCTGCCCCCTTGTGGCAAAGAAGCACACTACGGGATGGAGGTCCAACCTCGATTCTGGATTTCTACACCCCTGCGCTCAGACCCCCCATTGAGCCCTGGATTCCATCTGTTGAGGTAAAGTATAGCAGGAGCGCACACATGCACACATACCCCTATACCTTTATTTTGTGTTTCTGTCACTAAATCCTCCATCATGATCTAATTTTTCTAGGTATCTATGAATTTGATTATAATAATTGATTGATTTATTTTCTCACTCTCTTTCTGGTTAAGTCTAAAAGGTTTATATGATCTTTTCTCTGTTAACAGCAGGTAAACCCGGATGTCGTGCCCCCTTCCCAGCGCCGGTCTGTGTCCTTAGCGGAGCCCATCATGGTGGCAAGAGACAGCCCCCGTCCTGCTGAGAAGCATCTGGATCCCGTGCCGTCTCCCACCCTCTCTGCTGACCCCTCCTTCTCCCTGTCTGCCCTCCCGGTGGGAAGTCAGACCCTGCGTGACGTGATGGACCTGGCAGAGGAGGGCATGACGCTCACGCAGTGCGGGGGAACATCTGAACGTGCTTGCGGTAGGTCGCCGAGTGCAGGTTCCGTCTAGCGCCCCCCCATGGGCAAGCGACTGTCCCATTCATCTCGGGAAGCATCACGCTGCTGCTGTTGCCAGATGTTATTGTGAAATTCTTAAGGCATCTGATCCGTCTGAACTAGCTCTCCGTTCATCTAGATAATTAAAAGTCCCTGAGGAAGTAAGAACGGATATTTCCAAATTCTGTGATGACTGTTAATGAGCAGCGCAGAGTAAACTCTCTGTCTTCTGTGTGTCATGACAATGGAGTTCCTTACTTATTCAGATAAAGACGTCATCGGGGACTTCAAGCTAAGCGGCTTCGTACCAGAGACTGAAAGAGAATCTGAGAGCAAAGTGAGTAATTTCCACCACTAAAATATACCACTCTTTCTGTTTTATTACTTTGAAATTCATACTTATTCCAATATGTTTTCCCAGTGCCCCTTCACTCTCCCAAATGATATCGGTTCTGAAATTAGACCTCCCTTTCCCTAGGTGGCGCTGATCCGCCTGTCTGCTGATCTGGCCAGCATGGTCAACAACCCACAGCTCAGTGACGTGCAGCTGCAGGTTGACTGTGGGGATGTCTTTTTCGCACACTCGTTCATGCTCTATGCCCGCTGTCCCATGCTAATCGAAATGGTATGTTAGTTTATTTAGTAATTTTGATTTAAACTAGTTTCTCTCAGTTCAGGGGTCCTGACCCTTTCTGTCTGTGACCATGCATGAGAGCGACTGTCTTTGTTTACTTGTGAATACTTATCCGTGTCTGTATCTTATTGTGTCTGTCTTCTTCTCCCAGGTCCATGACTCTGGTTTTGGCGTGCGGGAGGAGGGCATGCCCCAGGCTCAGAGGGTGCTGCTGGGGGAGGTTCCTGCCAAGGCTGTCCTTGCACTGCTGCATTACATCTATACAGGTCATTGTCCCCTCAGCCCTGAACTAGTGCCACACGTCCAGGAGCTGGCAGTCAGGTTAGTGTTGTGTTGAGCGACTCATCCGCTTTTGTTTGTCTACGATTGTCTATGGGAGGTGTTCTCAAACTTTATCATCAACGGTCTTCATCAGATTTTTGTTCAGAGTCAGTGGTCCAGAGCAATTTTCAATAACAAAGCAGCATGTCATGAACTTTAATGAATTAACTATAACCTTCAATGTAAACATCAATATATACCAAGAACGGGAACTTCTTAATGCTCGCTGGGGGGGTGGGGGTGGATTATAATGAGTTATGTGGGTGCAAAGTTTATATTTTTGTACTTCAAACCACATTAAATGTTTTTATATTAATCGTATTGATTCATAAGCCGCATTATCGGCTGGGTCCACATTATGTTGAAATTTGGTCCGCATCCGCACTCCGGTCCGGACTTTGAAGACCTCTGGTCTATGAGATCATCTGTACTAATTCAGATAGATAAACTGCAAAATGAATTGTGATTCATTCGACGAGAGACTTTTTATTGTGAATTACTTGCTAAGTTAAAACATCTGTCCTAGGTTTGCCATGACAGAATTGGAGGAACTGTGTCTGCAAAATGTAGGATTAGCGGACGATGCTGGGGCTGGGGGTGTGCTCCAAGAGCCAGTGCAGAATGAAGGAGAAAAGGACACAATCCACGACGAGCAGAACTTCCTGGAGCTACTGCGCTCCATGTGGGAGGATGAGGAGAATGATGAAGACAGTAAAGAGGGGGGTGCCAATATGCGGGGCTGTGGAGAGTACAGGATGGAGGGAGCTGGCAGCCCTCTACTGGGAGGTGGGGAGCTCGGAGAGGAAAGGGTGGATGAGGACGAGCTCAATGAGATCTACGAATTTGCCGCCACACAGAAGAGGATTCAGTCCAGTATGCAAGCTGGGGAAGAAAGCGCAGAAGAGGATGACGAAGAGACAGGAAGGGTCAAAGTATGCAAAGAGGAAGAGGAGGACCAAGAGAATGGAGAAAAGGGAGATGAGATATCTCAAGAAGAGTCGCGTGAGAAAGTGGAGCAGTGTGAGAAGCAGTTTGACGTAGATCCCGGCCTGGGGAATGGGATGATGATAAATGGTCAACCAGAGGAGATCCAACCTCATAAGTCTCCCAGTGCTGAGACCAGCCTAGACAAGAGCTACAACCGCTTGTTCTCACAGGCCTGGGGTGAATATGTGGAGCCTTCTCCAGGTCCATCCAGCTGCCAATCCCACTCTCCATGCAGAGGAGTTGGGGGTGCAGGGCAGCCAGGGTTACTGGTTGGAAGGGCATCCTCTAGGTTTCAGCATGGGGAAGCTTCACGCCCTCCGTGCTTTGATAGCCAAGAGGCAATCATTGATCTCTCTGTAAGCCCCCCCCCTGACCCCTGTTCCATGTTCCCTGTGACAGGCCATTCTCTGGGATCTGTTGAGTACAAGGAGAAAGAGGAACTTGATATAGGTGGCTCATTTAGCACAGGTGATCCTCGGGTTGATGTCATTCACAGCAGCAAAGAAGTAAGCTGTAAGGATTCCGTAATCAGAGTCGCCAACTTATCTGGGACTGTAGCCTCTTCCGGTTGTAGGGAGCGGTGTATAACGCCAGAGGTAATCGTGCTGTCTGACTCTGGTGATGAAATGGATTTGGATCCAAAGAATGAGGATGTTAAGACTCATGTTGTCCAAAATCAGCAGACTCCACTTGTACCTGAAAACCAGTTAGGTGATATAGATAATCCTGGAGTTGAACCTGGGGAACTGGAGAAACCAGAAACTCTTCAAGCCCCAGCGAACAGTTCCCACATGGACAGCTCTGTTGATAGCTCCTGGCTGGTCCCAGGAACACCAGTATGTCCCATGAAGGTGACCCGAACTAGTTCTACACAGACTCACAACAGCATGTTCCGTACACAGCTTTTTCCAAGGTCCCTCGATAACAAATCAAGGTCATCATTATCATCATCATCCTCGGCTACCTCTGCTAGCATCCCTGTGACATCTATCACCCCTAAACATAATGGTGCATTTTGTCACCCAGACGGAATTAGTCATTGCAGTACAGCCTCCCTGGGCATCACAGGGAAACTGGTCAGAAGCAGTTTCCACAGTCCGAACCACAGCAACTCTGGTTTGAATAAGGAAGATAGTTTAAAGAGAGGGAACATGGTTGCAGTTGAAGTTAGCCAGACAGAAGACCTTATCCGACCAGACGGCAGGTCTGTGGAGAACTCGCACGCACAACCAGGGTTATCCAGACGGACCTCCAGTTGCACTGGAATCGAATGGAGCGGTGTGCCACCAGCAGCTAGCAGTACCCCTTTGGCTCTGTGTCCCGGCGCACTGCGGTACTCTGTTCTCCACAGCGACAGTGAGCACAGCTCAGGCACCATCCAGAGCAGTGTTGCCAAAAGAACGGGTTCTGCTGACGAGCTCTCTGCGGAGACCCCTCAAGGGGACAGTCCAGGATCTTTGCATCTTTCCCTCGTGGCAACTTCACCGTCCACGCAGAGAGATTCTGACTTAGGGGTGAATCCAAGTGAGTCTCCAGGAAACAGGTCCTCCAGGGAGTCAGACTGCGTCCGGAGCCCCAGCAATGGAAATTTGTCAAAGACAGAGGAGAATCTGTTTGAGAAGCCAGAGGATGGGTCGCTGCCTGGGCTGACCTCCTGTGCTATGGACGAGCCGCCCATGCCTTTCGATGACTCCTGGGGAATGGGCGCTCGTTTCAGCCTGAGGATGGACTCCAGCACTGGGACCGGTCCTCCGGAGCCAGACCAGGGTGACGCTGGGACAGGGCACAATTCTCCCCCTGCTCCTCCTGTTGATCATGCAACCCACCGGACTCCTTCCAAACTCTGTGCCAGCATGCTGGACTCCAAGATCTGGGATGATTGGGAGGAAGATGAAGAGCAAGTGGACCTTCCTCTTTCACAAAGAGTGTGTCCCATAGCCCCAGCCAAGAGAGTCACGCAGTTGAAGACGCCAGGTGCGTCTGGTTTTTGTGTATTGTCAATGGACTTTTTAATATGCAACACTGCACATAATTTGTTTTTGTCTTATGCTCCTGGTATGATACTTCTTCGGATTATTCTTGCTACTTGGTTACTTCATTCGGTGACTTTGTTTCTCCTACCTTCTCATTTTTCCTCTTTACATGAATGTTCCTGTCCCTGTGCACTGTTCTGTAGTGTCCACTTGCAGGAAGAACCAGCCTCCCCTGGAGCCTATCACCCCTATGCCCGGCTACTCTGATATGGAGACACCTGAGCTGAAGAATCGCCTGAACAAGTAATTGCCCTCCTTAATAATTCTTTCAAGAGCCTTTTCAGTGTTTTCTCTTGCTTCTCTTCCGTCTTTTTCCTCTTATTTCTCTCTTCCTCTTGTCGGCCACATAAACCATAGACGTCCGACCGGGTCAGGTGTGTGCATGACTGTATCTTTCCTTTAATATTGAAAGCCCTCTGCCTTTCATGACATTTCAGCTTCCTGAAATGTAAACAGTGGAAATACTGCTTTTTCACCATGTTTAATGACAAGAGATTCTAGTGGGTGCTACCCCAGAATCTTCTTAGCAATAACTGTTAGCAAACTAATAGCTTTTCCTTAGGATTAGGACTATGGTGACTCTATACTGTATTTAAGACATGCAAACCTCTCGTATTCATTTCTTTACATTGTATACCTTTAGCCTTTCATCTCTTCATCAGGTTTGGTGTGCGTCCACTGCCCAAGCGACAGATGGTCCTGAAGCTGAAGGAGATCTACCAGTACACCCATCAGCTGCTGAGCTCTGACTCCGAGGAGGAGGTCCTTGGCCGGCACCAGGACCCCAGTGCTGCCCGCCTGAAGCACTGTCCCAAGCCCGCCTCTGCCTCTGGTTCCAGGGACTTCAGACAGCCAGTGGGGGTGGCTGTGAAGGCATGTGCTGAAGTGCCAGGCCTCCGACAAGACGGGCATGAGGATGGGGAGCTGGACCAGGAGCCACTCTCCGCTTCCCAGGCCTCCACGGCGTCCTCTACAGCCGCCAGTGAGGACTCCGAAAGGTGAGACGCCACCCGGGACATCTGATCACACCCCTGTTGTGTTCATGGAACACCTACTCGTGGGCACCGATCTGACGTTCCTCTCCAACTGTCCTGATGAGCACTTGTATCAGCACTCCTAAAAAGCATGTTGTCGTGTATAAGATCTTTGTAGCACCTGAATGGCAGTAGGGATTACTTGATTAAAGGTACTTCTCTTTCCGTTTTTTTTTTTTTTGCCATGATTGATTTTGAGTTTTGATAACAGAATTTCGATTTACAGACTAATTTCCTCAACATGATGTCTTTCAGCCAAAGAATATACAGAAATGCAGGTCAGGCACTTCAAACAGACGAGTGTAGGATGAACATTATCCATCCTCATATTCCCGCCATGCTTTCATTTCAGCCTTTCTTATTAAATTGTTTTTTACTTATACCAACCTTTTCATTGTTCTAGTAATATTGAGGAAATTTGGGGTTATTGGGGAGGATTAGAAGTGCTATTTCCATTTAAAATAATGTAAATTGGTTTTCAATTTACATTTTGTTGAATTAATCATTTTCAGGAAAGAATTAATACTGTAAATTCAGGGGAGGCTGTATTAACTAACAGCCCAAGGATATACATGGAATATCTCTTAATATATGGTTGCAACAGTTATATTTTTTCCTTATATTTGTTTCACCCTGATATATTAAAAAGACATCTAAAGTATTTTTACAAATGTACATATTCTGGTGAAAATCCGATTTATATTACTAGCTGGAATTAGTACTTTGGTGCTGTGGAACCCATATTTGAAAGTAATTATGTAATTCCAGGTTGTTTCCGAAGGCTCTCGATTGGGGTGTTTTTAAGGTGATTTGGTAATATCTCTGTACTTGAACCATCTTCACTGTTTTCAGAAATGTCATCAGTCATTTGGTGCTGACGATGGTCCTTTCATCTGCTTTTTTTGACCTCAGGTCCAACCCAGAACTTTGCCACTTGTCTGATGACGACTCCGACAGTGACGAGGTGACGCCGTCTCAGGCTGTGTCACGCGACGCGATGAAGCTGCAAGCCGTGCGCCATCTCCTCCAATCCGACCCTGAGCTCTACGCACAGGTCCTGCAGTACCAGCCCCTGGTTCTCTCTCAGCTGCAGGCCCGGCTGAAAGAGGCCGGGATCCGCTTGGGTGCCGCGAAGCTGCTGGACTTCCTGGATTCGCAGTGCATCACGTTCACGACAGCCAACCCTGCCAAGGCGAGCTTTCCTCGGGGGAGGGGCAAGGGGCGGGGCCGTGGCAGGAGGCTTAAAGGGACAGTGAAGACCTCAGCATGAGCCAGACCTTGGTGCAAACTGGGAAGGGACTGGAACCACAGCATTGCATAGTCTGCTATGGACAGATCTTGAAACCTTGTGACGTGGATGTTTGCAGTGCGAGTCACAGCTTTGCGATTCGATGCCTCTGTCGTGTGTTAAACATGCTTAGGCTGTGTCACTGACAAGCACAGGCTGTCAGAGAAGCCACTGTCCATGTACTGTAAGAGCCTGGTCTTTTCTTGTTCATATAATTAGTGTTTGGTCTGTTTTCTGAAGGTCAAGTTTCAGAGCCTATCTGGTATTAAACATCTGACCTCCTTCACTGTGGGAGCTGGTAGTGGCCACACACAGTTGTTTTTTTAGTCCTTTTAATCACAAAAGTGATTTTTTTATGGCAGCTTTCAATCGCGCATAAACAACCTTACCAGTCTTGAGCTTACATAATTAATTTTGTATTTTATGTTTTACAGTTTTTTTTGTACATTTATTGCTCTTGTAAAGTCTCTAAATAATGAATTTCAAAGAAAAATGTTTTGTTGAAGGGTGTTTTTATGCATATCATTTTGTACTCTGTTGCTCCCAGGTATATAACTGAAAGCAGAAGGATATTAATCTATTTATTAAAAACCACTGCAAATAAACCAGAGTGATGTCATTTAGTACCTTTGAAAATGGAAAGTTGGGCATTCTACATGTGCTCATTTGTGATAGAACATTTTTCTATATAATTATATAATTATTATTATTATATACCAAGAGCAAAAATATTAGGTGTGGCTACTTCAGCTACAAAAAGATACTCAGGATGTTTAGCTGCAGTCTCCCCTTTTAGATTAGAGTCTATGATTATTGGTGATATAGTGCATATGCTGGTATCTGGGCAAATTCTGGGGAACAGCCCAACATGGAATTGGTATTGGGGGCAGCTGTGAATTTCTTTCTGTATATACACACAGCAACAAATGTCATTCTGGGGATATGAGGAGAATGGAGGCTGGTGTATTCGGTGACGTACATGGTAAGAGTGCAAAACGACGCCTAATTAGCGGAATGTGGAAGTCCTGATCGTAAGGAAACTAAGGATTAACACTATGAGCTGTTCGTAATGCCTTCGTAATGCCTTCGTAAACTTCATAAAATCCGTTTTCTGTGCTGCCCATGAAGATGTACTCGCTGTGAAGGGCTTCTGAAGCCTTCAAAGAATGTTAACGCGTTTATAGCGTGTGAAGGCCCTGTTTGTGGGCCCTTAAATGTTACCCCCACCCTGCACATGTGGCGTGGGAGACACACCAATAAGCATTAATGAAGACGTGTCCATCTGTTTTTTTGGGGGGGAGGGAGCCCAGTGGATCACTTGGAATGGGATTCCACTCCATTTCAGAGCACATATTTATACATAGTCCAACTCCTAGTAGGAACCCACATGACACAGTATGAACATACAGACAAATGTGGCAGGTTTCCCGTCACTGGAAGTGTGAGGCAACAGCGCCACCCACAGAGCCACCATGTCACCCGAGAGGAAGACCCCTACAAGAGTGCTTTAATGGCGGAACTACACCTTTAGGCAGTTCTCTTTGTTGTGTTGGAAACTTTTGGGAATGTTGAAGTTCAGGTTTCCAGTATTTTGCTGACAGTGTCTAAAAAAAATCTGATTTTACTTAGGAAGTGTTTTTTTTTCGCTGAAGTTTGACAATCTGAAGCATCACTGGAGAACGGAGAAAATATGAAACGTTTGTTATTGCTGTAAGTCTAACTGGCGCCAGGCGTGAGTCACACCTTGCAGATGTCAGTATTTACTATTTAGAAAACTGACAGCTGCACCGGGTTTGTTTTGTGGTTGAGTAATTTCACACCGAATGCCAACAATGTCCTGAAAATACATTTTCCATTTTTATTTTCTTTTTCTTGTTTTATGCAAATACCAGGCAAGTAACACAGACCTGTGGTCTCTACACACAACATGGGAATTTTTTCATTTTCTTTAACAAAGAAAGAAAGAGGTCTTCATACCTCGGTCTGGCACACTGGAGAGAAATTAGGGCAGGGGTGGCAGAGCTGTTGGCAGACTCTCACGCTGCCCACCCAGGCTGAACGCGAGCACCAGCTGCTCCCTCCTTAACGCCAAACCCACCCACATCCCACTCAGGTCTACGTGGCTCCTCAGGTCATGCACCGGGCTTCTCCGATCACGACAGGTTAACGATGTTGGCCAGGAAACGCTGTGCCCACCACTCCTCCAGGTCGATGGGGACGAAGTCTGCAGGGGAGAAAGGGAGCGAAAAAGCACAGCTGATGTACGGAGAACTTGCAAGCCCTCTGGCCTTCTAGGTACATACAGAACCTCAAAAACCAGGTACTGCACAGGTGAACTGGTATGAGGAATGTGTATGAATATAAGGAGAATCATTCTTGATGCAACGTTCAGTCTTTTTAAATGTCTTAAAGTCTTATGAAACTTAAATAATGGACAAATACTCAGGGCTCCCCGGAGCATCGTTTACGGCCTCGGAGCTGTCACGGGACCCGTGGAGCAAAGCAGGCGGAGAGAGGCTTTGCAGGAATGCCGATGAGATGGCAAACAGAAAATCGGGAAGGAATGGAGTGAGATGGGTCGTGTATCCAAGCTTTGGTGCCTCAAGTCATGGGGGGGCTGGACTGACTTTCCCAGCAGACAAAGGTGCGTTCATTAATAATGTAACGGTACACGTATTTCTACCAAAAATTTTTGGTACGGGTCTTTCGGTTTGGTACGCATATGAACCGAAATAATGCAGCAAATGCGGAACCTTTCTGTGTCTGTGTGTTTCCCCCGAGCGACATTCGGAAAGGGGCGGATCGAGCCGCGCCGTGGCGCTACACGAGCGCGTACGTCCTAATGCCAAGCTGGAAGTTTGTTAATGTGAATACAAGTACAGTGCAGGTATTTTTTAAATGCTGCACCATAACGGGTAATTAATTTGTTTTGCTTTGTTTTTTGAGACGATATTTGTGTTGCAGTTCTAATATGAAGCTGAAAGCTGCGAATGTGAATACAGTACAGATCAGGTACAGTTAATTTTCTAAATGTGCACCTTAATGGATATTTATTTTTATTTACTTGATAATATTTTGATTTACTTTCAAGTAAAATTTAGTTTATCAGTAGGGTGCAGTAGTATTGACAGAGACTTTTTAAGTTATACTTTGTTCAGTAAACCACTGTTTAATAAAGATCAAAGGAAGCACTTTATGTTTTGCTTCTTTTACTGCTGCTGTATTGAAAACGTACCGAACCATGAATTCAAAACCGAGGTCCGTACCGAACCGTGATTTATATGTACTGTTATTCAGGATTGTTTGATTGAGTTGCTGGAAGGAAAAGGTGAAGGATTCATCCAGGACAGCAAGTGACATGAGAGCATCCTACATACACCACAGCCCCAAGCCAGCCTGGAGAAAAAGTCTGGGTGAGGCAGCCAGCCATCCTGGTCCTGTTTACAGGAACATGTGACCAGCCAGCCATCCTGGTCCTGTTTACAGGAACATGTGACCGGCAGTTTTGGGGTGCTGGAAGGTTGGAGGAAAAGCCCAGTGCAAAACTGAGGTGAGAAGCTGTGTGAGAATGTTCTGTTTTGAAAATAATGTTGAAACTACTTTGAATTCCTATCTAAAAAAGGTCTGCATTTGTAATAGTACAAATTGCGTGGTTTTAAAATTTATCTGTAAATACAGTGCACTGAATTTCCAAAAAAACAAGCCTACCTAAATGACGACCGTCTTGATGCACTGACCTTGGTGTTGATGAAGTTCTTTGAGGATCATTAACACCGCAAATTATTGTAAGTTACAGCTGCAACCTTCAGCTTATAGATTTTCTGAAAATATTTTTATAACTTTTTCTCTTTACTTTTTAGATACTCTTTACATATTTCTAAATTTTCAGTTCTTATTTTGTCCGCATTTTATTTTGTTATCCTCCTACTTTGCTGTGACAGTTTCACTTCAATGCTCCATTCATGTATGTGACAGAATAAAAATCTTAAATCTTGAGAAGTGTTGAAAAGCGAACGTTTGCAAGACTTCTGTCAGAGTATCAGACGGCGAGCGCGGACATGCAAAGACAGAGGAGGGAAGCGGACAGGAGTGAGACGGAGGCGACGCTGACGACTCACTCTTCATGCCAGGGTTGGGGGTCTTCTCGGAGTACTGGACTGGTCCTTGGTCTCCATCTGTCTGGGTGCCGTCCGCCAACCGCTGCTCCACCTGCTGCCACTCTGCCCAGACATACGCCGGCATGAGCACCGACGCACACGCAGACAGGCTAACCCCGATGCAGACGTACGCCGGCATGAGCACCGACACGCAGACAGGCTAACCCCGATGCAGACGTACGCCGGCATGAGCACCGACACGCAGACAGGCTAACCCCGATGACTTGGTGTTACTCCAGACGCACATGACATACTGGCATGTATGACAGCACCAGTAGGACCCAGGAAAATAAAATATGGACGATCCCTTTCACCTCAGCGCTTCATCCAATGTGAGTTCAAATCCATCTCACCATTCCTTCTTGCAATGCACATCTCCAGCAAAACTGATATCATAACTGAAACTGAAAAATGTCCTTGACATGCGATTTACCCAGGGAAAAGATAAAAGGGTTAGACAATAAGATGAAAAGGTTTGTCATCATTTCCTAAAAGCAAAAATGGACCCAAGAACTAGAACTGGTAAGCTACAACAGGAGGGCTGTCCTGGTGAAGGAATCCCCCCCCAGGGATTTAGAGTGGCTTACAGCCAGATATGCGGTATTATTACCATTTTTGCTTTATTTATCCCAGTTTTCGTGCTATATAAATAAGCTTTTATTGTTAGGCTATTATTAGGAATATTGCTGCTTTTTAAACATGAGCATTCCAGGGCCTGTTCGCGGTCCCAGGAGTCGGTAAAAACCTCCGTAAAAAAAGGAAAACATAAAAAAAAAAATCATAAAAAATAATTTCAAAATAAAATGTAAAAAAGTCCAAAAATGATTACATTATTAAAAACATAAAAGTTTCAATCCCCTTTGAGTCAAATCGTAATGCCAAAAAACAAGAATTCAGTGAAAGTTGAGAGTCAATTTAACTTGTTTTTTGAATAAAGGACTATGACAGATACAGAACATTGGAGCCTTACTGAGGTACTGACACTGAGGTTAACCTGCTTCCAGCAGCGGATTCTTTGTTATTCATGAACACAAACAGGAAGTGCACATTTCACCTGGCATCCATGCTGAAATATTATACGTTTCTTTTAATGGCATTATGCTCAGAAAACATCATAAATAGGATGGAAATATTTAGGTTCTTATAATTTAATCATCTTTGAATTTGAAATAATGTTTTATTTTTTTTACGTTTTCTGACCAACTTCTGGGGCCACTGGCAGTTCCAGAGTGATAAGTAAAAGGTCATGGAGAGACTGAACCTCTCTTCAGCACAGCATGGGCACAGTTGATTGGATTAATTACACTCAACTCATTTTCATTATCTATTTATTTAATACACACACTCTGAAGTGTAAAACAAGACGGCCTAGCCTCATGAAAAAAGGAAAAGGAAACGTGAAGAATGAGGTTGTCTGCTCTCCCCTGCGGTTGGTTTGTCAGTATCATGGTATTGCAATATTGTGGTTATCAGGACAGCCCTACAACTCGGCTGCGTCTATAACATGCACCGCAGTCAGTGACGGGCCACCCAGAGTGTCCAGCAAGGCAGCAGGACACCAGTCCTTGAGTGAAGCCATTTTTTGACAAAGGAAAGGAAGAATTCCTGTATTCTCTTAACTTGAAATGGCCTGATCTGTCCTGCAAAGGAGGCAAATTCAGAACCGTGTCTTCAAAGTCACTTTGATCACTTCTGTTTTCTTCTTAAACGGAAGTGGAAGCAGAGCAGACTGGGCTGGACTTCTTCCTCCTAAGGGGCAGCGCCGAGACTGAACCCTCTTCTTCATTCCCACAGAGAAACTAAACTTCCTTCTGAGGCATTCTGGGAACCCTGGCTCTGCGCAAGAACTAAGCCTCTTTTGTATTTTTGTTATCCTTGCAAAAAAAGCAACACATTTACACAAAAAAGTGCCACATAAAACACAGACCACTTCTTCCAAACATAACTACCACTTCTGAGACCTATGACCTCCCCTGGCTTGAATTCCGCCTGCAGTCAGCCGAAGTCCAGCGTCCCTCAGTCAGTGAATCTGGCTATCAAACCGGGTAAATTAGTAGTACTTGTTCTGCAATAAATCCCTGAGAACTGGCAAGACAGTTTGGCATTTACGGTTCCCAGTGTTCCAGAAAACAGACAGCTAGCCAAAGACCTCTTTCGGTCTACCCAGTCTGGGTAGTCTACGATCTACCCAATCTAACTTTTTCCCCCTCAACCTGGGGCGATTAACTGGTTCATAGAGGATTTAGGATGGAAATCTTCTTGAGTAGATCAGCTGTTACAATAGAGAAGGCCCCATGTTATGAGTATCAACACAGCAAGTCCTTCAGAATAATCGGCCTTCCCTTTCTCTCTCTGCCCCAGTTTACCAGAAAGAACCCAGCATTTGCTCTTGACTTTTGGAGTCGAGGCGAGGATGATGTAACAGCGGCCCGATCGCGATCAGAGCAATAACAACAACAAAGTCTGGGAGTCGGCTGTCTCAAGCAGAGCAGACCCTGACTCCGGTGGGGTCCCTCACTGGAATGGGACTGATAAGTGTCCCTGGCTATCGGATGGGATTAACTGCAACCCTTTTTTTGTCAAGGAAACATCACTGGAGTGATAAGCCTTTGACATGGCGGTTGCAGGGAGCCGTTGAACATTGCTCTCATGTTGCTTTGGTCTGATAAGATGCTGTGCTCACTACACCTGATCCAGAGGTTCCGGATCCAGCAGAACGTGGAATCTATTGACACAACTGTGTAAGCTTGCATCAGCAAGATAAAACTTCAGCCTGAAGCACATTTTTTACTAAGTTGTCCCAGTTTCACTCTACAACCTGCCTCTTTATCTATATTGCAGTATTTATACATAAAATGCAGCCCAACAGGTTTTTACGCTGATAATGAAATTAAAAAAGAAGAGAGACAAGCAACTAAACAGGGTAAGCAACTATAGAGTAAATAAGTACAAGAAGGTGGTAAATACCTTCATACACAAACTTGACATTCTCTTCGTGGGCTGGAGTGAAACCTTCTGGTTGAGAGTCAACTTGTGGCGGGGGCACTGTGTGGTACCGTTTGCCGTTCAGCCGGTTGAACACAAGCTTTGGAGCAGGAGAACTTTGGAGGACAGGAGAACAACAGGAGAGTTACATGAAATGGATTCTCACATTCAGAAGTAACTGGAAGAAACTACCTTTCGAATTTCCGTCTTCCTAGGGTGACCATACGTGCTCTTTTTCGCTTTGTTTCATGTTCACATTTGCGTTCTTGCTTTCTACAGTCAGAACACTTTTGCATATTTGTGTTGCTTTGATGCCTCTCAAAATATGGTCACCCTACATTTTCCCCAAACAAACATTCCCAATGGATAGTCACTGAACCATCCATGTGTATTCTGTGTGTGGGAAGTTATGGTCTACGTTTTGATGACACAAGATATTGAACTGTTCTAATAAGCAAAGTAAATGGTCTTTAAACGCCAACTCAGGAAAACATCCCAGAACTTTGAAAAGTAAGATTTCCTTCATAAGTGACACAAGTTTCAAGTTCCACATATACTAGCAGTATTTTTACTTTAAATGTGTATAATAAGGTGTTTGACAGACCTTTTTTTCTTTAAACCTTATCTGAGGAAAATAACACATGAAACGGGTGGTTTAAGTACTTTTTCCTTCAAGTAAATTTTCTTTACAAAAATAGACCTCATCAGACTTAGAACTTTTCCCCGGGGATAAACCTTTGCGCGTCCTTGTCGTAACAGACCCTTGGACGGGTGAGAATGACGTAATGGACAGGCGAGGGAAGGAAGAAGAGGACGGGCTGCCGGCATGTGCGCGGAGCAGGGGACCGCCTCCTTCCTCCCCCTGGGTCTCTATGGTAACGCTGGCTAAACGATATAAATCCGACATATTTAATTACACCAGTTTGAGGGTCACCGCATCTTCGTCTGGCGACCCGCGATCACATAAGATATGAGCGTCAGGAGCCCGAACGGTAATGAAAATGCCAGCCACCCTAAAGCGAACAGGCCTTGGCAGCAAACTCCTACTGCAGACCGTCCCGAAGCAGCCGATTCTCAAGCATGGCTGGACACGGTCCTTCGGCTAACACATTACATATAGTTATGGAAACGCGTTATCTTCGTTGAAATGAAGATGAATATCGGCGATCACAGGCTGTCCGGAACGCCTCTCCGTCCGGCACCGGCGGCCACCCGCGGCTCACCTTGCCTCACACAAGGTCACCCCGTCTCTCTTTAAAAGGCAGCGCGACGTGCACGCAAGGCGGGGAGACACATTTAATCTTTGATGCAAACATTTTCGAAGTATTCACAGCCACTTCGGGTTTAAAACTGAAAATCCCTCAGCTCTCGGTTAAAAACTGCGTGGGCCGTGACGCTACGGCTAATATTACATTACCATGTGAGCGGAACATGACTTTGTTAGTGCTGCCCGATCACGCTGCAGAGACATGCATGGGCGCTTACGCACCGAAATGCTGGCTTTACTTACTTTGCTACCGTCCAGGGTGTTTGTTTGTGCTTAAAGTCGCTTGCTTTATTTTCAATCTGCTGCGTCGTCGGACCTCCCAATAGCAAGAACAGATAAACAAGTTATTCAGAAGTTAATCGCCTCGCATCGTGGTGTAAAACGCATATTATACATTAGTCGTTTCAATTACAGTCCAGGCATTTTCCACCTTGACTTTCTGTGGTCAGTAATTTAAGCAAACCGTGATAGTTCTGCTTATGTACAACCATGCGAAGCTGCACAAAACCTATGTATAGGTACGTATAGGATTGCCTCCATTCTAAACTACCTCATGTGATGAATCCCATAAGGATCTGTCTGTGATATTAAACGCACCAATACAAATAACTGGGGGCGACCCCAAGCCACTCACCTGTTCTCCGTTGTGTAACAAGTTTACTGGGACCTCTGGTTATAGTGTACATCATGTGCATAAAAATCCCCGGTAAACTTCAGCGTGACGGGGAGAAGCGCGTCCAGACAGCCTGAGTAGGTGTATTAAGCGTAGCAAGACGAGCACGGTTATCTGCATGGAGTCCCAGCAATACCCCCTTTTAGGTCGGGCTTGCTGGCGCAGCCACGGTGGAAAAATATCGCAGCGAGTCGTTCCAAGTCAGCTGCTGCGCCTCTGCCCGTTTCCCGGACAAACGGGGGCCGCTGGCCGCGGTCACAAACGCGATCTCGGTACCACGACGTTCCGTTTCACGCACTCAAAGTGCCCGATCGCGCACGCATCTTAATGCTGTCTCCCCTCGGACAGGTTACATTAAACAGCTAGAAAAACTACCTGCAGACTGAGACTGACTCCCCCTCTCTTTGCTAAAATAATTTTTTAAATACGTAACTTAATTCGGAGGGTAAGTGAGTCAAAACCGCATGAACTGATGAAACTGTCAGTGAGCCGCAGCGGACTGGCGGCGCACGCCGGGCCACATGGTGACGTCGGGGGGCCGCAGACGCCGAGGGGCGGGGCGCCCTTCAGGTCGCGCTCGGTGACCCTTCACCTATAAAATGACGGCGATCCCGAGCATCGCCGCCTGGCCGCTCCCGGCGTTTTTCTGCGTAGGTTAATACCACACTGAGGATCTTAGGGCTGGTTATTACTGATGTCCCGGCATTAAGCAAAACAAGCTGCCTGAGTCTGTCCTGGAAAACTGCGCTGATTTCGGTGTCCCACTACTACTCATTTTTTGTGCTGTTTTTAAAGTGTCTGAATGCATAGTCGTGTTTTTCAAGGTGAATGGGAGGGACGGTGGGAAGGGCGGAACGACTGGAAAAGGGGCCGGTGGGGTTTGTAACGCGGGGTAGAGCTGCATTCTGTCGTCGACATTATGAACATTTTAATATCATTCCGTACGTAACGTATGTCCGTTATGTGTTACATTTTCTTTAAAATGGGAGTCTAAGCAATTTTCAACATGCATACCTGGTCTCGGTAATAAGCACTGCTTTTACGGCAGGCTATTAAAATAAAATGTACTTCGGTAACACCACTATCTGGTACTAACGTCCTTTCAGAAGCATGGTTGATTGATTTAAATATTCAAGTAGCTGACCGAATTAAAGATAAATATATGCACTTTATAAAATGTCTTATCCACACAGATTCAGTCATCTGGATCTTAGGCCAGGGTGTAGATGCACATGGTTCATAGAAATAGGCAGCCTTTAGGACCTGGAAGCAGCCTACGCGAACACGTGGAGAAATATGCATTTCCGTCTGATTCAGAGATTAGAAAACGAGATGTCTTTTTGTGACACTGTTATAAAATGTATCAAATAATATAAAAATGTTACTACAACCTATATGCGATTAAATCCGTCAAGAAATGACGTTTTTCCACGTCTAATCCAATAAGAACCCGATTCTGCTTCGTATAACCACTAAAAACTCGTTAACAGGAAAAAAAAATTCTGATCCTCAACATCAGAGCAAAGGGAGAGGTCTTAGAGTAATCTGAAGTACTGTCTCTAGTAAAATGTATGTAAAAAGTCTGTGAGATTCTGGTTTAGAGGAATAGTCAAACGTCCTATTTCAGTTTCATAATGGAAGACATCAAAAGACTTTAAAATGGCTAAATTATGATTTATTATAACAAACACATACTATGCCAAAGCACAGTAGCTTTTGTTTAGAACACAATTCAAATATTTTATTTTCCTTTTTCCCATATGCACCAAACCTGAAATTATGCAAGAATTGAAATCATGAGCAGGTTTAAGTGTGTCCCGACCTGAATCGCATCCACAATGCACTTTGCAATTTGGTTTTCTTTATTTGCCCGTCGAGGTGACCAGGGCCGTAACCAGCTTTGAGGTCCTACAGCTCCGGACCTCGCTAAGTTTTTAAGAGCTAAAAATAAAGTTTGAAGGTATTCACTTGAATAAAAAATTGGGCTAAGTATGATTTCACATGACAGAAAGGGACAGTATCAATAATGTGATTGACAAGACCCAGCCCCCCGATCCCGGGCCACACTGTTTTTTCAGACCCTGCCTACGGCTCTGGAGGTGACCAACGCAATGTTTGACTGATACTATCTAGCAAAGTCTGGCTGTCAAGTTTCACACTGCCACAAATGGTGCTATTTGGAAAAGGTACGAAGGTGTGAACTTAATTTTTCCCCCAAAATTACAATGGAATCAACAAGTGACTTAGCTGCATATAATGTCACATTTAGTCTTAGCATGTAGTGTCTTGACTCATCCTGAATTTTATTTCCTCTTTCCAGACAGAATAGGCTCTCTGACAAGACATAACCCATCTATATAAAAGCACCGATTAATATTCAAAAGGATCTGACAGTAATTTCCCTAGTTTCAAACCACATCACACAGTAAGATGCTTGCAAACAGCTTGTAGACAAACGCTAATCTCCCGGTTTGCTCCATAAGAGACATTTTTAAGGGCTGGAAGTACTTATAGCTCGACAGACTGCTACTGAAAGCACAGTACAGCACCGCAGCGCTGACTGGAAAGGGGTCTATTCAGGAAGAATGAAGGGACGTAGAGAACATGCGAGCGGAAGCAGAGCCGTAGCTTTGGAGCACATCTGGGCAAATCCCTTCAGGGGTCACGTTCCCTTAAACTGGAATGGGTTTTAATCAATATGATAGAAGTAAGCCAATATGTTTACAGGCATGTTCGACGGCAGAGCCTCAAATTGTGTGTCATGTTTTTTCCTCAGTGTGTGTGTGTGTGTCCACGCACAGCCCGCTGCGGCGAGCTCAGTAGTGAGGTTCACAGTCCTCCTTCAGGCTGTCCGTGATATAATTGATCTTCAGCAGATCCTGGTAGTACTGCTTCTCCACGGCCGTGTTGACAGTCCAACCAACCACCTCCACACCCCGTTTCGCCCAGTACTGTACATAGTCCCTGTAAAACAGAATTGTGACACTTAATTCTTAATTCCCATGGAGCAATTCTCCTCTCTCCTACCCCCTCTTTCTCCCTTTACGACACACAGACACATCACTATATATTATTTGTAAATCTGCATTTTTAAATACTGGCTTATTTGTGGTTCTGCTGGCAGAAGGCTACACTCCAGGGTAGGCTGCTTCCAGGTTCAAAATTTCTAAGACAACAGTACACAAGAACAAAGTGAAACAGGAGACACCGGCAATGACCAAAAACCAGCCAGGCAGAAGCAACTTTCTAATGCCAGAGACGACCATCAATTTATCCAGCAGTGCCTCGTAAATCAGAGGATGACCTCAAATGACCTTCAAAAAGAATATGAGACATTAAGTGCTGTGAGGTGCACTGCTAGGACAGTTCATATCAGGCTCCTAGAAGCAGGACTGAAGACCTTCAACACATGAAGCTTAAGCAAGCAGAACCAATCAAACAGCTGCATGTTAATACATTCTCTACTCCAGTCTGCTTAAAGTCCATGTATTCAGTTTTATTAAAAACCAGAACGGCAGTTGCCTCTTCGCACCTTCCTGTCCACTTCTCACCTACCGAAACTACTTAATTTTATTTTCTTTACTTTAAACCAAATAATCAAAATCTGGGAAATGCAGTCCATGCCTTAGGCATGCTTCACCACCAGCGCCCCCTGTCTGAGACAGTGAAAACATCTTGCAAATTGACACTCCATCAGGAAAAGGAGCCCTAAGAGGCTACTTATGTCGCCTAATTGGCTGTTCAGGACTGCTAATAGGAACCAGCCAATAAAGCGCTGAGAGCAATCTGCAGCATGTAGAATACAATAAAGTAGCTACCATAATAATTGTACTTACACTAGCACTTGGAAATGGAAAGGCCACAGAAGAGAATGACAATGACAAGGTTAGAGGAGAAAATGAGGAAGAGGGACGTACGGGGAGATGAAGCTCTTCTGCACCAAGATGGCCGACACGCCGCACACACGCCAGAGAAGGTGATGGATGGCCCAGTCCTGTAGCACGTCCAGAGCCTGGCTCCAGTGGTGTTTCCACAGCGAGGAGGAGCGGGGTGTGCCATCGCCCAGCCGGCTGAGGCTCCATGGCCGGTGAGTCAGCGCCGTCACCACCTCGGGGTCAGCCTGGCGCATCTGAGGTGGGAAGATCCAGGAGGAAATGGGACCCAGACTCTCAGCTACCTCTCAGGCTTGAGGTCCGATGAAAATGGTACCGAGACAGACGCAGATCTAAAGATGCCGTACGGTACCAGTCAAAAGTTTGGACACACCCACCCATCGAAACGTTTATTTGTACGATTTTATAGTCATTCTAAAATGTAGAAAGACATCAGAACTCTTGGTGTGGGACTCAGATTGTTGCTGGTTCAAGTCCCATGGTGGGGAGAATGATCCCACCATTGGGCCCTTAACCCCAACTGCTCCAGGGACTGGCTGACCCTGCTGTCTCCTCTATGCCAGGTTCATGAGGTGGCCTCCTGAGATGCTTTACCAGCTGTCCTGAAGGAGGTCCCACAGACACGCTGAGCTCTCAGTGGCTGCTTTGCCTTCACTCTCTGGTCAGACTCCTCCAAAACCATTTCTGCTGAGTTTAGGTCAGGTGGCCAGGTCATGTGATGCGACACAATCACTCTCTTATGTAGGCTGCTTGGTGTGTCCAAACTTCTGACTTGTACCATACATTACTGAGAAAGCGGGGACAGCTAACCACCAGAGCAATTAGGGTTTAAGGGATTTCGCTTCATTCTACTGACTCTGGGATTTGAACCAGTGACCAGTGGTCATACCCCCCCAGAAAACACTGTTACTGTCCCATTAATTAAGATTCGGGGAAACTGGACTTCATGGCAGAACTCAAGTATGGGAGGACGGGCTGTAAATGCAGCCACACAGAACAGCGTGCAGAGTTGGGACAGCCAGTTTATAGGTTACAGTGTTCATTTGTGCAGTGAACGCTTTCATCCAAATAAACAGCTTATAACTCGCTACTATTCATGCAGCTGGACACTGTACCATAAGCTGCTGGCAGTGATTACTTTGCTCTAAAGAACAAAAGACCCCCCCCCCTTTCCATTTGGGCCTGAGGCCCGACTAACAGGCCAAAGAAGCAGAAATTACATGCTTTTACCACCGTTTTCTCCATGGAGAGGAGTGACAGAACGTGCCGGAACACACACGGGTACCTTGTAGATCACAGTGGACTCAAAAGAACAGACGATGCTGGTGTTGTAGAGAACTGGGTGCGTTTTGTAAAGCTCCTTCAAAACAGCGGCTGCCTGAGGAGAAGGACAATAAGCTTTAATTATCACGTTCCAAATATACACACAAACACAGGGTTAAATTCCGGACATGCTAACCTGGGGCCAGGCTGGGAGGTGCTCGACAGGTCAGTCTGACTGAGACACCCCCCTTCCATTCATGAACACACCCTATTAAACAACGAACTGTCTGCACCTGCCATCTCAGACAAAGGGTGTTTCTCAAAACTGAGAAAAACAGAGATCGAACTTGCGGTCTTGGCAAGAACGGTCTTGCTAACCTGCCTCCCAAGGACAAACTTGGGGCGCAATGAATCATGGGATTGGTCTCGTTTGGCAAGGGTGCAATCGATGGATCATTGATATTTGGGTCGGGACAAGAACGACATCTGGGGATCTTTACTGTCCTCCGTACTTCTCTTTTTGAGTACTGGACCCGGTCTTTGTCAGTGCAAGGTGACATAAAACGGGGACACGAGAGTAGATGTATGGTCAAGTACGAACAAACACCCCCAGTTTTGACATCTTGCTGAGTTTCAGGGATGCATACCTCGTCGGGGTGACCTTTGACATCAAAGTAGATGGTCAGGTGGAGCGAGATGCACTCCTCTACCGCCTCCTGCAGGGTGGGGATTTTCTCTCCGTGGAACTTCTCTCTGCCAAAAGCCCCGGTTACCAGCCCTGCCGTCCTCTACAACACTCTTTCATTTAAAAATTTAGGAAGTAGCATCATGTAGCCCTTCTAAAATTATCGATGCACCCATATATACCTATTATATATTTATTAAGGAGACATTTATCTAAAAGACATAGCTCACTTGAAGCAAATTTAGTCAATTTTTAATGTCAATGTAGAAGGATATTTTAAAAATAAACATGGGTTAAGTATTTCTCCGTGATACAGGAAGGCTTCCTCTCACCTGAACCTGTGTCTGGCCGCGGCGTCCAGGTTACTGAGATCAGCGAAGCGGAGTTGCTTCAGAAACCCAGACCCATTAGTGGTCCGGTCCACGGTCTCGTCGTGCATCAGCACCGGGACCCCGTCAGCAGTGAACTCCAGGTCCAGCTCCACGCCCGTAGCCCCGTTCGCACTGGCCTGGGGGAGAAGACATCAAGGAGGAAGAGGAGGATGATGAGGAGTGAGAGATAATGCGGTGTCTGCAATTCAGTAACAGTTACATGCAGTGCATGCACGGTCACGCTGCGCTGCTGCATATGCAAACTGCTTTTGCGTAATACGGTCTGAGAAGACCTGTCAAGACCAGCTGTTTCCTGTACTTCCGATGCTTATTGCTCAGTACAGCCGTTTTCAATAAAAGACTTACATCGTACTTCCTTGTTTCAAATCTATACAACAGCAATTTTCCTATACATGTTAATGCTAGCGAACATGATTCCGTTATTCTGTATCTTAACACTGATAGTTAACCATTGATTAAAGGCAATCTTCCGGCTTAAGAGTCATGCAAAGTGAGTCGAAACATTTAACAGCAGTTCCTCTGACATGTAGCTTATGAAAAAAATATGAGAATCAGTGGCGGGACTGACCTCCCGGATTGCTGCGATGGTGTTCTCGGGCGCGTCGTGTCCGCCACCCCGGTGTGCGATCACGGAGATGCCGCCGCTCAGCGCCTTCTTCCGCGGCCTCAGCACTTGCTCGCTCCGGCTCGCCGGCACTTGCGGGAAACGACAGAGGACCAGCAAAGCGTAGAGAGCGGCGACGAGCACGGCGGACAAGACCGCGTTGCGGGTCCCGGCGAAGGCAAGCGCGAACAGCACCGACAGGATCTCCGCTCCGTCCCCGATCTGCAGCATTTTTCACTTCCTCCGCTGTTTCACCAACAACTGCATAGCTAACCTTAAACCTCACTGTTCATATACAGTGTGATTGATTGCACAACCTCATCCGACGCCTCTCGTTAGCTGTCAAACTGTGCGCTGTGTGCCCCCATACTGGAATGTTATTATCCTGTGTTCGATTATTTCTTTCCGAGTCGAAACTCGGATGAAAACGTCACGTCACACACAGCAGCGTGTTTTTGGAGGCAGCCATGTTTGTTCCGAGACGTGAGCTCGAACCGGAGATTGTCGGACGTGATGTCCCTCACCTCGGAATTTCCGAGTTCCGAGACATAAACGAACGCACCATCAGGGACAAGCATGCTGGAGCTCCATTTACTTATACAGAAGTAAATGATCATGGCGCTGGCACGGTTGGTGGAAAGGCGAGGGCATTGCGTTAAAAGGCCATTGCTTAATTTATCCGCCTGATTCCGCTTGTGTGTTTCTTCGTTTCGTCATTGACAGCTACTTTCGTTGTAAAACCACAAACAGTTATTAATAACATATCCAATGCAGAACCAACCGCATTATTTCATATAATTAAAATAAAATAAATTATTATAATGCAGTAGCAAAGATTAAGTGGTCGAAGATCCACAGACACACACGCACACACAATAAAGTGCTGGTAATTTGGTGGGTGAGCAATTCACAGAGGTGGAGTTTATCAGGTGGTCTGAGTGCGCATAAATAGGGAACTTAAACATGTTGGGGTATTTGGTTATATTGTGACGACGATGTAGTGGTCCCCTACTGTGGTGTGTTTGTATTCTCTGCCTGATATTGCAATAATATACACTACATGGACAAAAGTATTGGGACACACCTCTTAATCATTAAAGTGTTTCATTCAGAGCACCTATAGCCATACAGTGAGGTTTACAAACATGATGTTATGAAGAGCTCAGTGAAGGAAACTCTAAATGTTCCTTTTAAACTCTGAAGATTATAGCAGTAATTCTGTACACTAGCGCTCAGACAACTTGTTACAGACCCTAAAGTGATCACTATAAATCGTTTTTTCATGTGACTTGGGGATTTATTTGCCTGGTCTTGTAATTAATAGAACAACCAGCAGAGGGCAGTGAAAAAATGAAACTGGCAACCTGAAGAGGCCAGTGATGTCCTGAACAGCAAAAAGAAAGTGATACGACAGATGCATACTGCAAAACTCAGAATTTCTACTAAAATGAACGTAGAAAGAGATCTACTGCTTAGCAGTGAGAATTTTTTTTTTTTTTTTTTAGAAATTTATAAACAAACATAACCCATTTGTAGTTACAACTTTGCATTGCCAGATACAGCCAAGTTCCAAATTATTCAGAAAAATGAAAATATCATTCATAAACAACCTGTTGTATGTTTATGAACTGAAGAATATTCCTGAAATATCAGACCAAATATCAAAAGTTGGACGAGTGTGGAGCACAAGGCAGGGAAACACACACACATACACACACACAAGGTAGGGGAACACACACATACACACACAAGGCAGGGGAATACACACACAAGGCAGGGGAACACACACACATACACAATGTACAATTAAGATGGCAATTGAATCGCAAACCTTGGTTAGCTAGTGTGCTGACATTCCCAGTGTGTCAGTCTTCCTGTTAATGTTCTCTTCCGTTATTCAGATCTGTCATTCTGGCTATGTTCTCCATACCTGTGCACTACCATCTGTTTTTTTTTTTTTACTTTTTTCTTGTCTTGGATCTAATGAAATCTAATCATGATGTTATTTAGGCAGATGAACATTGTAACATACTTGTACTTCCCGACATCATATTTATCTGCAATGCTTTATCATTAACACTAGGTGGCAGTATAACCTTATTGAAACCAGTCATCATGGATGACACCCGAACTGAAGGAAGATGCAAAAAAAAAAAAAAAAAAAGCAAATGACTAATTTATCCCTGATGGTGTATCACTCAGGAATACCTCCTGGATCTTTCTGGTCATATTTTTATAGTTGTTTAGAATTCTGCTTTTTCTTGTATTTTATTTGGGAATTAGTTCAAACTCTCAGAGACATACACAGGAAAGACCCCACATTCTTAAAGACTTACATAGGAAAGACCCCACACTCTCAGATAAATACATAGGAAAGACCCCACACTCTCAGAGACATACACAGGAAAGACCCCACATTCTTAAAGACTTACATAGGAAAGACCCCACACTCTCAGGTAAATATATAGGAAAGACCCCACACTCTCAGACACATACACAGGAAAGACCCCACATTCTTAAAGACTTACATAGGAAAGACCCCATATTCTCAAAGACATACATAGGAAAGACCCCACACTCTCAGAGACATACACAGGAAAGACCCCACATTCTCAGGCACATACACAGTAAAGACCCCACACTCTCAGATGCACGCATGTTTAATGTATTGAAGTGATAATAGACACATCAGTGAGCAAAGGTGCAGAATGAATAGGAAAACACAAGGCTTCTCCCCAGATGCCTTCTCCCTCCTTTCCCATCGTTGTCGCTCTCTCCCGCAGACCTTAAAAGGGCATGGTGCTCCACCAGTGTTTGATAGATGGCAGAGACCCCATAGTGAACATCCCCAGTCATAACAAAAGCTCATTGCCATTCGCTGTCCTCCATCCGGCAGCCTGCTCCTCGACATCACAAACAGGGTGTTCCAGGATCAGCCTGTCCTCACTGTCCTCTGCCCTCTATCTCACACAGCTGTGTTTTCTCATGACCGTCTCGACAACACAAGGGCTTCCCAGCAACGGCTGCTGTAACCGCCACCCCCACCCCCCCAAGGCCCTCCTCTGTCTCTGCAGGGGTGACCCCTGTTAACTTGTCACTAGCTTTAGCTAATGAGTAGCCTCAGGGCTTTAAGAGTTCATTTCAGAATTGTAAAGGAAGAACAGGGCGACAAACACTGGCTATGCAGCCGTACTGGATTAGCTTCATGCTAACTTGGGGTACTGGGCGCCCCCTCATCTGCATCACAACATTCGTATCCCAGCATGCCCCCTGCTAGCCCTCCCCCCCCCACCACCTCGCATGTCCCGGCCCTGTTTTCGGCTGCTTGTTCGCTGTAGCACACCTGCTTTTGTCCCACCTGTGACCCGTAACACAGCCTGGCCCATTACTTCCTTGTTCGGCAAACAAAGTCTTCCTTATGCTAACAGTGTTACATGTCGCCCCCGTATACAGAAGGGATTCCACAGAGGTCAGGCACGTCTCTCAAGGGTACAGTAGCTGAAGGCCCTTAACTTCTTCTGAGAATACAAATTTTATAACTATTATTTTTGCTTATGGTATTCTATGGCTTTAAACTTGTTATGCTTTAACTTAAAATAAGTGAGTGCAGTTTTGAACATTTGCAAACCCTGATGTTTTTTATACTCATTCAGGTTGCACTTTTCTTAAAGGTGTAACTGTAAGGTTTCTCTACAGACTGGTACCAGTATCCATCTGCTCGTACACCCAATACCATAACCGCTGTGCTGCCCAGACGGATGGGGGAAGGTGGAGTAGGGGGTGCCTGAACACCCGGTCCCTTTACCCAAAACTATTTAAAGTGCTCCCCTTCAAAGACACAGAATGCTCCTTTTATGCAAGTGTGACTGACTCTGACTACCTGCTCCCCAAAAGTCGCACAATTCTGGTGCTGCTGGTTTGTGTCCTCCTAAAATACTTATGTCTGGCCGTTTAACACAGTCATGAGTAATAAAACTGGGATAGCTAATCAGTCGCTGAAATAAATTGGTAGTAACAGCACATCTTCTCTCAATGCACATTTGTCAGTATAAATCTGCCTTGTAACGGGGTGTGATTCCTGGAGGACTATGACCTGTGTCTCCAGTAGTGGGCGCTGAAACGCTTGGCACTCTGAATACATCTGAGTTGCAATGGACAAAATGACCCTTTCTTTGACCCCACTAGATGGCGCTCTTGGTTTGCTTTGGGGTACGCCGTGTGCCCTTTTTTTGAGTAGAGTGCACCATCTATTGGAATTAGAAAATACAGCAAATGGTTCACTACATCTCAGCAAATTGAGAATCAGGGTGGAGTCAGTGCTGAATGGGGCCACTTCATGTCAATGAGGTGTTCCTTGGGTGGGGGTGGGTGGGGGGGGGGTCTCTGAGGGTCTTTTCCGGCAAGTAGGGGGAGGTAGGGAGGGAGATGGGAGAGAACAATTGAAACGAATGTCAGGGGAGGGAAGATTTTTGAAGATTCCAATAGAAAAAAAAAACAGCGTCGATATAATCTTTCCAGCAGAACATTAAAATTCATGAACAAAACAAAAAAAAACAGAAAACATAGTGGCCACTGGCCCGGTTTACAGGATGGATCACACTTCTTCTTTACAATTAATTAGCTGCTTTTAGGAAGTGCCAGCAAATGCTTTTGGGAAGTTCAAAGAGATCGTGTTGGACCCCAGCCAAAGCGGGGGGCCCAACGGGGGCCCAGCGGCCGTCTTTCATGTCTGTGAAGGACACGGCCGGTGGAAGCCCGTTCCCACCATCACTGGCATTATCAGGGGGGTGCCGCCTTGCACCAGGCTGTGTCGATATGAGTCAGCGCGGGCACACGTGTGAGTCTGGCCTGGCTGCCGTGGCCTGTGGCATCCGTGTGTGTGTGTGTGTGTGTGTATGAGTGCCTGGGATTAACTGCAGCTTGATGACCCCATAAATTTTTGGGACCCATTAGATGGCATGAGACAGTATTACTTCCCAGGCAGATGCCATCGGTTAGGCTGGGTAAGCTGCTTGCCCTGGATATCCAGCATCATATGCTAGACTGCACTGCATATCACACACACACACACACACACACACACACACACACACACAGGTTTGTAATTACCCCCACCCAGCCCTAACCTTAACCATAAGTAACCAAACAAAAGACGTCTGGTATTTTTACTTTTTTGATTGCATTCAGAGTTCTTTGTGGGGACCTGAAAAATGATCCCCAAATGGACCCACATCAGAAATATCAGGTTTTTATTACATTGTGGGGGACATTTGGTCCCCAGAAACCCTGGCTGAGGGCTTTGACTGAGAGGAGTGCTGAGTAACAGCTATGTGAGAAGGTGGAGAGTATATTAGGCTGTTTTCAGACAGAGGTAATATAGATAATGTGTCATTTAGAGATTTACTAGGGTAGGAGATACTTGAGATGGCATAACTGGCAGTTGATACCCAATAAACTGTAACTCAGATGTAAGTGGAGTAGAGAGGCTGACGGACTGGAGAGGAAAGAGAAAAACAGGGTGAGGCAGGCCTGGCTGGAAGGGCGCTGTGGAAAGCGAAAGCAAATTTGATTATTAGTGTTTATCAGCAGGCATGTGAATTGCAGCTAAGGTCACATGTTCACCTCTACAGCTTTTTCGCTTTGGCACTGATTGAGTCACATGACCTGAAATCTAGGACAGAAATGCTAGGGAACAGTCACACACTGTGGGCAGTTTAATGGCACACACTGACCTTCATGTGTTTTTGGACAGCTGGAAAAACGTAGTGTTTCCAGAAGAAGTCCAGCGTGCAGAGCCAAGGATTAAACCCAGAACATCACAGGGGCAAAGCCAGGGCAACCCACTGCACCGCGCCAAAGACGGGCCAAGAACTGCTGGCGGCCACAGGCAGTGTTATCTGTTTGGTGGCACTGTGCCAACCTCTCCTATGATAACTTCCTCTATTCTGGAAAAAAATCTGACAACTTGACAGCTCTCCCTGGATCTATGTACTGAAATACCGGACTCCCTGATATATAGATCAAGCTTCATAAAAATAAAGACAGGTCCACACGAATGGCTGCACAGATTATTAATGTCACCCTGCTCAGCCTGATGGTGGCGCTGTAGGACTTGCACCCAATGAAATAAAGCTTTATTTATTATGTCATTAACTCTGTGTATGGGCATGTGTCTGCGCATTCTTGTATTTATAATATATGAGATAACTTGATGTACCTGGTCTATACTTGTCTGATATATGGAATTAAATAAAGTTGTTGAGTAAATTGTGATGGGCCGTGGGGCGGGGTCGGGGTCGGGGGGGGGGGAGGTAAGCCCTGAATACCTCACTTATTACTTGTCTAGGTAACAAGAATTCCATCCAAATGTATCCTTCTGCTGATGTAAAACATATCTAACTTAATCTGTAAGTTAACAGGTATAATTTTGAATACAAGATGCTGTAAATGGTAAATATAATCCGTTAACATACCTGACTGACTGCATCATACAGCTATAAAAAATATTTACTATGGTACTATATTCTACTGTTCAGAGCCGGACTTGCAGGTGAAAACCTCTGTGCCACTTCATACTTTTAATTAAGCTCACAGATTTTTGAAAGATTAAACTTCTTAGCCCGACGTCCAGGCTGCTGCACCTGAACTATGGTCATGCTTTTGCCGTACGCCTGGCGTGGAGGCTCACTGGAGCGTCGCCGACACTGCCACTTTGCAGTTCAGTCTATTAAAAAAACTAGTCTATGGTACAATGCAGTCTAGAACCTAAGGAACGTGGGATGTTTAAAAAGCTGGAAGTTTCTACAGGGTGGGGCCGGGTAGATAACAAGGTTACAGCAAAAATATGCATGGTTAATTGTGAAAAAAAATAGTATTTCTTGCATAATTGCAGTTAGCTACAATATGGTGTTGACCTTTTTTTTTCCTTTTTGCAGTGGCCAGTTAAATTAATGGACATCAAATTAAGAAATGCTTTGGGAGGACTGTAAATCGTACTGTCTGTAGGGGAGGATATACAGGGAGGAATTCAGCCCCCCCCCTCCACCACACTCACAAACCACCCCACAACTGATCTACTGAAACCCTTTCCAGTATAGGTACGCGACTGCTGGCAGCTCCAGTCGAAGCAGAGTGGCGAGTTGAGGTGTGTGGCAGGCGGGCCGGCTGGTCGCAAGAGCAAAGTCGGACCACCCACGTGGAGGGAGCACCCGCTCCCACACTCATTCCAGCCTCTCCCTGCCCCTTGTTTCTCCTGGCCCTGCTCACGGCCGCTTGACAGTGAGGAACAGCCGGGGTGCTCTGGGCACCCCGCCCCGCCCTGCCCCACCGTCGCCACCCGCTGGGCCAATAGCCACAGACGTCTGAGGGTAAACAGAGTCTGTGTAAACGGGGGTCAGTTTAGCCGTCTGTGTGATGTCTGAATCGGATCATCTTGATGCACGTCTATAAATAACGCCGACGCAGCGGCGGATTTCCCCGCTTGGTTTATCTCTGGCTTCTCGTGTACGAGCCGCGGTGGGGGTCGTCCCCATGTTCGCTTTGCGTTAAAGCTGTTAAAGATCTCCGTTCCCACTGCGGCAAACAAAACTAACGACAACAAAGACATTCAAGTACTTTTTAAAACACGGTTTTTCGTTTATTTTTCTATTGCTTTTGTCTGCTTTTCAGAAGTTAATACTTTTGTTTTTGTATGTTTTATTTCTGGAATGCAAGTGTTCGGTTTCTGGAACAGGGCTGGGCCCAAAGTGTAAACGGGAACACCGGACCGTCTGGCACCATCTGTATGAACATGAAAGCCAGTCTCCACCCTTCATCGTCATGGTGACCAGCCACCAGTGCTAACCAATGTGCCACTTTGGCGATAAGTTACAAAAAAAAACATCCAAAAGCCAGAATTTCCCATCATCAATATCAACACTTGTCTTACACAGAATTATTGGACCGGAAAGAGACAGACAGCATCATGGTCAGATCAGAATGCTACTTTAAAGATCAGCACATGCCAGAGATTCCATCCCCTTCCGGCACACGCAGAAGGCCCACATGGGGTCCTGAATACATCACAAAGGCCCATGATCCTCTAACCTTTCCCTTATCTGACCCCCTTTTCATGAGGTCATACACGTGTCATCTCTGCAAATCCGGCACCTGGGAATTAATGCGCTGAGTGATAGCCAGAGGATACGTTAAAGTCTCTCCCTCCATCCATCTAGCAGGACCACCTGTACGCGCAGCTGCATGATCTCCCTGCTCGCAGAAGCAGAGACCTCCGCTCAGCGTGGGAGGGGGGCTAACTGGACCAGGGTGGGCAGCTCACAAGCTTGGTGCTTCCCCTGGTGAGTTTTCACAGAGCCTTGTTAACAAGGAATGCAATCACTCAGCCATATCGACTTTCATCTACTCACGACTCACCCATATAACAAGGGGAAGAGACTCCTCATATTTACAAGCCAGCAAAGGTAGTAAAGTCTCGCCAAGCAGGGAGTCACGCATCACATCCCACGGCTGTTCCTGACATTCAGATGTGGGGCGAAATGATGAAAGAGCTTGAGGGGTTCAGGTGATACTTTTTATAAAGCAACGTATTTGGGTGGTATGTTCAGGGTAACTGTGTGGCTCTGTAGGGGAGCACCCTGTGCTCGGAAGGTTGTTGGTTCAAATCCTGGGATTAGCAGAGTAATTTCAGCATTAGGCCCCTGAGTAAAGTCCTTAACCCCCAGCTGCTCTAAGAACTGTCTGACCATGCCTTTCCAAATATGTAAGTGGCTTTGGATAAAAGCATCTGTTAAAAAAATAAATGTAAAACTGCAGTGTAACCATGGACTGGAGAAGCTGTTATAGCAGATAGATGGATGGGTAAACAATTCAAAATGTTGTGGGGACCAAAAACTTTTAGGCAAAAAAAGACAAATGATGTATGTCTGGGATGGGGAGTGAAATAGTGTAATATCTGAATATGATGTAACATGATGTGGGCGTATTAGTATGGGGAGGGGGGAGTAACCGCATCTAATCTAAAAGACAGAAAGTAGAGATAATACACTGTCATTTGAGATATACAGGGAAAAAGGAGATGGAATGAGAAATTCAGATAGAATAAGGATTTGCCCCTAAACCGATGGAGTTGCTGAACAGGAAGCAAACTGAGGAATCAGTAGTTAAAAAATACACTTATCAGGGATGAGATCATTGTGAAATTGGAAGACAGGGTAAAAGGCAGCCTAGGGTGGATATGCATAGGCAACTCAGAGTCATCAGTTCACCAGTCGCCAATTCACCTATCCCACAGTTCTTCCTAAGTCACCTGGAATAGCTGACCCCGCCCCTTCCACCTGGAGTAGCTGACCCCGCCCCTTCCACCTGGAGTAGCTGACCCCGCCCCTTCCATCTGGAGTAGCTGACCCCACCCCTTCCATCTGGACCCACCTACTCCAGCTAAGACTTGGTTCCTGATAGCTTTGTCTGATCCAGGTGACCCAAACATAGTCCTCTGTTTCAAAAGCTTCTCAAAAACCAACCTTTTTTGTGGGAAACGAGTGACTCACCTTTTTTTGGCTCTGGCTTCATGTTGTATAGCCAGACTGATATGAGCCTCCTCTATCTGGAGGAGGAGATTATAGAAACTGGAAAACTTCCTGGTGTTCTTAAAGAGACGCTTAACTAGCTGCTTATGCACTATGTTACCTCTAATATCATGGGGGATTCAAATATTCTGTGCAAACTAAAATGTTTTATTAAGGTCACAATGGTGTAATACAAGACTGTCTAATGGCCCTAAATGTACATATTTTATTTGTACCTCTACAGTGTCAATCAAAAGTCTGAACACTCCTAAAGAATATTAATTGTTTTTCAAGATAACGACCCTGAGCACACCTCCAGAATATGTAAGTATTATCTTATGAATAAGGAAAGAGATGGAGTGCTGTGACAGATAATCTGCCCCCCACAACCCCCCAGCTTCATCCCTATAGTGCTGCTTTGGGGTGAATTGGATTGAAGAGTAAGAGCAAAGCAGCCAGTTTGTGTCCAGACCTTGTGGAAATTCCTTCAGGACTGCT
The DNA here is from genome assembly GCA_026776725.1 of Gnathonemus echidnorhynchus. Taxonomy (NCBI): domain Eukaryota; kingdom Metazoa; phylum Chordata; class Actinopteri; order Osteoglossiformes; family Mormyridae; genus Gnathonemus; species Gnathonemus echidnorhynchus. Next base: position 4,530,903 of record JAODJU010000095.1, read on the forward strand.
GGAGAAGCATTCCGGGGGGGCTACATCTGGGAGCTGGATGAAAGAATGCCAGGAGTCTGCAATGCTGTCATCAAAGCAAGAGGGGGCTGTTTTGAAGGGTCTGAAATTTGAAAAGATTCTGAGGTACTGAACACGTTTCCTGGTCTTTTCAACATTTGCTTTGTGCTACTTTGTTACCTCACTGCCTTCTACTGTAAGGTGAGTAACAGCTAGAATAGAGACAAATGCATTTGAAATAGGAGTGTCCAGTCTTTTGACTGGTACTGTATATGCCCGGGTTTGCAAAAAAATAAAAAGACTGAATAGACCTTTACTCCCCCTATATAACAAATGAATTCATGTTTTTTTTCCCCAGTCCCAGACAAAGTAATAATTACACTCTGATAAAAACAACAGACTGCTTCATTAGTCTGTCAGATTCATGAACCAGCACCGGATCCGTGCAACAATACAGATTTTACCCTTCATCAAAATCAAATTGTCAGTTATATGGACTAAGCGCCTCGCCAAAGCTCTGCAAACATCTTTTACAAACCCTACAGATGCGTGGTAGAGTAAAATACAGCTCCTGCCTCCGGGCAGTAGGGCAACCAGAAAGTATTTTGACACAGGAGCCCACACTGTGCCCCCACAGTCTCGACATATCCGTACGACATTCATACGTCGTACATATTTAGAATGCTCTGGAAAACCCCTCTGTGGTGTGATATTTGCTCCCCTAATACTACTGACCATTTCACAAACGTGCAGAACACCTTTCATTACATTGCATTCATTACATTACTGAGCCAATCCAGTCTGGTCATTGAGGATGTGTACAAACTATACCCACTTCCTGGAACTGGGAACGTGTATAACATGAGACAACTGCACCTGCTTTCCTCTGATGGACGCTGTTAGTCCATTTTTAAGATGTAAGGGGGGCATAAGAGGGGCCATGGGTCATACTTATCATTAGCCAATGATTTGTTTTGAATTGATGAGTGACAGGGGAGTGGCACTCTGGGGGGCCAATTAGCTTTTCAGTCTGTAGCCCCGCCCCTGGACACACCCCTGTAGTTCTCCATCAGCAGCCTAAACATTATTATTGCCCAGGAACATATATGAGACATGTTACTCATCAGATGTGACCTTTGGTCAGTCATCGTCGTGGCAGTGTGACGTGACTGATGCTACGTGTTGGAGGCCGCTGCGGTCTAGGACATGTGGCATTTTTGCCGCTAAACTGGGCACCCAGCACCCTTTAGCCAGTTTCTCCTTACAGGTGACCTCATAACCCAAAGACACACAGCCTCATTGTTTCATAACGTCAGAAGAGTGTTTAATTTCATAAGAACCAAACATGAGAAGAACCTTCCGGAAAAGAAACACCCAGTCGGTCTCCCTTTTAAGGTCTTTTAAAAACCGACCTTTGAAAAACCAGCCTAATCTCTTTTTGATAGGCATTATTATTTCATCGTTCATTGTAGGACCTTTTCCGTCCTTCTGTGCCGGTGTTGAATCACTGTTTAATGCTTAACATATCATATCGCTGTCTGTCTTTACTTGATATTCAAAACGTTACTGTTCTAATTTATTAAACAGCGAATCATATGGCTGTACCTGAATACATACAACAATTAGAAAGGGTTTGGAGGCTCACTTACTGTGCAGTTAAGCATAAGAATAGCTAAGATGTCTGATCTAAGTCAACGTTGGGTGTGTCCGTAATCGCATACTTATACTGTATGCATGCATGAGAGCAGTATGTATGCATGAGAGCAGTATGCATGCACTTAGACCCACCGTGGTTGCCTTCTTGCATATTACCTGTCCCAGATGTTTTCCAATAACGTAGCTTGACCCCCCGTGAATGTTAAAAACGGCTAAAAGCAATAAATGAAAAAAAAAACATATTCAAATCAACAAATGTAACTGGGCATTCTTTTCTACTTAAATTTGTACAGAGACACAAAGTAATGCTACCATTCCAGCGGCCTTGTGAGATAGCATAGCGTCTATCGGTCGCGCACTGCAGAATTTTGCAAAATGTAGTATGTCATCCAGTCACTGTTCACCTACTTCTTCATCCACACCGAGGATTCAGATGTACTGCTCGTGCCGCATACTATATTTTACCTGCTACAAACAAGTATCCGATTTTGGAGGTACTTCTAAGTAAGAGAAGCTTCTCTGAGACAGAATTTCACGGTGATCGAGTTGCACCCATTAACTGCCACGAGATATTGGTCCGTGTTATTTTTGGAGTACTCACACTTACTGTCATTGTGCAAAAAAGGCTCTCAACACAAATGAATGACAGAATTGCTGAGGTTAACTAAAATATTATTATTATTATAGTTCAAACTGGCATTTGAATTTACCCATATAAAGCCTGTTGGGTTTGCCCAACACTTCTTATCTGTACATAGTTATTCCGAAGTCTGTGAGGTAATATTTAACTTCCACTCCTGTCCGTTTTTTTAAAGTTGTGGGAGCTCTAATATCTCCACTGTATCCTGCCTCCCATCTCTTTCTGATCCAAGAGACATTTAAGGTCAGAGATAACAGGTATACTGCTAACATTTGCCTTCTTTGGCTTAGAGCTGTGTTTTTCTCGTCTGCAGAAGTCTGTGTGTAGTTTAATTCCCTCCCTATCCCAGTCTTACTTTATGTAGTTTGTTTTCCAGTTTTCTGTGCTTTATGGCTCCTTTCTTCAGGGTTGCCAACTTCGGTCAGCTGGCTAGCGTGAGACAAGTCTGCACACGCATGCACACGCACGCATTTACATATGTGCGACAGTTATATTACCTTGCAGATAGTCTGCTGGGTTTGCAAACTGCCCCAACACTTTTGATGCAGCGAATTTAGGTTCATAATGGAATCGTATATGTTTGCCGTGAGATTTCTCGCGTGAGCGTGAGACTCTGAAAGCGTGAGAGTCACGTCAGATGCGTGACAGTTAGCAGCCCTGCTTCTTGCTGTAATTTTCTGTGTTTTGTACATGCAGTCTTTTGGAGACACTCCACAGGTGAGTCATGTTTACCTCATGAAGCCAAAGAGCAGGATATTCCAGTATGATGAGCTGGTCAGTCTCCTGCCTGGAATCCATATATACCTCAGCGGCTGCGCTCTGTGTTAACCTGCTCTACCTTTGCTCTGTGTTAACCTGCTCTACCTGCGCTCTGTGTTAACCTGCTCTACCCGCTTCTGTGCAAACTTCCTTGGAAGCAGTGTCAGTGCCAAGGCAGACAGTAGCATAGTACTTAAGGACCTGGAAACGACCGAGAGCTTCAACTCTAAGCATCATCCAGCTTCCACGTACTTCAGGAGTATAGTGAACCCACACTGTATATGTACCCACACTGTGTCAATACATACCTAGCAGTATAAAACTGTCAGTCATTTTAGATGAAAGTCCTTGCTTATAAAAACATAAAAACAATGTGAGCTTTTGAGGGTGAGTGAGAAAGCCATTGTTTCTTTGGTGGAGGTGGTTCATGTTACTAAAATCTGCCCCCGCTTCTCACTTATCTCTGACCCTGTGAATCGGCGGTCTGGGTGTTTCTGCCAATAAAGGATGACATCATGGTTTGGGTCCGTTCCTGCCTCCTGAACAAAGCTCACACATTACTTGTCCCGTCCCGGAAGGGGCGCAAAGCAATAGCCTTGAAAAACAAAATCTCAGGCCCCCCCTCAGGCCATTTTGATGCATGAGACGCGGGGAGTAGAAACTGGTAGTTAAAACGATGAGCCATTAAATCAGGATTTAGTTAAATTTATATGTCATCTAAGAGGTGTCCGGCTTTTAAGTGCAAAGACCCTCTGCTGTGACTTCAGATTAACTAGTCACTATTTCTTAAACCCTGTTTATGGGGAAAGGGGTTACCCCAGTGTTATAACCCCCCCAAGGGAAAGCAGATGGCAGATAACCATCATTTATAACAAAATATATAAAGGTTAACAAGAAAAAGAAATAATAAAATAATGAAAATGCTAATTTCTTGTATAACATTTGAATTACCATTGGGTTATAATGTAAATACCACGGGACCAGACAGCGACTAATTATTTAGGTTACTGAGGTGCCTTGCGCCATTACTGCATCTAATGCATGCATCTGGGCATTTACACTGCGAATGGTAAGTCTTGCGCCGTGCAGTAGTGCAGCTCCCCTGCAGTGCATATGTTTTTTCATTATTAGTTGTCGCTGGCAGTAGGCTGTCATTAAAAAGCGGAACCTACGTTTCTTTTATAAAAGAGGTGTTTTCTCTTTATTAATAAACAAAACCCACAAACTATCTTCTGCCACAATAATACTAAACTAAGATATAAAAAATGAATAATGCAGTAATATTAAAAACTAAAACTGCCATAGCAATATTGAAATAAAAATTTTAAACTGATGAAAGAACTGTTAAAAAAAATGGCATAGACAAATACGAAGAAACACATTTCTTGGCATTTAGTTCAATCTGTACAGCAGTTTTATTTATAACCAGTCAACGCAAGCAAAATATTTGGCAACAATTTACATTCAGTGCACCTTCGTAGCGCATTTATAGAACATTCATAGGCAGCATGTAAGTATATCTTAACATCCTAACATAGCTTAACTTACAGTCTACATGCCATTAGTGTGATTTCTCACTGCATTTGCTTTGAAAGAAATGCAACCGAACTTGACCAATATTGCTCATTAAAGATATTACAAATACTAAATTTACGTGCAGCGTATGAATGTATTCTAAAGCCACATAAAGGACATGGGACACATTACATAGATGATAAAGTGTTAAAATGCTTTTTGAACTTGTTACATATTACTTATGAATATGAATTTAATGTTTGCTATTAATGTACAGAAAAGCTGTCATGTCTTTTTCATTGAAAGTGTTTATTAATGATTTATGAGTGCATTATTGTCAGGGTCAGCCCCTGTTGTCTCTCTGTGTCCCTTCCCTGTTTGGCCAGCAGGTGTTGCTGGTCATCCCGTC
>JAODJU010000095.1:4590938-4602112 GCA_026776725.1 Gnathonemus echidnorhynchus
CTGACCTCTGTCATCATTTTAAGTGGGAGAACTTGCACAATCGGTGGCTGACTAAATACTTTTTTGCCCCACTGTACATTTAACATGAAGCCAATGCCTTTTCAGTCAGAGGTACATTTATTTTTAAAAAATTTAAACAGCTGATTTTCAAAATAAAGTACTTGGATTTGACCATTCTGAATATTCATTAACTATGACAACAGAGAGCAATAACAAGTAATGTAATTTTTCATACTTTGGCAATGCATCCATGTTCCTGTTTCACCTACTGTAGTGTAAAAAAGAAAAACACCCGTCATACTCTTTTCAAGTAAATTCAAATCCCAATCCAAAAACTGAAAATAAAATAAATAATTTGGGTTGGGTATCAAACATGTTTGGTGGAAGCCAGACACTCACGCACACCCCCGGCGGGGTGGACCACACCCCGCCACGGTGACCCGGCATGCCTGCCAGACCCTTGTGTATTGTGGTGTATACTGTATAGGGGAGAGGGGCACAACCGGGACACGTGAGGCATGGGCCCCTTCCGAGGGGCCGGGTCCCCAACCGACCCCGTATTGATTCCTGTCTTTGCCTTTTTTCAAATGCTTTTAGTAATAATATACAGATTGGAAATGATGTCAGTGATTGACTGTATCTTTGTCCTGATCAGTTTACCAATTCCTTTAATTTAAATTCCAATTCCTTTAACTTCGATTTTAGATTCTGTTGCTCCTCTTAAGGCCCAGCAACCTAAATTTAGCACTCCACCTGTCTATCATGCCTGGGTATGGCAAGCAGAGGTCACTGCTGGCCCTTCATTCTGTGTTGATGGGAATCACCTGCCTCTCATTTTGCCCTTTGTTAGCCCTTGTATATAAGTGTTTGTCTGTCGTGTGCTCCCCTGTCTGGTCATTGACATCATTCCTCTAGTTGCCTGTGTCCTAGTCTGTGCTAGTCTTTCTGTTTTCACCCCTTGTGGTCCCAATTTATTTCCTTGCTCCAGTGTGTTTCAGTTAAAAAAAACCCTTTTACATTGCCTTAAACCTGACCTTCAGTCATTCCTTTTCTGTGTTGTGAAAGAACGGCACTGTCTGAGCCTTTAGAAAGAAGTACAGGAAGGTAGAACAAAAGTGGGAAAAGGACAAATAACAGATATCATTTGATGTACTACAAAGTATTTTGAAATCCTTTCGAGTTGTAGTCACATGTGACGATTTCTTACTATTCAAGACACAGAGAAATTGATACATGCCTTTGTATACAGTAGGTTAGACTACTGTAATGCTGTTTTCTGGGAGCACACACTGCACATTAAATACCATGTTGCATATTCATTAATCCTATAATAATTCATTAATCCTTAGTCAGAGCTTATACCTAGCTTTCAGCAAGCAAACCCACTCTTCTGTGTTGTGAAAGAACGGCACTGTCTGAGCCTTTAGAAAGAAGTACAGGAAGGTAGAACAAAAGTGGGAAAAGGACAAATAACAGATATCATTTGATGTACTACAAAGTATTTTGAAATCCTTTCGAGCTGTAGTCACATGTGCTACAGCAAAATATTATTTAAAAAAACTCAAATAGGCCTAAAGATTTGTTTTCCACCATTAACAAAGTCAAAACCTGGATGGTGGAAAACTTATCACTAAATGGTCAGAAAACCGTGGTTCTGTTGTTTGGGAGGCAAGTCTGCAGATAGGAATTTTATAATCTCCGCACTCGACTTCAAAGGGCTGAACTTTTCCCTCAGCAGCTCAGCCTGTATCCTAGGTGTCATCTTAGATACAAGCCTCTCATTCAGATCACATGTGAATGCAGTATCGAAGGTATGCTACCTACAGCTACGCCACATTGCTATACTGTGACGATTTCTTACTATTCAAGACACAGAGAAATTGATACATGACTTTGTATACAGTAGGTTAGACTACTGTAATGCTGTTTTCTGGGAGCACACACTGCACATTAAATACCATGTTGCATATTCATTAATCCTATAATAATTCATTAATCCTTAGTCAGAGCTTATACCTAGCTTTCAGCAAGCAAACCCACTCTTTTCTGATCTCAGTAATGTTAGTATGCCCAGGGTGGCTGGGAAGCCAGTTGACCTTGGACCCCCAGAGGTTTTCTTTTCTCCTTACTTGGGAGCTTTTGGTTCCTCTCCTCCATTGTCATCTGGCTTACTTTATTTAATTTCTTTCCTTCCTTTTCCCTGATCTGTATCATTCTCTCTAATGATGTTGTAATATGTCACAACACATCCGTGGAAAGCGCCTTGGGACAACTCTGTTGTGAAAGGCGCTATATAAAAATAAACTGAATTGAATAATAAAAAGTAAAAAAAAATATTTTCCAAGTAGTTACTGATATCAAGACAGCACAGTTTTGAACAAGTACAGCCATCTGTCTTTCTGCTTCATTTGATTCCACTCAACAATCCCCAGAGATTCATTTGCTTCTGCTGGACTTTGTATAAAAGCCAGAGTGACACCTTCAGACACACAGACATCAGTCACATTCAAGGACGCCTCTGTAACACAATGGTTGCTACAACCACTTTATTCTTTTTACTGGGTGTTTTCACATGTAAGTATTTGCTGTAGTCAGTTCAAGACCAAATTTAAGTGTGGCTGTGTTATACTGTTGTATTAATGTATCAGTTAATTAAAGCATGTTCAGTTTGGTAGTGATTTATTCTGTATTTCATGAAGTATAAAAACACTATTTTTTTTCTCTCAGGTATTTATTGTGATAATAAACTCACCCAGTCAGAGCCCATCACTGTGAAACCTGGAGAATCTCCAACCATCTCCTGTAAAGTCTCTTACTCAGTAACTAGCTACCACACACACTGGATGCGAAAACCTGAAGGCAAAGCACTGGAATGGGTTGGAATAATATGGAATAGTGGAGGTACTGATTTCAAATATTCACTGAGGAACAAGTTCACCATCTCCAGAGACACCTCCAGCAGCACAATACACTTAAAAGGAAACAGACTACAGACTGAAGACACAGCTGTGTACTACTGTGCCAGATCCTCACAGTGAGAGAATGTAATGGGAGAGTGATATTAAAACTTATCTAGACCCAAAGTGAAATTTAATGAAATTTAGAGTAGGAATGTCTGGTAGCTGGAACCCTTTAAACTCAAAAACAGAAATATAGAAACCACAACTTCTTAGTTTCTACTTTTTTCATGGAGTTTTGGAGTTTGGTGTTTTAATTTCAGTTTAGTTGTCATTCCTCACTTGCAGTTTTACTTTTGTTTAAATTTTGATTGACAAAATTATCATTTTTGTTTCGGTATTTATTAACATTGCTTTCAAAACACTGGAGGTTGTTGTCGATTAGGATCATGACTGACCAGTCATAAGTTGATCTGGTCGTAAGTTGGCCCTTTATTTTATATGCAAAAATTACATATTGTGTATATGTATAGTATAATAGATATTATATCATCATTTAAATGAAAGTGAATATGTCAAACAAGGAGACCTAATGAATGCAAGCGTGTCCAATCACATTGATCCAGGTTTTATATAAAGATTAAGTCTAACCCACTTCTTTGCCATTACAGCTATTTGGTTCACCCACCTCCTCCCCTCCACCACCTTTGGTTCCCCGTCCTGCTCCGGGATTGGCTCCTTCACCTCCTGCCTGGTCTGGGATTGGCTCCTTTGCCTCCTGCCTGGTCGCCCAGCCAGATCTGTCAGCTTCAGAGTCGATGGAACCGACGACCAAGAGACGGACTTCGCCAAATCACTGTTCACATACTCATTTACATTGTTTAATCAAATAAACACTCATGTTGAAACTATCTTTTGAGGTCTCCTTGGTTGAAATAATATTGTCTTGTGTTTTTAACCTTTAACGTTCATCGCTGCCAGCAGTTGGGGTGAAAACTGTCATACACTCTGGGCAATACTTGTGCTGCCAGATGTGGTGCAGTCGTGGCCACCTATTTGCGGTCTTTGAACAGTTGTAAAGTTGATTTCCGAGCCCCAGTCCTTGAATTAAGCTATATAAATGGGTCTTGGGTCTGCAACTGCTTAGTGCAGAACTAGTCAACCAACCAATACAAGAAGCCAAACCGTAGATACTTAATTTAAGATTCATTGGCATATTGAATCAGATTTATGCAATAGGCATGGATTTGCATAAATTGCAGAGTGCACTGCAACAGGAACATTTTGGTTCCATTGGGGGTACATTAATGTTGGTTGTGCCTTGGGGATATTTCTCAAAGTCAATTTCTGTACCTTAAATTAGACTAACAGGTATATTTACCTACAGCCCAGGGGCCTTCCCTAAAAAGGGACCTCAATCAACCTTGTTTAATACATTTTTAAAGTTGGTACCCATCCTGTATTTTATGAGGGACCAATCTGGGACCCAATTTGTCCTGTATTTTTGCATTCAAATTGAAATACAATTTCTTCTGGACTCCACTAACATTTTCTTCAATCTTATCCCCCTCAATTTACAAGTGATCTACACCATCATAATGGGGGGCCATTTTACCATGTTAATGTGCCTCTGGTTGTGACCATAAATATATTTTGCTTACCCACTTGACACCACTTTTCTTAAAGCAGTCATCACAATGCATTATAGATAACGCATTATTAGGGGGCAGTGTGTGGCTCAGTGGGCTGTGCCTATAATCCAAAGGTTGCTGGTTCAAACCCAGCCTCAGCACATCTGTGGCTTCTTAAGCAAGGCCCTTAACCCCTTGGGTGCCCCAACAGGTGGCTGCCCTTTGTAGACAGCTTACTCTACAAAGAGCAAGTTGAAGGAGGTGTAAAGACAATTTACAAGATTAATAAAGTATTGATTATTATTACCTTCATAATGCATTATAACACATTCATAAAGTATTATACACATGGCTATAACTATGCACTATAGATACCTTCAGCAGAGGGGGAAAGAACTTGGGAGGCATAGGTCAAGGCCATTGATGGACACTTGGGGTCTGACAGACTGGAGATGACAAACAGAAGGCCAGGGAGAGTGGACCGCTACGGGCCTGGCAGGATGATCGGTGGCATGGCAGGAGTTAGTGTGGATGAGACAGGAATGTCAGGGATGGGCACCACAGGCCCATGGGAAGTCTGAGGAGGGTCTGTGGGACTGGGACAGCTGCTGGCAGTGAGTCTGGGGGTTGCCAGCGGTGCCCATACCCCCGGTGACCCCTCTGGGACACAGAAAAGTAGGGTCATGGTCTGTTATCAGGCACCTGCAAATGCTGGATATGCTCTGGCAGTACTACAGAGGGAAAAACAGACTCTGATGGTCCTCTTCAAGGCCGGGGTCTGAGGCCTTGGGCTGGACAGACTCCTCTGGGCCAGGAGCTAGGGACACAGGTACAGCAGGTGTGGCCTGCTTCTTCTATGTCTTCTTCCTGGTTCGGGAGAACAGTGTGTCGCTCACCAGAACTGACTTGGTCAAAGACTGGAGACGCGGGCTTCTCTGCTCGGCCAGAGACTGGAGATGCGGACTCCTCTGCTTGGCCAAAGACTGGAAATTTCTGTCCCTTCTTTGGGAGCTTGCAGACCCAAGGAATGGCATGTTCAGGATACCTTGAGTATTTAAATGCACAACAGGACCCATTCCAAGGATGCTGAGAACTTATGTCACCATTTTTGAGCCTGCATAATTCCAGGTCTCAGGCCAGAACTGAAACTAGAGGCCAGTGCTCTGATTGAAGCATTGCTGGATCAGCAGAGGGTGTGAGGGATGCAATTCCCAGTATGAGAGAGGTCTTGGAGCCTTGTGATCATCAGGTTGAGTTGATCATTCTGTTACGGATGGGCTTGATGAAGGGCAGACAATCCACATTGTGGCTCACAAAACAGAACTTCATTAAAATTCCAACACAAGAAACAAAATGACTACTAGGGGTCCAAACAAAGTAGGTAAATTACAAAACTAGGGCATGGAGCAACACACGAACAACCACAGCAACAAGCAGCAAACACAGGGCAACAACAACTACACACACACAATGACACAACTGAGGAACAATGGCAAGGGCAGGCACATATATACACAGATAATAAGGGTAAGATAAGGGACACGTGTGGGCCAATTACAATCACACACTAGGGCTAGGAAGAACAAGACATAGGTGAGGGTCATAATCACAAAGGACTCAAACATTAGGAAAAGGGGTGACCAGCAACACCTGCTGGCCAGGCAGGGACTGATCCTGACATCAGGCTTGCGCCTGGTTCACCAATCGTTTCCTGCCAGCATATTCCCTGTTCATGAATCTGAAAAATGATTTTTTTTCTGCATGGTGATGCAAAGTATATGACTATAACCCTTATGAACAGCAAAACCTCCTGGAGGCAACGGGGGACACCTGTGGTGGTGTGGTTATAGAGTCTATCCAGGGTTGGCTAAGGCACACAGCGGGCATTTTTCTCATGCTGCCTGGCAGGAGAAAACATCTTATGTGCTCTTGAAATATTATGACCTGACCCAGTACTAAGATATGATGAAAACTGATGCTTGATACCCTGTACATTCACTTTTTTCTTATTTTATGAATACATTTGGAATTTGGATATTTTACTGTGTATGGACTCATCCTTACATGTTTTCCAGTGTGACATTGCAGTGGTGAGGTTTTGTACCAAAACATCAAAAACAGTGCTATTCCCTCATCCAGCAATACAGGAGATATTTAGTACTGGTTTGAATTTCTCTAACCAGTGTGTTCCTGAAAAAGTTATCTGGATAATCAGTGCTGTGATTTCTAAATTATTTCCCTGAAAACATATTCTAGACCTTTTGGTATCACTGTTTTGATGTAATTCTTACAGCATGTAACAGTCATATTGTCTGCGTTTTTGACAGCTCATCACAGTGGCATGGTATGGTGCAGACAGAAAGGTGGTGATAATCCACTCGCACGTCCAAGACAGTGGGATTTCTGGATGAACAGAACTGAACACTAAAAGGGGAAACCACAAACAGAAACAATGAGGGAGCTGTCAAAAGAAAAACAAGGATTAAAAAAATTAAAGAAACTATAATGTAACAGAACTAGGGACCAGAGTAACACAGGGAGCAGGCCTAGGGAGACCAAGTAGAGTCACATACATGCAGAAGCATGAACACAACTACTACAGGCAAGCACAGACAACCAGACTAACGAGGGGGCAGATGTGGCACATGAGACAATTAACCAATTAGCATGGTATGGGGAAACAGGCAACAGGTGGAGGAACTTACAATAATGAGCACAGGACTAGGAAATTCTAACGATTACTAAAACTAAGAACAGTAATCACACACTGGGAATTATTACCCTAGGAATACTTAATATGCAACCAAAATACAAATAGAAGCACAAGTAAACTAGACACATGCAAGGCAAACCAAAGACCGGAAACCAAAACAGAACATATCAAACATGGAGGAAACTAATAAATACAAACGGCCAGACACCAGCCTCAAACCCATAAGCAGAGGGTTAACAGTCTCAGAGCCACACACTCAACCCGCTGAGCTATGTGGTGGTTCAGGGCTCAAGGAGAACACACTAACACCTGCTGCCCAAACGGGGACATAACACACAGGATAGGAAAGGACGGGTGCTGATCTTGACATAGCTTACATGTGTTGTCTGATTATTAAATTTGAATTGGATCCAGATGTTAGATGTTTGCAACACTGAGTGTGAGTTTTTTTAAATTGTGTGACAATTTGAGGAAAATGGAAGTTTTTCCAAGAATAGTGTCTAAGCAATTGGGGAAAACTATAACATTAACACAATAGTGTTTAACTTTGGTATTAAAATATTAAGCACGTAAAAAACGGGGTTTTTTTTTCTCTGAGATACCGTATAATGGCTTCCGTTGGGTAGATTTTAAGCACAGATTGGTCTGGAGAATTTTGCTGGACCTGGCAAGACTTACACTGATTGAGTTTTGTTAATTAAAAAGTTTCAATGGAACCGTTTTCAGTTAAACCTTTTAAACATTTGAAGTGTTACATGCATTACAACATACAGTATTATTGATTATATGGTTATAGCATTAATGGTGACTACTGCACCAATAAATAAAAAAGACGGTTATAAGGGAGCTCGGTTTTTGTACTCATTTGTATCACTGTGTCATGGGAGGGTGGTTATGCTCTAGAACATTGGGGACAAGGCACCAAAGTCGCTGTTACCAACGGTAAGTCCTCTTCGTGTCACCCTGTCTGAATAATTCATTTAAATATCTTTAAGTTTCCGTGTTTGCTTTTGGATGGAGGTGTATCTGAGTAGGCTGTCTATGTTTTTCATTGTTTAAGGTCTGACGTGTAAAAACCCACAAAATTGGGGCCGGTATACTTTAGGGAATAAGCATAGCAAATATATTACTTTGCATTTAACCTTGTAATGTTTAACAATAAATTAACAGCGTGCACAGCAATTGAGTTTTAAGAATGCGTTTTAACCTGTCTTTAATGGCACGTTTTGAATCAGTTGAACGAAGTCACCCAGTATTCTGTATGTAATTCTGAATTTATGGAATAGTGTTTTAAAGTGTACAGTGACAATTAAAATGACAAACAAATGCTACATACAGTTTGAAAAATCAATATTGAATACGCTAGATCGAGTTTAGGATTCGTAATAATATAGTCTATACTGACTATAAATAAATGTGACAGGAATATAATTAAGTGATCGAAGGGGGTGTATAAGCAGCGACTGGTTACAAAAGCATTCTAAACTTAGAATACGAAGGCAATCGGTAAACGTTTTATTACTGAAAGAACGGGGTCAGTTGAACTTTTAACTCATTTAAGCAACTAGTCTCGGCTGTACATCACTCCATTTCTGCTTGCTACGGCTCTTAACACCTCTCACGGAACATAAGATCTTCTCCTGCAGTTCGTTTAAATTCCACGGTCTCACACGAAGCTTGCAATTCCTCCCCCAAATGAAACAATTATATATTGCCTGCTACCAAGGGAGTTTCTATCTATTGAGAAAATCAAGTGCAAAGTCAAGTTTACCCTTTTTTTTTTAAGATGATTTACATCAGGGCTAAAATACTCGGGGCTACAACCCCGAATGATCGGACCTAACGACGTCCATGGCTGCTACACAAACAGGCCTTTCCAATTAACCATTAATTACAAGATATTCTCCTTGCTCGAAGTCAATCATGCGCCTGAGAAATAGAAAGTATTTTAAACATCTTTGAGCGATCTTTTTTGCATTACATGTGTGAACTCTGCTCTCTTGTGTGTTGTCTGCATTCTCTTCGGTCGTTTACCGAGCGTAGCTGGCTTTACGTAGATGTTTACTAGTTCACGTTGTGTTCACTCGCTCTCCCTTGTGTGCATTTTAAGTTTTCTGTACTTTATATGTAATACCTCTACTTTTCTTAGCTAGATTAAAATAAGGTATGTAGCTTTATCAGCAAGTGTCTTAATGCATTTAGCAGGCAATCCCGCTCTCTCCCTCACACACATGCACTCTGTCACACACAGACTAAGCTTACTCTGCCCTAATACAGAAAAAAACATTATGGGCTTCATGTATGTTTACTAATTAGCATGTATAATTATCGTCCCTTTCTGACACCTTTATCTATCACACCTTTATCATTCATAAAGGTGTGATATATGACATCATGTGATACTGGTGGTCACATTTGTGGCCATTTATAGATTGTGTATCTTGGTGCAACATACCAAATGTACACTGCCAATGTGACACAGATAAGTCATATGTATTCTTACAAGACTTTTTCCATATGTGATTATCCACAAAAGTGCAGACTGCCAGGTTAAACTACCCTTTTACTTTTTGAACAATATTTATGAGTTATTCTTATATTTAGGTTGTAATATGTGTGTTTGGTATTACTGACTACTGCTGACTTAATTTGATGGTTTATATTTGTTTAATTTCTGTTTCAGATCTTCCCAAAGGACCAGACTTCCTTTATCCTCTGCAGCCATGTAACCCCAGTGGCTCTGCAGGTCTTATCAGCCTGGGCTGTGTCGCAGGCGGCTTCTCACCAGTGGATTTTATGAGCTTTAGCTGGAAGGGCAGCAGCGGTAACCAGCTGTCTGACATTAATCAGTACTCAGCGGTCAAGAATAAAGGAGTCAGCATGGTGGTCAGTGAGATCCGTGTCAATGCAGCAGACTGGGGTGGTGAAGATCATTATGAATGTACTGCACAACACCAATCCAGTAAACAGGAGCGATCTGGGAGAATAGAGAAGCAAGGTAACATTGCTGTAGATACATGTCTGTGTGTTCAGACTGAGATTATCTGATTTCCTGTGTAGTTTTATCTCTGCAGTGAACTGAAATAACTGAAATACAAAGTGTCACTGATGTTTTCCTTTTGCCTTTTTTTTTTTATCTTTCTGTGGTTTTAGTTCCACCAACACCCCCAACCGTGAGTCTTGTGACTCTGCCCATCGGTGAGAGCCGTGTAGATGCTCTAATGTGTGTCATTCAGGACTTCAACCCCAAGAGCGTCACTGTGACATGGAAAGCTGGGGACAGAACTGTCTCAGGACAGACCTGGGAGTCAGAGGAAGGACAGACAGGACTGTACTCAGTCAGCAGTTTGCTGAAGCTGGACAGCAGAGTTTGGGAGAGTAACACTGTGTACACATGTGAGGTGCAGCACGGTGCTGATAAAATCACTAAGACCATCAGTAAAGGTGAGTGAGCTCACAGCACACAGATACTGTTAGAGAGCATCTGATCTCACAACTGTAGTAGTAGCATGATTGGATGTGTAATGTGCGCAGGCGCAGGGAGTTTGGATGAGTTCAATAAAGTTGCACGATCGAGCACGTTGTGTCCTGTCCGTTCCTTTCTAATACCACAACATGGTGTCAGAAGTGGACGTACCTTGCTTTCCGAGTGAGGACAGTCATCCACATGGGTTTGGGGAGTGGCTGTGAACACCTTTGGAAAAAGAAAAAGGGAAAAAGGTCTCGGCGTGTGGCGTCGGCGCCGGGCGGCGGCAGGACACAGACACGGAGTGTGAGTGAGCCCCGAGCAAAAAAAAAATAAAATAAAATAAAATAAAAAAACACGGGAAGAGAGAAAATTCAACAGAAATCATCGCCAAGGTATTTAAGATGGATACTTTGTTCTCAATAAGCCCGCCTGAACATTTCGACTTCAGCGATTTTGGCAGCTGG
>JAODJU010000095.1:4735404-4768029 GCA_026776725.1 Gnathonemus echidnorhynchus
TGTTTGCGGGAATGGCTGGGGATGGGAATACATATCATCCCCAAGCACTTTCTACTACAAACCTACCTTTAATCTTCTAGTCAGATTTTCAATTCCTGTTTTGATCGAGGACCTTAGCCCTTCCAGTCAACCAGGTACTGCAGTCTGCCTCGCCACCAGCGGGAGCCCAGCAGGCCCCAGATGACGAACACCTCACTGTCGTCCAGCATGTTGGGAGGATGAAGTGTTCCAGCTTCCCTCAGTGGATGGGCTTCACTGTACCAGACGGGACACATGGAATGATGGGGAGATTCGATACAGGCAGGGCAACTGCAGATGGTAGGTGACTGACATGATTTGGCAAAGGATATAGTACAGGCTGATGTACCAGGGATTCAACTTACAGCAGCCTGGGATGCAGAGGTTCTGCATGGAAAGTCAAACGATTTGGCCACATCAAAAGGTTGGACCAGGGTGGAGGTGGAGGTCAACTTGGATCTTCTGCCTCCAAGATTGCACACTTAGTCTCTAGTGGGCCCACTTCTGCATTCCCTTGCATTGTCAAAACCAGGATTTCCTGGATGGGAATGAGCTGGTTGGTGAGTCCTAAGAGAACAACGGAGGCTGCAATCCGAGGACGCACTGAAACAGCGATCTCCTCAGCCTCCACTTCCTGAGTGAAATAGGAGATAACAGAGGCTTAGCCTGCCTTGCACCAGCAGGTGAAAGAGACGACTCCACTGGCTGATCCGCTGCCAGCCGAGCGCCCTTCACTCGAGTCACCCTCATCTACCGCTGCCCTTCACTCGAGTCACCCTCATCTACCACTGCCCTTCAATCGAGTCACCCTCATCTACCGCTGCCCTTCAATCGAGTCACCCTCATCTACCGCTGCCCTTCCTCGAGTCACCCTCATCTACCGCTGCCCTTCACTCGAGTCACCCTCATCTACCGCTGCCCTTCACTCGAGTCACCCTCATCTACCGCTGCCCTTCACTCAAGTCACCCTCATCTACCGCTGCCCTTCCGCCTGCCAAGTTTGCCTTACCCAAATTGCCCAGTGTTTGGTTAACAGTCGTTGGAAGAGAGGGAGAGCTAAAAGGCCGACGGACCCTGATGCGACAGCCCTCAGCCCAGAAGAGCTCACCACATTTCCAGTAGCGCCAAACTCAGAAGAGGCCCAGAGGAAGCTGCTGCTCCGCCGGGGTCGGGCCCAGAAGAGGCCACTGCTCCACAAGCCCTCAGCCCAGAAGAGGCCGCTGCTGCAGCACTATCGTCAGACCCGGAAAAAGCGAGCGCTGCTCCACTGGTGTTTGACCCGGGATAAATCACCGCTATTGTCGTACCCGGTTCAAGAGAAACCGCACTGCGATCTAGAGGAGGTGAGTTTGTCGCTACGTCATTAGCACCTTACCTGCTGCCAGAGGCCCACGCTGTGTCTGGCTTGTTGGAGGATCTCACCATGCTGCTCCTTGGGTTTTTAGAAATCTGTGCAAATTCACTCAGTTCAGACCCTTTATTCAGTACTTAGTTGAATCATACAGCCTTGAGACTCCTTAGCTACGCGTTTCCGTTTGTTGCCCCAGTCCGGTCATTGTATCGTCAACCTCTGTTTGCCTGCCTTGCCCTTTTATTAAACCCTGTGTTTTCCCCGACTCCTGGCGTCCTGCGCTTCTGTCTGCGCTCCGGGCGCCTTAGTGCGTGACATATGCACCTGAGCTAAATTTTAAGTGTTATACCATAGGGTCTGAATACTTATGCCAATGCTACAGTATGTTTAACTTTTTTGCAAAAATGTCTAAAATTCTGTTTTCACTTTGCAGTTAAGTGGTACTGAGCACAGATTGGTTAGGAAAAAGATTAATTGAAATGATCTGAGCTCGGACATAATAAAATGTGGAATACGTGAAGGGGTCTGAATACTTTCTCGATGCACTGTATTTAATTAATTTATGTAATTTGTTTCCACTCACAAAAGGCATGAATATACTGCAAAGTGAGTATGGACAGTAATCTGTTACAATAATGTCTTTCTTCATTTTATCAGATTCCTATTTAAGTTTAGTCACCCACTGCATGATAGATTTGCTCGTACCAAAAGTAATTTTCCAAGCTTTCACAAAGTTCTCGAGTCGTCCATTAGTGAGTGGCTTTCCATAAAAATTCAAATATTTTTACTGATGAACTACAGTTTTGCTATATATCTTTGTAGGTTGTGAATCATTGTTTTAGGCAGTCTGGTCTGCGACAGGAAAATGTAAGCTAAACATCATTGCACCTTAAGAATGTACAGTTAAAAAATGTCAGAGTTGTTACCATTATGTATAAGACAGATAAGCAAAATCAAATACACGTATACTGCGACATAGTAAATACATTCATCTTGCATTCATACTCGGGTTTAATGAGATTTCATAATTCAAAATGAACTATACAGATTATTATATTTTTTTATTTATGTGAGACAGATAATAGTTTCTTGGACTTACACTGCATATTTGACAATGAAGAAAATACAAAAAGAAAAGGTGAGGCTAAGAATTTCTTGCGTGACTTGATTAGTCATAATGAAGAATGCGTTAGTTAGCCAAGCAAGTAGATATACACATGTGGGTCTGACCAGGCAGCCACCCTTCACAATCAGAATCAGACCACACTTTTAATCTATAAATATATGTCTTTTATTGTATTTGAGATCAGCAATTCAGCAGATTTGTCAAAAGGAATTTGACTTGTCATATTATTTCCTGCTCATATTGTCTGTGGAAATTAAGAAAATATTTCCCTTGGCTCCTAACTTCTTGTTTATGCATAAATGGAAATAAATTCTGAGGTATTTGATCTGATATTAGCAGCAATGACTTAAGTCATATATTTCCAACCAAAGAAGTCCTAATATCTATTACAATTTATTGATAAATACAGTTATTTAAACGCGTGTGGTGGCATTACGTTCACAAACAGGGCAGTATGCAGCTGTTACTGTAACTAAAAAGAAACATGAATGCGGAGTCATAATTGTCTCATTAATTGTGAGTGCTGAAGCAATGTGGAAATATATATATATATATATATATATAAATTATTCTTTGCTTTATTGTTTTAAAAAATACCAATTTTTACATTAATTAACACAGAGGTCCATACATTGGAGTGTCTCTCTCAGCTACAGAATATCCATGTGTATAATTCAGTTTAAAATCTTAGGCTTTGATGATCAGATCTACTGAGTAAATTTTAACGTCAAATCATAAATCAGCCAATGACCACATCCCCATATTGACTGCAGCTTCAAAGGCAACTTATTTTAAATATATTTTCACAAAACTAAACCTTATTGGTTTAAATAATATTACATATATAATCCTACATAACCTATTTCCAGAAATCAAGCACCTCTCATATATTTGAATTGCTAGAGACTCAAGTAAGTTTTTGTCAGGAAGCGAATCACTGTGGATACAGCCACAGTGATAAAATGCAATACAAAATCTTCCAATTGCTTTGTGTCAATTGAAATCATTTCAACCTGTGGCTGCACAATATTCTTTATATACAAAAGGTTCTGTTTTTTTCCCCACCATTCACAATATTCAGCTCCCCATTGTATAGCCTTGGCGATTAGTTATTTTATGCTATATTTTAGTTCCATCAATTATTGTGCAAAGCACCAGTCAGATATTTGCAGTTATAATTATACCAAGAACGGAGATGGTCTCCCTACACCCTTTTTACTTTATTCTTAATATATGTTAGCAATAGCAACAGACGTTTTTTAGATAATGTTTAGTTAACTATAATTAGAATTGTTGCTCAAAAACTGAGTCAGCCTTAATTCAAGACTTTGTGTCAGAGCTCTGTATCTTACAGAATTATTATTATTATTATTATTATTATTATTATTATTACTACTACTAGTACTACTACTACTACTACTTCCACTAATAGTACTTTTACTACTGTTATGTAATGTGCAGCAAACCTCAACATTTTTCCAACCAAGTAATGGTTACATACATTCATGTACTTTAACACAGAGGTCCAAACAGAGCTTATTATTAATCTTTCTCATGCCTGGTAATTGTGAACAAACTGGAAGAGCATAAGTTAGAAACATCACGTTACCTAGTAATGAACCCTTTACCTTCTCGATGTTGTCAGTGAGAGTCCTTCACTGTCCATGCAGAGCCCATCATCACTATCCTTCACTTCTTTAGTGTTAGTCCTTCACTGTCCGTGCAGAGCCCATCTTCACTGTCCTTCACTTCTTTAGTGTTAGTCCTTCACTGTCCGTGCAGAGCCCATCTTCACTGTCCTTCACTTCTTTAGTGTAAGTCCTTCACTGTCCGTGCAGGAGCCCATCTTCACTGTCCTTCACTTCTTTAGTGTTAGTCCTTCACTGTCCGTGCAGAGCCCATCTTCACTGTCCTTCACTTCTTTAGTGTTAGTCCTTCACTGTCTGTGCAGGAGCCCATCGGCATAAAACCACAAACTCAATAGCAGCTCCATTGTTTTCCAAGCCAGGGGTGTCATACAGGCAGAGCTAAATGGGGCACATAAGTCTGTGTACAGCAGTATTTCACAGTGAATGAAATGAGAGCTAAACTGACACAGTGTGTTATAAAAGCCCTCCTACTATGGAAGAGCATATGCATGAAGAAGTAATCCACAGTGTTGCCTGGATCTGTCACAGAAATAGAACTGTTATGAATTTGTTAAAGTGAGACGTTCCAGTTAATAACAGAATTGATCCAGCACAATGATGAGACTATAAAGTTTGTAACAATTGTACCTTTTGAGGTTAAAATAATATTATAATTTTCTGTGGACCATTTCAAGGTCAAAAATCTTTGTGGAGTTGTCCGTGTATCATTATTTGATTCCTTTTAGACCACTGAAAAAGAAAAAGAACATAAATGTTCTGATTTGCACTGCAAGGTTACCAGCTGAATCATGTCTGCTGCTACTGTTTTAGGCAAACTTTCTATTCTATTTCTATTTGTAAAACCATCTTGGAATTGTTTGTGTATACACAAGAATATTAACAATTTCACAGTAGTTAGCAACTAATTGCTTTTTTTCTTGTGACCAGGTATAGGTCACACCAAATGATTTAAAAATAACTATGTGTGTAAAAATCATTCATTATAAAAATGACAAGTAAATAAATTTCATTGGACTTGTAACAACAGTACAGTGGACCACTGATGAATTAAGGTATACATGCACAATAGAGGGGAAAAAATCTACACATACCAACACTCATTTTTGTGTTCTCTTTGTAAACTATAAAAGTTATTATTTTGAGAACCAGAAACTTTTACACTACATTCGAATTAAATACATTGAAGTGGCCATTAAAGAAATTCCAAAGCATTTAGAATTTAAACATGCTTCAGCTACTCAGTCATTCAGTGAATTTCCTCAAAAATTCTATGAATAATATAATAATTATTACATAATTCATAATTTATTTTAATGTACAGAGTATTTACATTCCGATTTGTTTTAAAATTTAATTTAATCAATAATTAATTTGATAATATTACTTACCATGAATTCAACTTAAAATATGACATTATATGGACATATAAATTAAATGACAAGCTAAATAAATTTCTTTGCTATGTATGTCACAGCACTCATTTTTAAAATGGTGATTAAATTATTTTTGACACGTCTTAGTCATACATGGGGTTACTAGTCAAAGCATAAAAATGAAAACAAGCATTAGAGTAATATCATATGTCAGTCCCAGTTCTCTCACAGACTCGAGAGAGACCCTACTATGCATCACACTGCAGTCTGTGCAAAAAGTTTATTCACTCATTGTCAGTAAAGTGTAATACTGCAAGTTCACCTTCACAGACAATGTAGTATTATGGAAATACAGAACACTTACTCTTAAAACTGCAAATCTGCCATCAAAGGACTGTCAACACTGCTCCCATGGACACAATATGTGGCAAAGGCATTAAATATGCCAGGAGACTAAAAGAGAGGTAATGTATAAATTCGTTATTTTAAGTAATGTTTCAATTGTCCTTTGCTTTGATATTAATTGAAAACTGACATGCTAAATGGTGTATAAGTGGTCCATACTATTTTACTTGAGTTTTTTTCAGTTAGAACATACCTTATTATTATAGCCAGCACATAAATGCGATCATTTCCTTTGTTAAGGAGAAGAGCGTCTACTTTAGGAGTCAGCATCGATGATGCAAAGAATGCTTTAGTGAAAAACTTTTCTATTTTGTAAATATGATGAGAATTCTGGAAAAGACCTGAATTCTAGGATGTCACAGTGCTGAGAGAACAAGCGGACAAGGAAAGACTGAATGATTTGCCAGAATGGATAGCAATTACGATACTCCTTAGACAAATAGATACGTAGGTCTAATATGCAGAAGGTGATTAAATCATTTACAAGGCTGAAATGTGCTGTAAATGTGAGATGTAATCATTATTGAAAGCAACGTGGCGGCGGCTGAGTTCCGTATGTAGTGCGGCCAGTTTTTGTACGGCTGTGAACCATAGTGTATATGGGGGGGCACAGTGATAAACTGCCGTACAAAAACCTCCAGTCGCTTGAAAGGCGAGCTCAGTTCCTGTCAGTCTTTTATGATTTAATGTTTGCTACCCCCATTGCCATTCCCGGACATGGAACGCTTCATTTTCTTTGGTTATTTCACCCGGTGCCTGATTAAAGGAGATAAGATACAATTATATTCCATGTCAGAATGAGATAAATTTGTGTTTCCTTCAACACCGACCTTAATTTCTGTGCGCGACGGTGCATTACTGCTCAGGAAAGGCTGCAATGAACGACAGGTCATTACACATTTCCTGAAGATAGTTCTTCATGAATGAGGTTTTGCACAGCATAAAATTAAATTTTTATACCGCCGAGTTATAGTTGTCTCTGCTTTTATTAGTTTTCCAAACCACTTATTCCTGATGCTTGCTTGGCTGCTTGTTTGTTATTGTTCTTGTTTAAACTTTGTTAATTTCAGTATTAAATATTTTTAGTACACAGAAATATATATGAATTTAATTTCAAACAAATTTATGTACTAAATACTAGCAAAACTGAAATTCATACAACACTGGAATTT
The DNA here is from genome assembly GCA_026776725.1 of Gnathonemus echidnorhynchus. Classification (NCBI taxonomy): domain Eukaryota; kingdom Metazoa; phylum Chordata; class Actinopteri; order Osteoglossiformes; family Mormyridae; genus Gnathonemus; species Gnathonemus echidnorhynchus. Next base: position 4,742,499 of record JAODJU010000095.1, read on the forward strand.
TATATAGTCAGAATTTTAAATGCAATCAGTTATTGGTGGAATTAAAATACATGACAGTGAGCAACTTCCATTTATCATGTATTATGATATATTATGGATGCATCATCTTGCATTGATTTTGTTCATTTAGAGTTAATTTCCATAAAGGCCAGGACCTTTGATACTTAACAGTTACCTTATTAATTCAAATAAATACAATACATTCTACTCCTGCTTTGTGCCATATTCTATCAGGGTTAAGCCCCAAGACTCTGAATCTTGATCTTGTCTCCTATTGCACTCCTGCTTATATTGCACTATTGTTTGTCGTACCATCCCACCACGTACCTGTCCACCTGTCCCCTACCCTGCAACAGTGGCAAAAGATTTTCACGATGTGACAATAAAACATTTCATTTGAACTTTTGAACTTGGACCAACCCCCCCATTCATTCTCAATGTGTCTGACACCAGTCAGTTTCCTTTGGCTTAATCGTGTGATTTATACTATGTAACCAGAGAGCGCTTGTCTTTAGCGTCCTGCAGGTGCTTCCTTTTGTCGGAAGTCTGCCTCCCACAGCCACCAGACGCTGCCTCCTGTGTTTTGGCAAGTTATGAAACATCATTTTCACCCATGGAAATTATTGCCTTTCGACAACTTGGTTATTTCTCAGACTCCGAGCACTTCACTGATACACTATATGGTCAAACGTATTTGGCCGCATACACCTAAAGGAACATCTCTTCCTAAATCCGTAGGCACCGGTATGGAGTTGGTTCCCGACTTGCAACTGCCTTTCCTCTGAGGCGGCTTTCCATGAGTTTATGGAGTGTGCAACATGTTTATCATTTTTATTAAATCTGGCCAGCAGATCAATCTTTAATTTTCCATAGAATAAAAAAGGATGCAGTGTTATCCTACGAACACATTTACAGCATTTAGCTGACACTCTTATCTACAGCAGCTCACATTATTACAGTCCCCCTGGAGCAAGTTGGGGCTAAGGGTCTTGCTCAGGGACCCAATGACAGCAGTGCCAGAGGTGAAACTTGAACCCACAATCGCTTGGCCCAGAGGCAACCATCCCAACCACTAGACTACCAACACCAACAACACACCCTGGCAAGTTTACCCGCTAGCACCAGCAATAATAGACAAAAGTATATCAGCTAGCCATGGAATTGAAGTACAAAAATAATTCCATCTGCTCATTTTTTTCTCTGCTACTTCTGTCCTTTTACTGCACTTCCACATAACGCCAATGCTTGCGGTCAACCAGTCAACAAGCTATTTGGGCAGAGTTCCTGTGCTGTGAATACAACAAAAGTCCATTGCTTTGTGCACTGGGGCAAACTCATACTGGGACAGAAAAGGGCCTTACCCAAAATGTTCCCATAAAGTTGGAAACATAATTAAGAACATCTTAAGAATTAAGAGTTCCCTTCACTGGAAATAAGAGGCCTGACAGAGAAGTGTGATTCATCATCACTGCATCACCGTGATTCATCATCACTGCATCACTGTGATTCATCATCACTGCATCACTGTGATTCATCATCACTTCATTGTGTCCACTGCTCCAGTGGCGGCATGCTTTTCACTGCTCCATCCAACGCTTGGCACTGTGCTTGGTGATGTGAGGCTTGCATGTAGCTGCTCGGCCATGGAAGCCCATTCAATGAAGCACGGTTTCTGTGCTGCGGTTAATGCCAAAGGAAGCTAGAAAATCTGCAGTTATTGAGTCAACAGAGCGTTGGTCACTTTTACACACTAAGTACCTCAGCACTTGGTGACCCCGCTGTTACTTCACGTGGTCTGCCACTTCATGGCTGAGTTTCCGTTGTTCCTAAATGCTTCTATTTTACAATAATACCACTTGTAGTTGACAGTGGAATATCGAGCAGGGAAGACATTTCTCAAACTGATTTATTGGCATCCTATGACAGTACCAGGGATGGACTGGTAGACTGGGCAGCTGGGACAGCTGCCCCCCCCAGCGACATTGAGAGCCCAACTCCAACTGCAAATCTCACATACATGCAAAACATTCATAAGGATTAAGGAGCTGATGTCATTCATGTTATACAGACTGTGACATACTACTTTTATATCAATGGTTTTTATGTATACAGTCTCATTATGATTGGAGACAACACAAAAAATTTGGTACAATACTTAGAACAATTTTTAAATGTAATAGTTTGTTGTTGAGGCATGTATTTAATGACAAAAGCATGTTTGTGGAATTTGCTAACTACTGCAGTGCATGATGGGTATGATATTTGGAGGCACCGTAAACTTCATAATCTGCAGCTGGTGCAGGCAGGCCCTAGGTGTCAATTCGGAATGGGGGGGGGAGCCATGGGTCAACCATAGTCCATTTTTGCTCCATGGCCAAGTGTGCAATTGTAATGCCACTTGTCAGTATCACACTTCAATTCACTGAACTCTTCAGAACGATCCATTCCTTCACAAATGTTTGTAAGCCTGACTGCATGGCTACGTGCTTGATTTTATACACCTGTGGCAATAGGTCTGAATGAAACACCTGAATTAAATAACTGAGATGTATCAGAATTGGTTGTACTTTGCTACCACAGATGAAGTACAGGACAATATCACAAGGCGATGAGAAGAAACACTTCACTGTAAAATATACACAAAACTATGGGACACAATAGAAACTACCAATTTACAGGAAACATAGTGCAAAGACGTCTTAAAATAAGTTTGCATATGAGAACCATGTGCAAATCACTGCAAAGTGCAAGGGAAACGTTATCCTCTGACCTATGTGCAGATGTCACAGATGTAGGTCAGACCAATAATATGAAGTAGCACAAAAAACAAAAGCAATCACCATCATCATCATTTTCTGTTTGCTGCTTCCAGTGAATGATTTTATTATAACTTGATATGATGTAATCATCCTCAGTTTGATTTAATGTATGAAAGCACTGAGTGTTCAGAGTGACTAACCTGTGAAAGCCAGTATATTTTTCCAAACAGTAGAATGAAAAAAAATAATGATAAGAGAAAAACAACAAGGTGTCTAGAGAGAGGAGTGAAGAACAGAGAGCGAAAGAGATGAAGCACAAGGGTCAAATAGAGCCCAACTTTTTGCTCTTCTTTGATACCATCCTGTCTTTAGTAACTAACATGTTCCTGTTGACCAGTCGAGAGACTGTAGCCCCTTATTATAAAAAATACATTCCTCTCCCTGAACTAGTACTATGTAGTGGATACAGCTAAGAACCAACCCCCATACACGCAGAGCAATCGTTTCATTTGATCAGATGACCAGGGGGAGAATTGCTTTGATCTGGCATTAACCACTTTATCAGAGATGTGCTATTATCTAACCTGAACAACCTGCACTAAAAACTCCAGCTGGGCAAATGGAGGATCCAGGACTGTAATCTGTGCAGGTCGTTATTACATGAGCTTTATGGCGAAGGGCAATTCCCAAGCATGCTGAGTGAAAACTGCTGAAGTGAAAGTAATATTTCCACTTGAGGAGGCACCCAACCTTGAACTGTGGCTTCCTGTTTTTTGTTAAGCTACAGAGTCTTACATAACGCACGAATCCAGCCATGAAAGTACCTCACTTAATCAAAAATATACATTATTGCACAGCAATACTTTCCCTGTTATTCATGTTTTTCTACATCCATAATACAATATCTGAGTTATTGTATGTAATACTGAACAATTTAACTTGTCTCAAACCACATTTCAAACAGTTTTATAGTTAAAATAGCTAATAAAAAGAAAATTTTGACTGTTCTTTATGCCAATGCACTGAAGTAGTGAATTGTTCAAAGGGCACTGTCTGTGGACTCTGTGATTTTACTAGGAGACTTCAGTGTTCATGTGGGTAAGGATGGAGATACCTCAAGGGGCAGTTTGGGAAGAACAGCCTGCCAGAACAGAAAATTGTATTTGACTTCTGTAGAAGGCATGGATTGTCCATAACAAATACCATGTACAAACACAAAGACATTCTGCACATGGCAAAGACACCAGATGTATCAGGATGAGCAGTCAGGGTTTACTGGTATCATGAAGCTACTGTTTGAGAACAACAGAAAGTTTTTTCCTGTGTCTCAAGTGAGGTTGTGGACAATGAACCTCAATGGTTGCAGCAACTATAAAGAACTACGGCCAGAAGGTAGTCATGGTGGTAAGCTGAAGATCCACTGGTGGACACCAGTGGTGAGAGTAGCTGCCAAGCTGAATGAGGAGGCCTTTAGGGAAGTGCTTACGCTGGGGTCTCTAGAGACCCGAGAATGGATCAGACAGGCTAGAAATGCTGCAATGAAGTCATGGAGGTAAAACCTTGTGTCTAGGAGTAATTTGTAGAGGTCATGAAAGAGAATATTAGGTACATGATTGAGAGGTTGTCCCAAAAACCCGCTCCCACACCAGCCCTCCATGGAACAGGTTCCCCACCCCTGATCTAGGTGATCATAGGGATATGTGGGTTTCTGGAGTGTAACAGTCAGGCCAGAATATTTCATCTGTTGCTCTCCAACATTGTTCTCTTAATCACCTGAGTCAGCGTACTGTAGAAGGGATAGATCAGACGGGCAGATTGTCACAATTGTGGACAAGGGATGACCCAAACGCAGGCTGTGATTGAGCCGAACCGACAAAAGGGGTGTTTATTGAAAGGACTAGACAGGATACAGCATGCTGACAGGCAACAATGGCAGAACAGGGAGCACAAGCCTGGGAGATACTACTGTAATATACCTGACTAACAAGGGATCAAACACAAGGCAGCTGTGAGTGATTAACAGGAGGGCAGGCAAAGAGGTAAGACTAACGAGCTCCAGGCGTGGCTAGTTTAGCGCCTCACCCAAGGGCAAACAAGGTGATCAGATAGGCGGGGCAGGCTGGACATGACGCAGAAAGATAGAGGGTTTGCAAAGTGATTTCATGCTCCCTTGGAAGATAATATTTAGTAGTTTTACAATGCAAAAATACAGTAGTTTATTTGATACACGCCGTGGATGCTGTACTTCCTGATTTGTTTTTATACACTTACAATAAGGTTATTTGGTATCTTATTTTAAAATACATTTCGATGTATCTTTGCCCTTTCCTTGGTATGGTGGGCTTGAAGTCACATCCCTGCTATTTGCAGATGGTGTCATGCTTTTCAACTGGCAAGAACGTCTAGCATACACTTGAACGTTTCGATGCCAAAAAGTGAAAAAAAGTGAAATGGCAGGGATGAGAAGCAGTAGCCCTAAATCTAAGGTCATCTTATACTCTCTCAGAAAAGAGTGGATGGCTCCTTTCAGATGACCTGAGAGAAAAGGGTTTAAGAACCTCAAGACCTCAAGAACCTCAAGGTCTTGTTCAGGAATGACAGTAACATAACAGGACACAGGTGGATCAGTGTGGCGACTGCAGTTTTGTGGCCCTGAGGAGGTCTGTGATGGTAAGGTAGGAGATGTCATAAAACGAGACTCGCTTCTTGTCAGTCAATCTACATTCCTATCCTCACCTGTGGACATTAGCTCCATTTTATTTATTTAGTAGGTGCTTTTGTCAAAAGCGATGCACATTTTTCAGAGAGCAAGGTCAGACAGTCCTGCTTAAGGGCACCGCAGTGAACTCATGCTGCTGATCCTAGGATTTGAACCGACTTCCCTCAGATCAGAGGCCCAGCGTCCTTCCCCGCTGTGTCTGCACACAGTATCCAAAACAATGAGGCAGCCAGAGGCCGCTGCTCCGGAAGGAGATGTCAGCTGTCGCGTGAGGATGGTTCTACGGAAAGGTGCTCCAGGCACCCCCCCCTATGCAGAGGCCCCAGGGAAAAGCCAGGAGATGCTGGAGGGATGATATCTCCCCACTAGCTTGGGAACCATCTGGAGATCCCCCAGACACTAGAGTCTGTAGCCATGGAAACAGTGTCTGGTCTGCTCTGACTTTCTTGGCCCGCTTCCACCACAACCCTCAGAAAATGATGACAAACCACAAAGTCAGTCATCAGCTTTTAGCTCCAGCACCACAACAAGGCCATGTTTAAGCCTTATGTATTATTTTCACTGGTGATTTTATCTAAACTGAACTACTGGACCATCTGGAGTTCATAGGCATCAAGAAATTTGTAGGACTGCAGAAAATTAGCATATTTGCATAGGAACAATTCACTTTTTGAGAAGTAGGTCAAAAATTAAAAAAAAAAATCCATAGAATCAGTTAAATGAATGGAAAATTCCCTTTTATGATGTATATTGTAGTTCTATTATTTCAACCAATACGGTTTTGTAATAATACAGTGACGTTTAAGTTTATGGTCAGGTACATTACTGGGAAGTGTTACTGTGCCGATTACTTTGACTACTGGGGAAAAGGAACAATGGTAACCGTATCATCTGGTAAGTATGATTTTATATATTACACGTTTCGCCAAAAAAAAAAAAAAATGCTTTTCCTTAGCATCAAAAGTCTGTATAAAGGCAAAATCAAAAGCGTGTTTGCTTTTGTATGAACCGTGCGCCAGATAGTTAACGGTGATTCCTACTTTGACTACTGGGGGAAAGGGACCATGGTCACCGTATCTTCAGGTATCACCTTTTTCCGCTTTTTTTTAGCATTTATAATTCATAATTCTTTAAGTGTTGTGATTTCGCGATATAAAGTCTAAGGCACTAAACGTTTAAGTATGAGTAGCTTGAGGTCTTGTATCATTGTGCGTACAATAATGTAAATGACTACTGGGGGAAAGGAACGACAGTAACCGTGACTTCAGGTAAGAAAAAATGTATAATTTTGGGGGGAATGATCAGGCTGTTGGAGGATGTTACTGTTCATTGAAATTTGCTAGTTTTGTTTATTTAAAATGAACTCGATCCCATTATTTGCAAGTACGTACGTTTATAATCTTGAATATTTGAAAGTTTATAGCAATGTTTCTCGTTTGGAAACAAAATTACGAAATTTTCAGAATTGTCCGTATTTGGGGAACCCTGTCGTATACGATAGATGGGATTTTACTGCTGGTCGAGTGTAGATGCACGTTAATGTGTATAACGGGTACTCTGACTACTGGGGAAAAGGGACCATGGTCACCGTATCTTCAGGTATATATCACTTTCCTATTTCGCTCTTTTTAGCATTTCGGCTATATAATTCATAATTCTCGAAGTGTAGTAATTTCGCGATATAAAGTCTAAGGCACTAAACTTTTAAGTATGAGTCGCGTGAGGTCCTGTATCATTGTGCGTACTATGCATTTGACTACTGGGGGAAAGGAACGACAGTAACCGTGACTTCAGGTAAGAAAAAAAATGTAAACGTTTTAAATTAATATGTTTTTTTTTTTTTTTGAAATGCCAAATTTTTTCAATCAGTTTGTCCAAAAACTCATAATGTTTGCAAGTTGTGGCGTTATTGTTAGTGAATGCGTTTTAAGTACTGGTCGACCTTGGTATTATTTTACCGTGTAACGCTTTTGACTACTGGGGAAAGGGGACCATGGTCACCGTGACTTCAGGTAAGAAAAAATGTATAATTTTGGGGTTAATGATCAGGGTGTTGGAGGATGTTACTGATCATTGAAATTTGCCATTTTTGTTTATTTTAAATTACCTCGATCCCATTATTTGCAAGTAACCTACGTACGTTTATAATCCTGAATATTTTTTGTTTGAAATATATAGCAATGTTTCTCGTTTGGAAACAAAATTACGAAATTTTCTGAATTGTCCGTATTTGGGAAACCCTATCGTATGCGATAGATGGGATTTTAGTGCTGGTCCAGTGTAGATGTACGTTACTGTGTATAACTGGTCTTTTGACTACTGGGGGAAAGGGACCATGGTCACGGTGACTTCAGGTAAGGAAAAAATTACCGTAAACTTTCCGCGAATACTCTAACTGCTGAATTACTTTAATTCTCATTGAAACATGCAGTTTAATTATTATTTAGCAAAATGTTCGTAGATGAAAATACTTTTCCGTGGACAGACGTGCCGAAATTTTAATGATTATTCTTCCGAAAACAAATTCTAAATTTCTCAAATGTGCGCGTATATATATGAGCGGTATATTGCGGTAAAGAGATATACGTACGAGTGGAGTGTAATATCAGGTTACCGTGTAACTGGGAGGCTTTTGGCTACTGGGGAAAGGGGACCATGGTCACCGTGACTTCAGGTAAGAAAAAACCATAAAATTTAAGAAGGATTTTGAAACGAAATATGTTGTTTACTTAACTTCCGAATTTATTCACGTTTATAGTATCCTATATTTAACGAAATTGCGAATTGCTATGCTGTTTTAATTGCTGTGATTGGAAAATTAAAAAAATATGCGAAGTCGATGACCGTAAACAGGCAAAAATGCTGTTTTAGTACCTGGCAAGTATGGTCTTATATCACCGTGTTAGCTGGGATGCTTTTGACTACTGGGGAAAGGGGACCATGGTCACCGTGACTTCAGGTAAGAAAAAACCATAAAAATTAAGAAGGATTTTGAAACGAAATACGTTGTTTACTTAACTTCCGAAATTATTCACGTTTATAGTATCCTAGATTTAACGAATTGCGATGCTGTTTTAATTGCTGTGATTGAAAAAATAAAAAATATGCGAAGTCGATGACCGTAAACAGGCAAAAATGCTGTTTTAGTACTTGGCAAGTATGGTCTTATATCACCGTGTTATAGTTATGTTGCTTTTGACTACTGGGGAAAGGGGACCATGGTCACCGTGACTTCAGGTAAGAAAAAATGTTGTAACTTTTTCTGAATACTCTGTCTGCTGTAGGATTTAAATTTCGAAATCGAAATTTGCTGTTTTTTTTTTAATTATTATTATTATTTTGTCCGTCCATCCATTTGCTACAACCGCTTGTCCTATTCAGGGCGAGTGTCAAATATGCGAAGTCGTGTATTGTAATGGGTAGAAAATGCTGTTAACGTACTGAAATTAGAAAGCCTTGTTTTAATTCACTGTGGCGGCTGATATGGACCCCTGGGGCAAAGCGGCCATAAACGTATCCACATGCGAAGTAATGGGAGGTGAAGGACAGTAAATGTAATATATAAGTATGAGTATATGTAGTATTATGTTACTGTGCTACTGGGCTGCTTTTGACTACTGGGGAAAGGGGACCATGGTCACCGTGACTTCAGGTAAGAAAAAAGAATATTATAACGTGAAGTTTTGTCAATATTCTATTTGCTGCAGGACATTACCATGAAATATACTGATTATTTCGGCTACTATTCAGTGAAATTTGCATATTCTGTTAGCTGCTAATGCATGCCCGTTATAATGAAAAGGCGAATTCGGAATGTACTGATGTTTTAATCGATGTGCGTGAAAAATACAAAATGTCTCAGATTTGCGAAGCCGTGTCCTGTAAACCGATAGTAAATGATGTTTTGGTACTTGGTAAGTGTGGTCTTATACTCACCGGGTAACTGGAATGCTTTTGACGTTTGGGGAAAGGGGACCATGGTCACGGTGACTTCAGGTAAGAAAAAAACTTGAAAATTTTATGTTTCATATACAGTACTGCAGGCCAATAATCTCGCATATTTAGAGCAGATACATGTGAAGGGTATGTGAAATGATAGATGATTAATCGCCAAATAAGTGGAATTCTCAACGCTTTAACTCGTTGAAATGCGGTTTAAGTACTTGCCCGCAGTGGTTTTATATCGCCGTGTAACTATGGTGCTTTTGACTACTGGGGAAAAGGAACCATGGTCACCGTGACTTCAGGTAAGGAAAAATTAACGTAACCTTTTCCCGAATACTTTACCTGCTGAATGACTTTAATTCTTATTGAAACATGCAGTTTGCTAATTATTTATTACCATTTAGCAAAGTGGTCGTAGGTGAAAATACTTTTCCGTAGGCCTGCGTTGCGAAATTTTATTGATTGTTTTTGGGAAAAAAATAATAATACAGAATTTCTCAAATGTGCGCGTATATGAGCGGTGTATAGCGGTAAATGAGATATACGTATGAGTCGCGTGTAACATCACGTTACCGTGTTATGGGTATCCTTTTGACTACTGGGGAAAGGGGACCGTAGTCACGGTGACTTCAGGTAAGAAAACAATCTTAATTTAGAATTATAATATGTCTTAAATTCGAAATTCTACAAAGATGTCACGTAAGATGTTCTTGAAGGCTGTTAATGGCTAAATAAAAGCCAATAGCTCTGTAGTTTCAATTTACTGCTGGGAAAGGAATAACGATGGTTGTGAGCTCAAGTACGAAAAATATTTAGTGTGTGTGTCTGTGCGACCCATCTTATTAACGTTTAAAATAATCTTCAAATGAATCTATTTAGTCTCATTTATTAAATCATGTGAATCTAAAAAGATTCCATCATTCTGCTCAGGTAAGACTTGGAGTCAAATTCCCATTTTGTTGTTTAGAATACATTAAATTGACTGATTTAAAAGTGTCCTCCATCCCAAAAAAACTGTCTGCTGCAGTGTTAGTTTGCAGATTTATCTGATTATCGTTTGCTTTAGAGCAGTCTAAAGGCCTCGGTTAATCTCGGATTATTTTTAAAGAGTATTAAATAATTACATGTATTTTTTGAGCAAATGTTTACTTAAGATCTTTTTCCCAGTCCAATCTATTTGGCAATATAAAATAAATTGTGAGCGTAACGCTGTTTAAATGCGGAAAAATAATGGAGTGGCATTTATAGAAAAAAAACTGCAAGATTCTCATCGGTTAAGAGTCATTATTACTGCTAAGCAGGCTCTGTAATTTCTGTATTTATCAAGTAAGAAATAAATGTAAAATATCAGCGCTGTATTTAATTGAAAAAAATTAATCAAACACGGTAATATTTAGAAAGGAATGTTATATTGAAATTAAATAACAAGCTAAAATATTTTCGAAAATAAAACACTTTAAACCTGCGTTTTTTAACTTTGCAGTAACGAAAGTAAACCAGAATAACCTTTGCTTTAAAAATATATCACTTAACATTAATGGAAAAAGTTGCTTCTTTAGGTGGCTTGCAGAAGACATTTTTACGCAACTCGATTAATAATCACGCCACCGATTATTAATATTCGAATTACTTCTGCAGCGGGTCAGCAGTTTATATTTATATGTTTTTACTCATGAACTGTATAAGATTGTTGGGGCAAATACAGGACCATTTATCACGTATTAGTATTCTGATACCAACCGGTAAGTATGGCATGTGCTTTTATCTCAGTACTTTGAGTTCTGGCACCCCAGCAATGGTTACGTTCGGAAAGAAATTGCTGTTTTAGTCTAAATGCGACGATTGAAATTGGCAGTGCCAGATATGCCTGAGAAAATGTGCATATTTATATACATATTTTCCCCAGGACGATTAACGAGAAAGTATGTTGAGAATTGTTGTAAAATAAATTAACACACCCAATCATCCTTTTTCTGCATCCGTTTGTCCTGTTATTATCGTGTGTTATTTAATGTTTGAAACTGTTATTTGGTTTCGTGTTGCATAATAGTCATATTCGTGGGGAAAGTCCTTTATTGAGTATATAATAATTGTTAATTTACGTCCACTGTTCTTGTGTTTCCAGTTTTATGTCATTCTGTAAAGCGTCGCTGATTGTGTAAGATTTTTGTGTATGTAAAGTAGGCCTACTTTGTTTCAGGCAGTTTCCAACTCCTTTCCCGACTGTTGTAAAATGGGGAACTGTCGCCTACAAAAGAGAGGAATGCTGAAGTGTAACTGTGTTTTTCCCTTCCCAATGCCAGGCGTACAAACGAAGCCCACTGTATTTCCGCTTCAGTCATGCCCGTCTGACACCAGCGGAGGCATGGTGGACGTCGGCTGTCTGGCCACCGGATACGTGCCGTCGCGCTCCGTGACTTTTTCATGGCGCGACAAAGGGAAGGGAAGCGACATTTCTGACTTCGTTCAGTACCCCGAGGTCCAGCGCAATGGCAATGGCGCCTACTCTGTTTTCACTCAAATTAAGGTGAAAGCCGAAGATTGGGAAAAAAGCAACACGTACACCTGCAATGCAAATCAAGGGCAGACCACTGAATCAGCAGATGTAACTCGAATGGGTAAGAGATTTTTGTCCATGTGTCATTTTATTAGTTCATTTATTTTTTTTTATAAATGCACAAGTAATATAAAAAATATTATACGCAATTCCAAACTTGAACTTCTTACTAAATATACACGGTATAACTAGAGACCTTTCTCCATTCAGATAACTCATAGCTTTTGTTAAAAATCATTTAAACCTGTTAAACATGTAGGCATACAGAACAAGCAATAGGTTCAAATATACACGTGTTATTATGTTTGGCTGTGAATTTGTCAGTCACACACTGCTGTGTGCCTGTTGTGATACAGGGTGTTTTATTCTATTTTTTTTTATTCCTTTTCCATTATTGAGTTACACATAGGTGTGGGCATAAGATTCTGGTATTTGACATTCGATTGTTGGCAATGCCATCTATCAGACCATACGCATGACAGTTGAATTAACATGTCATTTGTCAATTATGCATTTTTGTTTATATCTCTCCTCGTAAAATGACCTAGCAGGTGCACAAAGAACAGGATTCAGTAATTATGATGAAAGTCACGCTATGAAACTGGTTACATTTTCTTGGCTGGCTAATGGAATTGCAGGCACTGGATGTATATTTATACTATATTTTAAAAATCTGAAAAAGTACCAGATGTGTTTAGTCAATGCGGTCGTTCTGTGTTAGCTGAAAAAGGTGTTTCAGCTAACACAGGTGATCAACATTTTATCCAAGTGTTCTGATAACTTACTGACAAAAACAGGACTAGACATTATTAAGAATAAGCAGACATCCTAACCATATTGTCTTAGGCAATGAGGGCCAGTGTAGACACCAAAGATCTTCATGCAACATGTAAATTTATCATAGAAGCCTGCAGGCAGTGACAAGCTATACCCGGCCATGAATGAGTGTAGCATGGTCATTGAGACATATAGTGCTTCTCTAGTTTGTCTGTTGCTGTTGCAGTTTTGTAGTATTAAAGGAGCTGATTCAGTCCACAGGCTTTCACCACGGTTGTTACTCCAAGTAGCCCAGGACCATCTGTTTTATCTCAGCATACAGTTTTTATTGGTGCCACAATGCTGCAATTAAGGTTTTAGCAATAGGTAGCCAATCATATGCTTTCATCGAACTATAGGTTAGGTGTGGCCAATCATGTGCTTCTGTGAAAATGTATGTCAAGGGGTGGCCAATCATTTGCTGCCATTAAACTCTGTGTTTGGAGGGGGGGGGGGTTCTGTTTGTTTATGAATGGTGCAACAAAAACTAAGGGAATGCAGCGAGTTCATTTGCAGATATAATAAAATAGAGGAATAGTGTTTATGTATCAGTTACTCTGGTTTCATTGCTCTTTGGTTGTTATTGAAATCATAACCATAAGTTATATGTGATAATATATTGGAGTCTGGCAATGACTGAAACCTGGCCACATTTCACAGGTTTATAAAATGAAATAGGTTATGTGCTTCAAACATTTTAACCATTACAGAATCTGATTATAATATTTTGGTGGCATACTGGTTAATGTAAACTAAAGTACATCCTGCAGCCTGCCCAGGCCGTCTCCTCTCTCCAATGTGCTCTTTCTTGTCATCTATATTTACGCTTCTGCATACATCCCTATGTGTGTGTGTTTCTGCATTTCTTTTCAGTTGTAAAAACTGTGAATCCCACTCTGTACGTAATGACTCCGTCTCAAGAGGAGCTTAACGAGAAGAAGTCGGCCAGCTTTGCTTGTCTCGCCAAAGGCTTTTCTCCCAGGACGCACAAGTTCAAGTGGTTCTTGGGGGAAAAGGAAGTAACTGAGAATGTCACTAGCTTACCTGAGGTTAAAGACAATGGTGACTCCTTGTTCAGTGCATCCAGCTTTTTATCACTTCCTGAGAAGCAGTGGAAGACGGACGAAGCACGTGTCACATGTCATTTTGAGCGCAAACCTGGCTCGTTTGTGCAGGAGTCCGTTTCATTTCGGCCACCTGGTACGTTTCGTTCTAAATGTCTGTATTTGCATTGGAATTGCATTAAGTCATTACACTTCTTCTGTATTTTATAGATACTACTGCATTACTGAATCACAAGGTCGACCTTGTTTGACCTTTGCAGTGAGGAGAAAAGGGGTTATTCATGTGTTAATGTTTAAAAATACACTTTGTATATAATGTATATTCACAGATCTGTTGAGAACCAACCAGTGTTCACCCTAACCGTTCTACTCTTTGCTACATTGTCCTTGTAGACTGCATAGAGGACCCCATCACTGTAAACATTATTCCTCCAACACCTGAGGAATTTTTCCTCCATGAAAGAATCTCACTTGGCTGTAAAGTCACCGGTGACTTGGGCAATTTAGAAGCCATTTCCTGGGAGAATGCAGATGGCGCCGAACTTGTGGCAGAGAAGGAAGTTAAGGAAAACGGGAATTCTAAAGTCTCCTGGCTTTCCATCAGCTACGAGGAGTGGAGCAATGGCACAGAATTTGTGTGCAAAGTAAAGCACAGTGACTTGCCTGCACCAAAGCAAATGACCTACCAAAGAGAAAACGGTAAGACAATTATTCATCACAAGTTTTTAAATTGAAACTGTGCTTTATTAGGATGACTTATAGTGACAGATTGAGTGCTGGGGGTTATCACAAGTTTCACAAATTTTTGCAATGATATGTTGTTTCATCTGGTAATTTTTATTTACATCTATAAGATCAGCATGGTTTACTACTGTGCAGAAAAAACAGTATTCAGTTATATATTATTAATATTTAATATTAGTAATGATAATAGTAGTAGTGGTGGTATTATTATTATTATTATTGTTATTGTTATTGCTATTAACAACAATAATAATAAATAATAATGATAATAATTGAATAAGCATTTCAAGGTTTTCAACAATATTTCTCTTTCAACTTCACTTTGTAGTATAGCAGGTAGTATCTTCTAATTGGCCCTGTTTTAACCAAACTGCTTTAGTCTATTGTAGCGTAACGTAACTGGGTGAGTGCTCATTTTTCTGTTGTCTTCACATATTGCTTGTTAAATTAATTGCTTGCCAGAGTAATGTAAATTATACCATTTATTAAAGTAAGTAAATCATTATGAACCTTTAGTGGAATTTAAAAATTACACCCGAAGACCCAGAGTGAAATTTCAATTATGACTTTGTAACATAATTAATTACATAGTTATCGCTCACATTGTTAATTTTCATTAAGCGGGAGGGTAGTGCAGAAATTAATTTTATTCTATATACGTGCCTTTTTTCTTAGTATCGGATTTAAATAATCGATAAACATAATCATGTCAATTTTCAGGGCGACCAGCCAAAGCTCCCGCCGTCTTTATTCTGGGGCCAGCGGAGCAGGCCGACCAGGTGACCCTGACTTGCTATGCCAAAGAGTTCTACCCCAAGGAAGTGCTGATCTCTTGGCTTGCCAACGATGAACCCTTGGATAGGAGTCAGTTCAGCACAACTAGTTTGATTCAGACAGGCACCACCTACTCAGTCTACAGCCAGCTGACAATAAGAAAAGATGAATGGGATGAAGGCAAGAGCTATAGCTGTGCAGTCCACCATGAAACTAACAGCAAAGAAATCAAAGCCATAGTCAGAGCAATTGACAGCCTCACAAAGAAATCCTCTTCTGTCAACCTAAGCCTGTCCATTCCTCAAACCTGCAAGGCTGCCTAACTATTGTTTTGTGTTTCGTTGTCCTTTTGTGGTGCCTCTGTAACTGTGATGTAGAACAAATCCACTCGTCTGTCTGTCAACCTGTCTGATGTTTGTTTTTAACATGAAAATGCAAAATGAAAAATGGCAATAAAAAATCAGTAAATAAACCCTCATGTCTATACATTCTGTGCGCAGTAGCTAGTCCTACATAGTACTTAAACTAGTCCTGCACCAGCTTTTCCAAGTATGTGGAGAAGCTGTAGTACAAACAAGGGCAAAATACATTTAGGTTTGCAGTTTTAGGAAAAAAGAATAAAAGAATCCCAAAGCATTTGGCAACAGTGCAAAGAGGGCTTAAATAAAATTACACTAAGGCTACCCATATAAAGGGTTTATGAATAGTTTGTAATCTGGTTATTAATTAGGTTGTAACACTTTGTAAATTATTAATGGACAATTTTATAACAAGTTATAGCACTGTTTTCTTTTTATTAATGAGTTACTACCATTTACAAGTGGCAAAAGGGAGCCTTATTCTAAAGTAAACAAATAAATTATAGTTATTGTCATTCAGCTGTATTGCTTCTGTATTACATGTCCAAACACACATTGTCCTCTATCTGCAACAGCAGGTAGGAGAACAGTCAGTAACACATTATTATACTACACGGTCTTTCTGTGTTATCTTTTTAGGTAGTGTAAGCCCAGCATGTGCCTGTGTGTCATGTTAACTGTGGTACTTTGTCCAAGTCCCGAGTTCATGTCGTCATATAGATTGTCCATCAACTTGACCAGTGCAAATTATAGTATCAATGCTTTAGGACATTCTGGGTTCATCAGTAGCAAGCCAAGAGGGTCACTGAAATTGTCTCAGTAGGTCAGAGTCACCTGAACATGCAATCATTAAGTCACATTACCGGTGTGGCATGATTATATCATTAAGAAATGCTAGCATTAACGCCAAATTGTTTTTGACAGCGAAAATCAACCAGCATACCAGCGCAAGTAAACACACAGCTGGCTGACTGTACAAAAGAGCGATCATATAGCAATCTTTACCGAACAACCATTTCGGAGTACAATCACTTCTTTACTGCAGCATTTTGACAAAACAGCGCCCGGTTTCTCGAAACCATCTTAATGCTCTGAACGTGTTTCACGAAACGTTCTTCGTTAAGTATATCTTCCGTAAGATATTCTTTCGTAAGGCTGGTCAGAGTCTCTGTTAGCTGTCTTTAATCGCTGTTGCCGGCTCATGCTGCTAACAAGACTAACATTAAGTTTCATAACCACACGTCACTTAACTAAAAAATAACATCCATATCATATTTTGTATGATACATGACTACAATCATCAGGTTTCGCCCTTGTGGTCTGAATGCACAGCGAGTTGGCCTCAGTAATGTGCAGATAAGGAACACACTGTTGATTAGATATTTATTTATTAATTGGGAAGGGGGGGGTTCTGTTGATATTGGGGTGAACTCCTTTCCCCCAATTTCCAATGCCCCTGGAATGCACAGACCTCTGTAATTGTGCCGAAGTCAATATCAATATATCAGTATATCAAACCTTTGGTTCATGAGGTTGATAAGAGTTGATACTGCAGGTTCTTTTACATGGAAGTCTTATATATATTCCCCAAAAAGCCACCCTGTAATTCTCATTAGTAGTCAATACTGAAGCACTTAGGACATTCTCTTATGTTTGGACAGTAACGCAACATTTCATTTGGCTATTGTGGCTCTGTTTATCCTAATATAAATGGCATGCACACATATTGGTGCACGCAGATGTTTTATAGAACAAATAAAAATAAACTGGTGATACTACAATCTGGGGAAACAGGCTCATGCTCTCAGTATGCGATAGTCACGCAACTGCTGCATGGAGGGAATAATCGATTCTCAAGTCATCGATGTCAACCAATCAGGTGTTCTGGCGTCTAAAATCGCACAAAGAAGCTCTCCCGCCTAGAGTGACCATTATCGAGAAACTGGGCCTAGCTCTCATTTCTGATTGAACATTTTTATTTTGTCATTTGAACTTCAAACCTCTGGCCACAACCCATTACCCAGTACCACTGTGCTTCATACCACTTTTTTCGTAAATAATTAATAAAGTCCTTTGTGGTCATGCCTGTACAGTACCTACCACTGAGGACAAGTCAAGTCCTCAGAATTTTTTTGCGACTCCAATAACCACAATCAATTACAGGGCAAACCTAGGAAGTGCCATGACTTTTGACCTCAGTGTTTAAAACATCCAGGTGTTTGCGGTTTCACTCTCCCAGAACCACGGCCTGTTAGTACATTTAAGCCCTTCAACAATAAGGGGTTGGGAATCTATCATTTTAGTTTGTTTGTGTCATACTCCCTTCATTTAATCTGGAAATTTAGCAGGAATAGCGGTACATTTAAGATATTTTGGAATATTCCTTCTACTTCTGGTGTATATCTTGTGTTGAATGAGAACTTGTACAGCATAAGCAGTTGGGTGATTATGTGTGTGTGTGTGTGTGTGTGAAGACAGAAAAACAATGGGAAGTAATAAAAGGAAACTAAATCGCTCAGTGTTTAACGTCGTCACCTTGCACATCTGTGGTGACAGTGAGTCACCACAGCTCTTTGTTGGTCTGTAAAAGTGTCCCCAGCTGAGCCAAACAGTTTCTGAAGAGGCACACTGTTGGTCGCCTTTCAGCATCACAATTTGAAATGTTTAGTGTGCTGGTCTTGTGACTTAAAGGAATATAGTGTATATGTGATTTAATATGTAGCCCTGAGAATGTTCAAGAAAAAAGAACCTTTGGAAAACATTCACTGCTATCACTGGCTCTTTTACATGGGCGTCCACACAGGAAGATTAGATTAATCGTAAGAGACTGCAGAGTTTAGACTGTCGTACCTGGAAATAATCTACGCTTCATCTGTCTTAGGTGCAAAATAATACAGATTCTCTAAATTGTACTTTAGAGCTGTATACAGTTTAACTTACTTTTCTTTATTAAAAGTAAGGAAGGGAGCTTGTTAAAAGTAATCAGAGCTTCACTGATTGTGCCTGACCTTGTGACACTGTACCAGATAACTGGCTGGTCGACAGATGATGATGGATGGATGGATGGATGGGTGGATGGATGATGGATGGATGATGGATGGATAATTCAAAGCTGAAATGTTTCATTTCCACAGCTGTTTGGGTGATTATACGCTTGGTTTCTTGCAGACAAATACCCGTATATCTGGCTAGACCCTAGCTGGGACAGCAACGAAGGCGAGTGCGACAATGCAGGACACACCATCTTCACCTTCATCCTCCTCTTTCTCATTACTCTTTTCTACAGCATTGGAGCCACTCTTACCAAGGTAACAGCTGGCACAGGATGCGCAGCCATGATAGGTCGTTCCAGTGGGCATTTACACTTTAATGAGTAAATGTATCACACTGTCTCTCTTCTCAGGACAAACCAAACTCTGATTTAATTTAACATTAGTATATATGCTTACTTGCAATGTTCTATTGTTTCTTTAAATGACATTCGGGTTTATGTTAAGAAATAAGACTATTGATTTTTTCCCAATATGTAATATACATACTTTAATACAGTAATTAAAGTAACAAGCAACAAAAAAACTTTTCTCACCAATAGTATGCTCTAGCTATAAATTATAATACAAGCATGAAACTCTGATTGGCTGACTGAATAAAATCAGCTTTAGTTGGTATTCTGAAAGTTACTGTAGCTACGCTACTGGCCAAAATTGTGGAAACGTCCAGTTCTTAGAGAACTTTTTTCAAATGTTGCTCCAGTTACTTACTTAATTGTCCATTATATGATTTTATAAATATCACACGTTGGATGATTAAATAAGTAATTGAAGCAATTGTTCAATAAATTTCTTCAGTCTCTAAAAACTGTGTCTTTCCATAATTTTTGTCAGTAGTGTACATTTAATTCCAGTATGACTGCATAAATGCCACATCACTGGTGTAATGTTTCCTAACATAAATCTTGGCTTTACATGACTAGGAAACAGGGCTTTGAGATATAAGTTTAAATACTGAAATCAATGTTTCTGAAATCTGAAAACAATGTTCTGATTATATATTAATTGTGCATAAAGTAAGACTGTGTAAATTCAAATTTTTTATTCTTTATAAAAAGTGTGATAGCAGACATGTTAAACTGTTTTTGTTCTTTTATATCTATAAATAAAGCATACATATCTTCTTGTTTTCTTTAATTATACTTTTCAATTGCAGATGAAATGATTGCCTGTTCAGAAGAACTGATACCAAATGCAAATTAGCTTTACTGTGAGTTACATTATGCTTTTTTAAATGTTTCTGTGCTTTTCTAAAAGTAAATTTTCTGTTATCTTTTCTCATCATTTGTCCTGTTAAAACTAAAAATACTTGCACCAGTGTATCATTTTGCACCATTTTGCATACCTTCATTTTTGTGCATTATTTTCATACAGTATTGTAATAAAAGCTATTAAATGTTCAGTATATAATAATTGTGTTGTGATTTGTATATGTTTGTTACAGTAACTAAATAAAAAACTTGATTTCTAATCCTGAACTTGTGCATATCCTTGATTTGTGCAAATGATTTCAAACCTTAAAATGTACAATTTCCTGTTTTGTCTATAAAAACACAAAAAAATGTTATGACCATTTTACTAATGTTTACCTATTTAAAATGCATGCATTTTATAGGCCGTGGTTTCATTTGTCTTGTATAAAACAGAATGCCAGTTACCTCGGACATATTTTTATTAGGAATTTTAACCATTATAAAAGTTCGTTTTTATTAAAAAAAAAAAAAAAAAAACAGAGGTTGACCAAAACAAAAATGAAAAAAAAAAAAAAAAAATAGGTGAATTTTTTTCAGATGTTTGAAATGGCGAGCGTGTAGCCGATTTTACCCAGGGTGCCAATAAAATTAAATTATACTGTAAAGTTATATTTGAAAATGTGGCTTGCGATAGTTGTACCAATGTCTAATAATAATTAATTGTAAATATATATATATATTTTTTTAAATATATGTGTTTATTTGGATGGATGACTGGTTGAGCTCTCTCGCCTTGTGCCCCCTGGGAGAAAAGCCAAGAGCCACTTCTGTGCAGCTGTGTGCAGGCTGTATGTTTCACTTCTCTGCCTCTTTACTTTTGGAACCTTTTTTTGCGCTCTGAGTGTTACTTAATTCTTCCCTCCTCTGCGTTCTGTGCTCGCCAGAGCGTGACTTTAACTGAATGCTTTGCATTAAATTTGCTGTGCGCACCTGGCAGCCAGCAAACAGTTCCCACCTTCAATTTCACTTCTTGGAACTGTTGTAGATCATTTGCATTACTAATATATGTGCAACTATGTATCATTTTATTGTAAATCTGGAACCACTGGGCCAATTTAATCCAAGGACAAGACTCCATTCAGTACACAAATAATTTGTCAGTAGATGTTTTAACCAGTACAGATAGGAGGCATTTATAATGACAAGCTTGAAATGTGAGCAAGATTCTGTTGTTGGAATGTTGAGTAATTGAAAGAATATGAAAATAATAATACACCCTGTACCAGATAAGTGGTTACAAGATGCATAATACACATGTGAAGTTTTATGTGATATATGAATAAATAAAATATGGAAAATAGTTACACTGACAATATTACAATTAAAATAAAGCAAACAATAATAAATAAGATGCCCTGTTATGTGTTATATAAAATATTAATTTTATTTTAAAATATTAATATTAATTTGACAAAATTAATTACGTTTTTTATTATTATTATTATTATTATTATTATTATTATTATTATTAATAACAGCATGTAAGGAACTCCAGTCCAATGCACTTACTGGTTAACTGGACTACATGTTATCATTCTCCACTCCGACAATGCTCAAAGTTCATTTCAGTTTTTTTTTTTTTTGCAGTGCCATGCAACATACAAAAAAGCTACAGTGTTTTATAAAGAATGAAAACTTTACGTTTCTTGCTTTGATATATTAGCAATACATTTTTCTGAACATTTAGTGCATGTTTTTGATCCAGGAAAGACAGTGAGTGTTATTAAAGCAATGAATCCTACTGCAGAATATTACCTAAAAGAAGAAAAATTATAAATGCAAAAATGTATACAATACTCTACCTATAATGTGTATATATAATACATGTAAACCATAATATGCACCATTAGCTTGCTAGACCAGGCAAGACTAGTGAAGCATCAACTGAAGAAATATGCACCTTTTTTTAACTAAAAAAAATGACTGAAAGTGCTGCTCTCAGGACAGTAAAATGAGATCTGAGAAACGAAAGAGAGAGAACAGCTGAGAAAAGCTGTGAACCGTCCTGGTTGTGCGTGATCACTGGCAGATGTGACAAGGCCTATAAAGTCTAAAAAGAAGTATTATTTGAGGTATCTGAAGGTAATGCAGCTGTTGGTAAAATAATAATATGTATCTTTTTGTCAAATTACCATTAACTGTCACAGATGAATTGCTGGTATTTATGGATTGTCTTGAATTTATAAACCTGGGTAAAAATAATTTGTGGGCCCACAGAAACACATAAAATATTTATGTAATGTATTCAATCAAGTCCTGCCTCCCTGTCTGGGACAAGCAGTTATTTTAGAAGCAGATATAGAAGATGGATGGATGGATGGATAGATAGATATTTAATTAAATATAATATTAAAAAATGAAATATATTAAAGCAAATATATATCTTATATAATACTATCAAAAATATTTAAAGTTATTCATCTGGGTAGTAAGTGTATTAACTGAAAAACATTGTAACATTTGAATATATGCACACATCAGTATTTTGAATGGTTAAGTCAAATACTGGAGTGATTTCAGGAGAGGTTTTGAATGACTAAGACACTTTGACACACATATTGTAGTTTTATACCAACACGATTCAATTTTCTTTGCCTCAGCCTTTTGTACTGTACTAAATATGTTTTAGAATAAATTACTGTCAAATATTCATGCACTTTGTGTTCCTTTCACTAAAAATTACATGATAAATCAGTAATAGATAATTTATGATAAAATTACATTATATTTGTAATACATAAATCAATTATGTTACATTTAATATAACTCATTGGCCAGCAGTATGGATTCATTTCTATCTATCTATCTATCTATCTATCTATCTGGCTTTTCATTATTCTATTTGAATGTTTTGTTTTGTTGAAAAAACATATAAAGCTTATTTATCTGGGTAGGAAATGCATATAATGCATATTTGCTCAAAAAAATAAAACACAATTTAACATTAGTATATATGCAAATTAATTATGATTAAAAATTTTAAAAAAATATTCTGTTCTCCAAAAAGTATATATACAGTACCAGCCAAAAGTTTGGACACATCAAACCACCTGCAGAGGAAAGTGATGGTGTCGTATCACATGTCCTGGTCACCTGACCTAAACCCAGTAGAAATGGTTTTGGGGGCGTCTGACCAGAGACTGAATGAAAAGTAACCAGTGAGTGCTCAGCATGTGTGGGACCTCCTTCAGGACAGCAGGAAAACCATCCCAGGAGGCCACCTCAAGATGCTGGACTAGAGGAGAGCAGGGTCAGCCAGTCCCAGGGGCAACTGTGGTTAAGGGCCTCGCTCAAGGGCCCAATGGGGGCCCAATGGGGGGATCAGTCTGCCCACCAGGAGATTTGAATTTTTATCTTTTATTACAGTTTTGGTCAGTGTATAATTCCATATATGTTATTTTATAGTTTTGATTCATGTAATTATTTGGAAATGTACAGACAAGTACAAATACAGTAGAGCAAGAAAAAGAATATAACACATTCCATGTACACTGTGTGTGTATAATTATATATAATTATTACATCATGCATTTTTGCACATAACTCACAGACTAAGTATAATTTAAGGAGACCTGCTCACTGCCTTTGCATATTCACTCCTGTCACCTTGCCCGTTTTTAGCTGATTTGGCCAGCACAGCTTTTCTGTTATGGCAGCTCAATGCTGCCCTCTAGTGGATCATGCAGAACTATAGTCTTAGTGCTATTGCCAGTCCTATACTCCTCGTTAATATTTTTCTTAAATAGAGTTTAACTGTCAGGAGGTGAGTGCCGAGGCACAAATACCGCTTCACACGTCGTATTTTATCAATTTCATTGTAATTAGTCAAATCATAAGGCCATGGTTTTTTACGTAATTGATTTGTGACCTAATTCCTGCACTGAGCAGGCATAACTTGCTATTCTGTACACTCTCAAAATGCATACATGCTTAGATGAAATACAACACAAATCAGTGGGTTCCCTTAAAAGTCTGATTCATATTTTCATCATTTTAGTACAGGAGCCATTGTACCCAAACATGTCACTCTACGTCTCGCCATGGACAGAAGATACGGGAACAGTGAATTTGCTCTGTGTCTTGAATGGGGTCCGACCCAACAAAATCAATGTGAAATGGGAGGCGATCACCGGCACCAGCAGTGAAATTGTTCATAGTAATCAAGAATTCAAGGTGCCAAAAAAGGGAGATGAAAAAGGCGCAACGTTAATCAGCCTGGTGTCGCTGAAAATGGAGAAGTGGAGCAGCGGCATCAGCTACAAATGCCAGGCTACGGACAAACCATTAAGCAACTCCAGAAACATTAGCTTTTGCTCCGGTGAGTGCCAGTCACTTCAGGGTTATGGGGATTATACTAGAGGAATGGGAAAGTGGTAATACTGCGAATATCCGTGGTAATGGTAGATGGGGATGGGTTTTGGTGCATGCAGGACCGAGGTAGGGATGGTTTTTGGTGCATGCAGGGATGAAGTGGGGATGGTTTTAGTGAATGCAGGGACGAGGTGGGGATGGTTTTGGTGAATGCGGGGATGAGGTGGGGATGGTTTTGGTGAATGCGGGGATGAAGTGGGGATGGTTTTGGTGAATGCGGGGATGAGGTGGGGATGGTTTTGGTGAATGCGGGGATGAGGTGGGGATGGTTTTGGTGAATGCAGGGACGAGGTGGGGATGGTTTTTGGTGGAGTGGGGACGGTTTAGATGTTCGTAGGGATGGATGGGGATAAACATTATCAGCTCTCTAGTTGAAACGATTAATGCTTGATGACTTTATTTCATTTTCTGTCATGTTTCAGCTTATCCCAGTTCTTCATCTTCCATATATTTGGAGAAACTCACTCTAGAGAGAGAAAATCAGACACACATAGCTGCTGACTGTACCGCTGTTGGACCTTACGGTACCACTTTATCATTACTTGTGGATGGTCATTTGAAATATACCACGAAAGTTCCGACTGGCAGTGGACCTAAAAAAATCACCTGCAAACTTTCTTATCGCACTGAAAAATGGAGGGAAAATAAAAATATTACTTGCAAAGCCGAACATCAATGTTATAATCCCTTAGAGAAGACTATAAACATACCTCATTCAAGTAAGTCAGCATTCCATCATAAACGTGTGCTTGCGCTGCAAGCAAAATGAAGAGTGAACCAAAATTTAATTTGAAAATAAAACAAGCAACATGTTTATTATTGTCTTCTTCTCTTCCAGCTGAGCCTACAGTGAAGCTCTTCCTGGTTCCCAAAGAACCAGATTCAGGGGTCAGGACTCTCCTGTGCCTGGGCATTGGGATGAACCCTCAGATCAAGTGGCTAAAAGGATCAGTGGCAAAAAAAGCTCCGGTCACAACGATGCCAAATGTCGGACAGCTGACCGTTAGCAGTGAGATGAAGGTTCTGAAAGACGAATGGAATAGAGGGGAAATCTTCACCTGTCAGGTCGAAGACCAGCCTGCTGGGGTAGCTGTTCATCAGAATATTAGTAAATGCACAG